>OY978220.1:36848912-37295999 GCA_963854785.1 Vaccinium vitis-idaea
AATAGAGAGGCTTAAACGGTACTCACAACTGCTCCGAAATTGTGCTTTGAGCTTGTCTCTGAATGAAGGGAAGGCAATTCATGGGCAGGTGATAAAAAAGGGGATAGACCCAGATATGCATTTGTGGGTTTCATTGATTAATTTCTATGCAAAGTGTCATAGTTTGGAGTTTGCACGTCAAGTGTTTGATGAAATGCCGGGTCGGGATGTCGTGTCTTGGACGGCTCTAATCGCGGGGTTTGTTGCTGAAGGGTATGGCAGTGATGGTGTTTACTTGTTTAGTGAGATGAGGAAGGAAGGTATTAGACCGAACGAGTTTACCTTAGCTACTAGTTTGAAAGTTGGTTCTATGTGCTTGGACTTAGAGTTCGGGAAACAGGTACATGTGGAGGTGATTAAAAGTGGGACATTCGAAGATGTTTATGTTGGCTCTGCTTTTGTTGACCTTTATGCAAAATGCAGTGAGATAGAATACGCACGTAAAGTGTTCTTTTACATGCCCGAACAGAATGACGTGTCATGGAATACATTGCTCAATGGATATGCTCAGATGGGTAATGGGGAAGAGGTATGGGGACTGTTTTGCAAGATGAAGGAATCACAAATGAAGTTGAGCAAGTTTACCCTGTCTACTGTTCTCAAGGGTCTTACAAACTCTGATGATTTGGGGGCAGGGCGGGTTATCCATTCTATTGTGATCAAGATTGGGTTTGAACAAGATGAATTTGTGAGTTCTACTCTTGTAGATATGTACTCCAAGTGTGGGCTTGCAGATGATGCGCTTAAAGTGTTCACGAGGATACAAAATCCGGACATAGTATCATGGACGTCAATGATCAGTTGTCTTGATCAACAAGGGCGGAAACAAGAAGCAGCGAATCTGTTTCTCTTGATGAGAGATATCGGTTTGAGACCAAATCAATATACTCTTTCCAGTCTCGTTAGTACCGCTGCTGATCTCAACCCACACTACAGTGAAAGCATCCATTGTTGTGTATTTAAATATGGTTTTCAGTTCGACACTTCAGTCAACAACGCATTGATCACAATGTACATGAAAATCGGGTCTGTTGAAAATGGTTGTCGGGTTTTTGACTCAATGAGTAATCGGGATTTAGTTTCGTGGAATGCCCTATTCACAGGATTCTATGAAATCCTTGGCAGATGAAACCAAAGCCTATTTTCTGAAACCTTCGATGTTTAATCAATCAACTCTGTGAAATCCTTGGCAGATGAAACCAAAGCCTATTTTCTGAAACCTTCGATGTTTAATCAATCAACTCTGTGAAATTTAGTCGACCGAGTGGTTTGTTCGATCTTTCTTGAAGGAAATTTTGGGTTGTTATCACTGATATTATTTGCGGTTACGAGATTAGATTGGATTGAATTTCCCTTCAAAAATTGGACAAAGAAAGTTCACTTCTGGTTGTGTTTCCTTTGCTGGAAGTAATGGGAAAAAAAAACGTTCCTTTTCGTGATTGTTTGTCAATAAAATGTATTGCAGAAATGTGAATATACACATGAAGCAACTTGTGTAAAAATGTACTACATTTTGCAAGAATGTTGAGCATTATAATTTCTTTGATTTTTTTCGCAGAAACTGAATAGGTAATGCAAAACAATTGTGATATATCTTCTTTTTTCCTTTTCCTTTTTCTCTTGTATTTTGCTCTTATGTTGTGTAGTAGTTTTTTTTTTTGTGTGTTGGGTGGGTACTATGTGGCGGTACCCAGTGCATATTCTAACCGTCCAAAAATGTGTTGGATGGCCCGGATTTTAAAGAGAAAAAAGAGGAAAGAGAGAGGGGAAAGGTTTGAGAGAAATCTGGGCCGTTCAAACACTTTTAGACGGCCGAGATGCACGCTCAAGCACCGCCACGTGGTACCCACTCGACAAACAAAAAAATTCCCAACCTAAAAGACGCTTGCAACTAAGAAAGAAACACCAAATAATTTAGTTGGATCTTAGAACGGGATGCCTCCTTCATGCATAATAAAATACCAAGTTTTCAGATGCATCTCGGTCCAATGTCAACAACTTCTTGGATCTCACACCTCTAATTGTAACTTTATTTTGAATTTCAAGAGATCACATTTTTCATGCTTTTACCTAATTTGATAGAATTGACATTGTTAAATTAAAAGTCTAGGATTTAAGATGGTAAAATCAAACACACAAGGCTCAATATGTGTCATGGATTAAACGTTAGGGGTATTTATGCACTTTTCTGAAAACTATAGGGGAGTATATATCTTCGTGATTTTGTGTGCCTCTGCCCTAAAGTAGTTATCGATCAACAAACCCCAAAGATCTCAAATCGAACAACGCCCGGCCACCATAAGAGCAGGTCTCTCTCTCTCTCTCTCTCTAGATATCAGAATTGATTTTGGCACCTGTAATGGAGCATTTAGCTTTTGCTCCGAAGTAAGAAAATTGATGTTCAAACAATTAAGAAGTGGGCAAATTGTTCTCAACTTGCCACGCAATTAGTACGTGAAGAAATCTTTGATTGGGTCTGATGCGTCACTTTGGTTTGTTGTTGAATGTTTTTTCTTGATTTGTCTGGTTAGCAAGATTTTCGCATTAGGTTTTTGATTTGTTAATTTCGTTGTGTAGTTGATTGGGGCACTGATGGCGGCAAGGTTGCAGCAATTACAATCCAAGGCATGTCAAGCGTCGCAGTTTTTGGGGAAGCACGGATCTACGTACTACAAACAGTTGCTGGAGCAGAACAAACAGTACATTCAGGAGCCACCTACGGTGGAAAAATGCAACCTTTTGTCTAAGCAGTTGTTCTACACTCGACTTGCTAGGTAAACCTTTTCTCAGCCGAAGCTTCGATTTCGTGTTAATGGAAAGCGACCTTCTTCTACCCCCTCAATATGCGTATAATCCCACCACCTGCTTTTCGAGGTCTCTTTTCTCCCCTTTACCCACTACCGACTACTACTCATACAATACTATCACACAAAAGCTACAGCTTTTCAAGCCCATTGCTGATTTCTCTTCGTTTTCGCTCATCACTTGCTGCTTTGAATGCTATTGTTGAACCCAATATCGAAATACCCAGAAAGTTGTGTAGTGCAAATTGGCCAGAGTCAAGTGTGCCAAGCAATATACTTGAAAGGAAAACTAAAATTGGGGTGAATTTGGATACGTTGGGTACTAGAGGGGTAAAAGATTTAGGTGGAATAGAGAGGCTTAAACGGTATTCACAACTGCTCCGAAATTGTGCTTTGAACTTGTCTCTGAATAAAGGGAAGGCAATTCATGGGCAGGTGATAAAAAAGGGGATAGACCCAGATATGCATTTGTGGGTTTCATTGATTAATTTCTATGCAAAGTGTCATAGTTTGGAGTTTGCACGTCAAGTGTTTGATGAAATGCCGGGTCGGGATGTCGTGTCTTGGACGGCTCTAATCGCGGGGTTTGTTGCTGAAGGGTATGGCAGTGATGGTGTTTACTTGTTTAGTGAGATGAGGAAGGAAGGTATTAGACCGAACGAGTTTACCTTAGCTACTAGTTTGAAAGCTGGTTCTATGTGCTTGGACTTAGAGTTCGGGAAACAGGTACATGTGGAGGTGATTAAAAGTGGGACATCTGAAGATGTTTATGTTGGCTCTGCTCTTGTTGACCTTTATGCAAAATGCAGTGAGATAGAATACACACGTAAAGTGTTCTTTTACATGCCCGAACAGAATGACGTGTCATGGAATACATTGCTCAATGGATATGCTCAGATGGGTAATGGGGAAGAGGTATGGGGACTGTTTTGCAAGATGAAGGAATCACAAATGAAGTTGAGCAAGTTTACCCTGTCTACTGTTCTCAAGGGTCTTACAAACTCTGATGATTTGGGGGCAGGGCGGGTTATCCATTCTATTGTGATCAAGATTGGGTTTGAACAAGATGAATTTGTGAGTTCTACTCTTGTAGATATGTACTCCAAGTGTGGGCTTGCAGATGATGCGCTTAAAGTGTTCACGAGGATACAAAATCCTGACATAGTAGCATGGACGTCAATGATCAGTTGTCTTGATCAACAAGGGCGGAAACCAGAAGCAGCGAATCTGTTTCTCTTGATGAGAGATATCGGTTTGAGACCAAATCAATATACTCTTTCCAGTCTCGTTAGTACCGCTGCTGATCTCAACCCACACTACAGTGAAAGCATCCATTGTTGTGTATTTAAATATGGTTTTCAGTTCGACACTTCAGTCAACAACGCGTTGATCACAATGTACATGAAAATCGGGTCTGTTGAAAATGGTTGTCGGGTTTTTGACTCAATGAGTAATCGGGATTTAGTTTCGTGGAATGCCCTATTCACAGGATTCTATGATAACGAAACTTGTGATCAAGGGCTGAGGATCTTCATCCAAATGCTTCTGGAAGGTTTCAGGCCTAACATGCAAACATGTATCAGCATTCTGAGGTCTTGTTCCAGCTTTCGCAATTTAAGCTTTGGGAAGCAAATTCATGCCCATATTATTAAAGGGAAGCTTGATGACATTTTTATAGGAACTGCTCTTATTGACATGTACGCCAAGTGTAGGTGCTTGGAAGATGCAGAAGTAGTTTTTGCCAGATTGAAAGAAAGAGATGTCTTCACTTGGACAGCGATCATTTCTGGCTACGTGCAAACTGATCAAGGAGAGAAATCCATTCGGTGCTTCAGTCAGATGCGAAAAGAAGGTGTTAAACCCAATGAGTTCACCCTTGCCAGCTGTTTGAGGGGTTGTTCTGGGATCGCGAACCTTGAACATGGGCGGCAGCTCCACTCATTAGCAATTAAGTCCGGTCAATGTGATGACATCTTTGTTGCAAGTGCAATTGTTGATATGTACGGGAAATGTGGTTGCATAGACAATGCAGAGACTTCTTTCAAGGGCTTGAATTTTCGTGACACTGTGGCATGGAACTCAATGATATTTGGGTATTCACAACATGGGCAGGGAGAAAAAGCTCTTGAAGCTTTTCAAATCATGTTAGTTGAGGGTGCAATGCCTGATGGGGTTACCTTCCTAGGTATTCTGTCTGCTTGTAGCCACATGGGTTTAGTTGAGGAAGTTAAAAAGTATTTCAACTCAATGAGTGAAGTGTATGGGGTAATTCCTTTGATTGAGCACTATGCTTGCATAATTGACACCCTAGGTAGGGCAAGAAAATTTGACGAGGTTGAGAGCCTCATTGAGAATATGGAGATTAAACCAGATGCCTTGATTTGGGAGACTGTTCTTGGGGCTTGCCAGATTCATGGAAATGTGGAATTTGGAGAGAGAGCAGCGGAGAAACTTTTTGAACTTGAACCAGAGATTGATTCAAATTATATTATGCTTTCAAACATTTTTGCTGCCAATGGGAGGTGGAGTGATTTTTCAAGAATTAGAGCATTGATGTCTAGTCGTGGTGTTAAAAAGGAACCAGGGTGTAGCTGGGTAGATGTTGGTGCTCAAATCCATGTGTTCTTGTCTCAAGATGGGTCGCATCCAAAGATCTTGGAAATTTATGAAAAGTTAGAGGAACTTGGCCAGAAACGTGCTTCATCGGGCTATATTCCGAATGCAGTTGACGCACTTCATTATGTGAATGGCAGAGAGAAGAGCCAAAACCTCTTTTATCATAGTGAAAGGTTGGCTCTAGCTTTTGCACTTATAAGCAACACGCCAAATAAAACAATCCGAATCTTCAAGAACCTCCGCATTTGTGGAGACTGCCATGATTTTATGAAGCAAATATCAGGCATTTTAAATCGGCAGATAGTTGTTCGTGACATTAAACGCTTCCATCACTTTCAACAGGGCACCTGCTCGTGTCAAGATTATTGGTAATTTTGCGGTATTTGAATTGGTACGTACGTTCCCTAAAATTGAAGAGGCTAATAGCTGAGAATCAAGCAGAAGATATGCCGACAGTGATAGATCGAAAGGTGTGACTAATAGTTGTTTTTAGTGGGTCTGCATCACATTTGATTTTGTTTGAAGTGCTATGTAAAAGATGCGTGCTGGTAGAGAAATCAAGCTCATGACGTACTGAGGCATCTGTTGTGGGTTTGCTCAGGATAACGTGTTTTATTTTTCATGGAAATGCCATAAAGTGTGAAACGAGAACCATGATACGAAAGCCAAAATCAGAATGAGGAAGAAAAAGATATCGTAAGATCTTAATTGCCCTGGTTCTGCTGCATCACAAGGAACAATTGTAAGGAATAGCCATTTTACCTGTTGCTTGCAATAGTTGCTTGCAATATTAGCTTATCCAAAGTGCTCAATAATCTACTTCTTGTTCCTTGCTGTGTTCATCGACAAAATACATTTTTTGCGGATTTGTTTTTCTTTCAATTTTTATTCTTTTTGTTAACCCTCAAGGAGGACCTCCTGCTGTTCTCGAATTTGCAGGTTATTACTGGATATTTGGTACGAGATCTGTTATTGTACTTAGAGGGTTTAATTTTGTTAGTGAAATGGGGCAGTATATTTTTTGCCTCTATGATGCCCAGCCACTAGCATGTTTTTTAAAGTTTCTCCCCGTCGATCCAATTCATCTAGTAAATTTGAATGCTTTCTTGAGGATGTTTAAGAGGACAGTTTAAGGTCATAGTATTTCTTATCACATGTGTTACATGTACTGTAACTTGGGAATCTGGGCAATGACATGAGTTTATTTGTATAGTTGCTGAATCCATCCAAAATGTCCGGGTATTTAAATCCACACTTCTGGTGAACTGATGTAATTTGCTTCTGGCATTCTTGTTATTAATATTTCGTTAAAGCAGAGTGATCTTCTTTTCGGTAATCTTCATTATAGTAATTGAGAAGAGGATAAGTGAATTTGTTTGGAATAATGGTGCTAAATTGTACGTTATTTACCTTTATCAGTTAATGTCGTAGACTATTAGGCTGTGACTGAGCCTTCACTTTACCACAGCAGCTTTGTGTTGTTCAAGCAGTTGCTGCTTTACGAGGCTTGCTCCAGATATTTCTATTTATGTGCTTGTGCAGAATAACAGTCTTGATATGTCTATTCATTTTATCGGGGTGGGTACAAAGTGACACTGCCTTCAAGGGGTACCTCGTTTCTCAAAAAAAGGGTTGAAAAGAGAAACTTATTAGTATTGCAGTTTGTTTACTCTTTCAATTATCTTAGGCATAACCTTATGATATTTGTGGCTGTGCGCTTCATGTAGCTACGCGGTGGTGAATTGTCTAAGGGAATATTTATCGGTGTATTCTAATCTTTTCTATGTCATCGACGGCTGTTGTGAGTATGTTTAAGTAACTCCTTAGTTATCAACTCATTTGTTGTACATTTTTTAGCCATAACTATGAAATTTGTGGTGTTGTTTTGTTATTCCCAGGACTGTGCTGTTGGCTTGCTGTTTGCTTTGCTTCCAGTTCGTCATGGTACTTCTGGTGTTCTTCAAGGAGTCATATCCATGTCAAAATCGTAAGAACAAAACCTGAATAATCGACTTCTGTATAGGGACGGAACCAGGATTTCTTATACGGGGAGGTCATTATAGCAACAATAAAATTTTGAATTTTCAAGGTTGAGGAGTACAAAAAACTTAATTGAATATTACCCAGTGTTAACATGTTATCTAGGTGCTTTTAACATAACCTAAACAATTAAATTACAAAGTGAAAAAATAAAAGTTTTTCAAAACCTTTCCTCAACTATGTATCAATTGGAATACAGCGCTCTTTTAGACCCCATAAGTCATCCATGATCGAGTCCTCACTAAATTTCACTCTTAGAAAGATGTTTGGTTTTTGTTTTGTCTAGAAGAGAGAATTGAATAGTGGTCCCAAATGAGAAAAATAATGTTGGGAGTATAAAAAACATTGTTATAATTTTTACAATTCTTTTCAAAATAATGTTTTTACATGGTATTACATGGGGGGCGGATATGGTAAGTGGGATTAAATGTAAAAAAAGCACTACTAATTTGGGGGGTTTTGCAACTTGCAAGTGGGGGTTGCCCACAGCCCAAGCATAGTTTCTGCAGTGAGTTCTACACTGAAATGCGATGTCAATGGCTTCGTTATGCGAAATTGCGAATGCAGAGAGAAGAGCTAAAACCTCTTTTATCATAGTGAAAGGTTGGCTCTTAGCTTTTGCTCTTATTAGCGACATGCCGAATAAATCAATCAGTACATTTAGGAATACCCGTATCAAATAGTGGAAATTTTTTTTTTCCCGCGTCTCTTTGCTTCATTGACTGCATATCGTCTCAGACAGCACACTTTTAGTATCTGCATGTGATTTTAATCCTATTATTTCATGGTTAGAAAACTAGGCTCTAATAATTCATTTCACTCTCATAACCAAAGTGATGTGCTTTTTGTTCACAGAATATCCTCACAGCTTGCTGCATGAGGTTTTTTACTGCTGTAGAAGATTTGTAGAATGGGAACTTATCAGAGCATAATAGGTTCATCACTCGGGTCCAAAACAATTCAGCAGAGGGAGAACTGCAATAAGCTACTTGCAAAAAGTTACACATCTTATACTTCTGCAGTTAGACCTGTAGTGTGTGAATTTGGTAATCACTGCAGTTTAGGCTGCAGCCTATATGAACTGGTTGTTTTTGTACAATTAAGGGTTGTGCTTCGACCTTGGATTAGTGGAGGGAAAACAAGGCAAGGGAGAAGAGGAAAAAATTACCTTCACAAACCCCTCCATAAATCCAAGATCTAAACACAGGCTTAGATTGCTTATTCTGTTGCTCACACTAGCTTTGTTTGCTGCAGTTCTCCGAATTGGAAGGAGCAGTGCAGACTAAAATTACTAGTCAGTCGGCCTATGTATACTTTTGGGATTTTCTACTCCTCCAGAGGTATCTGGTTTGTTCCGATTCTTTGGTTAATTATACTGCCTTGATGGAAGACGTATGGGAGAAGGCTTGTTTTTTGGCCAATGCTTCAGAGGCGAAGCAATCTAACAAATATTGTTCAGCTTCTCCTAATATGATGCGCACATTTTTGAATAAATTATGGATGGGATTTCATTTGTTGTACTTGAAAGAGGTCAATTATCAGAATATAACCTGTTATACTTCTGGGGGTACATTTTTTCATTTTAGTGGAGCAAGAGAAACAGCTTCTATGACACAAGGCATTTCATTCCAAGTTAAGAGATTGATCTATGAAGAAACTCAGTTTGGTTATTGAAGTGTTGCTCATTCTATATTGCACCTCCTTTCATGAGAATGTACAATCATTTCGAAGCATATCAACAAGTTGCCCTTTTTTGGGCATCATTGCTCAATTCTGCAACTCTTTTTTAATCCCATTTCCCGTCACCCCTACTCTTCAGGTCACAAGGTTGCATTTGCAGTAGTCTATGAGCTTTTTTATTTGATGATTGCAGCAGAGTTGTTAACTGTTGGGTACTTTGCTCGTTTCCTCCACTTCTTTTTTTTTTTTTTCGTTCTAATTTTTCAAAACAAATTTAATTGTTTTCCTCTTTGGGCAGAAAAGATCTAAAAAACAAAAAACATCATGATGTTGCTGAAAATGAGTTGTTTCCATTAAATTTGCACAAAATTAGTTTGCAGAAATTCTTTGTGTAATCTACAAAATGAAGTTAGGAAACAACCAACAAAAAGATACCCAAAAGCAAATAACTAGAGATCCAACACATCAAAATGCTTTGTCATGCACCATGGAGGAACGAGTATTTGAGAATGGCCATCACACAGAAAAGTAAGATATCGGTACAGGGCAAACAAAATTGGCAGCAGATCCGACCAAAGTACAAAGATCTCATAGCAAAAATTTGTGGTAGCACACCTGTTTTCCCACAAGTTGTCATCCCGCCCGTGTATAGGCCAACGATGAGAAGAGCAGCATGCATACTCCGTTATGCATTTACTTGACATCTGGATTTGAACAAAGCCAGAAAACTTAGATAACACAAGTCCTGCAGCAGAAGTTGATGGGAAAAGCCTTAGTCACGATCTATTTCACCCAATCCAAAGGTCCTCATTCCTCCTTTTCTTAATCAGTATCTTCATCCGAGAGTGGATTCTCAACCTCGCTTCCAGTACCTGCTTCATGGTTCTTGAGAAATGCGGACTTCTCTCCTGATGCACCAGAATCATTCTGTAGGTTGTACTTTAGAAACTTTATGTGTTTATTCTTTCCGCCACTCCTCCCTCCTTTTCTCTTTCTCCCCCCACCATTTTCCGCTGATGTCATTGCGTGGGCAGCCGCCACAAATGCAGCATTCATGCAATCTTTTGTCCTTTCGTCATTCTCGCTTTCATCTTCCCCTTCCCCTTCCCCTTCCCCTTCCCCTTCCCCCTTGTTATCAATGAAGAAGCAGAGATCAGCATTTGTTTTTGTTCCCCTTCTATCATATGCTAGTTGCTCTTGTTCTGCTTCTAAAATATCAGATGCTAATCTGGACTTGTATTGTCCAATCCCATCATCCAATAATCTGAAACCTTGATCCTCCAAATTAAGTAACCACTCTGGAAAATAAGACCAATTACAACTTTTAGTAAACAGAGATCTATATCAACCGTAAATTCTTTACTGCAACTCAAAGTATTACTGTTTTAGAGCTACTTACTCAGAAGTGCTTTGGGTGACAAACCCCTTGGTTCATCTTTACTGCCCAAGCCAATTTCATTTGAGACCAATTTGACTAATTGGGTAGGTAATTTGGAACCAGAGAAGGCATTTATATAGGAGATAGCTTTAGTCTGATCCCCTTTTCTCCTGCAGCGAGGCCGATTATGGTTAGAATCAATTGCATGATACTTAGATTAGACTTTCACCTGTAATTGTTACGCTTAGTACCTGAATAGCTCTGTGGCTTCATGTATAACTAGCACTCTCGCGATAGCAAGACTTCTTACGCGTTTAGCAGGTAGATCAACGAGTTTATCGAGATTGAGGAAAGAATACTCTGCCAATATCACGGAATCATACATAACTTTCGTCAGGGAGACCTTGTCTTCAGAACTCTGCAGGATGTTTCAAAATGTTCATCATATCGCAAATTAATGATAAAAACCAGGTGAGCGAATCCCCTGGAAACATATACCTGTAGGAAAGACAATACAAAGATGATGATTTTGACATAACAGGTGAAATTAAAAATAATTCCACCTCATAACAGGTGGCGTAATTATTTTAATTCCAGCAAATAAATTCCGCACTCTCATTTTTACTTTTGCAATAATGTATAAAACTGGTGTTGAAATCGGAAGCAATAATACTAGTTAGCTAGGCCTGAGATCTTGCTCAATTCACATCCTGTAGGCTGTAACAGATCTCCATCAGTATCACGCCTTCGTACCATTTCACAGCACCGAATATGAAACATCGAGCAGGCATACTTCCCTCGCATAAAAAAACTCAAAACCAAAACAAGGTCGACATTCTACACACAACTGTTCAACTGTTTCTCATTCTGTGACGAGAAGTACTTGGATTAGCAATTATTGTCCCTTCAAGATTTTGATTATTCCATTTTCCACTTTGACAAATAAATCAATTTTCTATTCGCCTAAAGTTTCACCCCACCAGCAACCAACAACTTGGATTGATATACCAATCCACCCCAGAAAATTTGACAACTCTAGCCTCCGGTAGGGAATGCAACCTATGAGCGGGAAAAGCACTGATTCAATTTCGTTACTTGCAGTAAAGGGATTACATCTTCATGATTAGACTCACAGTACGGTCATTCAAAGTGACCAGCTTTTCTTAAAGAATGAAACATGTGAACAAAGATCAAGCATACACCAAAACTCAGAATTTAAGGACCCCTCTTTTAATCCATAAATGAAAAGAAAAGCATTCCCATAAGGACGCGCTAAAAGCTTAATGCTTACCAATAGGGAGTTTACAGGTAAAGTTTGAACCAGAAGAATCCTCACAAGGGCATCTGGAGACACATAGGAGATAAGAGAATGTGAGCATACTTCGAAAGAAATATTTGCAGAGAATATGAAACAAAGAAGCCATGTGAGATCATATAATGGAGCCTTATCCCCCATTATCTAAAATGAAACGAATTACAAGACAATGTTAAAGTATAGCCATATGCGGATATAATACATGTTCCGCTATGGGTATGGTGGATGGCTATATAAGGAACAAACGAAAAGGAGAATCTCATACAGCATTAAAATGTCAGCAAATAAACAGAACCAATCACAAAGGATCTTTCCTTATAAATGCAAACAGTCTATCCTAAGGCTCCCAACTGTTTGAGCAAAATCGTTTCACAATGATCGGTTATGTTTAGACCTCGGAGACAATGCTGCCATGTATGAAATAAGAGCATGAGGCAATGTTAAAGCTCCGTAATCAAATAAAAACAAGACGTGTTTGGATGTGTCTACGGCTCATGACAATATAATGATCAAAATAAAAGCAGGATTCACAATGCAGCATTAAAATGAAAAGAGATCAATAACAGGCTTAGGAATTAGGATGTGCCATTCTACACTCAATTTGTATGCGTTGGAAATGAGAATAAAGGGATAATATGTTCAAGGAAAGTACACTAACCAAAGAAATAGAAATTACGAATCCCACTTATGGAACCAACAGCCCAGTTCCTCAACTCTTTCAACTCTGGTTTCGAATCTCCCCAACACAAATCCAAACACAATTTCAACAAAAACGCTTCCGCAATCACAACTCCAGCCACCTCACTAACACTAGTCCCTTCAACACTCAGCCTTTCAGCAATGTCATCACCCAAAAGCGGGAAAAACAACTTAAACAATTCCTTTCCTTCAATATTCTCACCAACCCCATCACCAATCCAAACCCGAATTAACTCCTCAAATGGTCTACTAAAATCACCATCATCGTCATAATCATTATCTGCAGAGCAACATACACCAATATAACCAAGAACTGCACTCACCAAAGACTTCATCTCTCTCATCACTTTCTTCTCTCTCTTAGACCCCAACTCTTTACCTTCCAAATCAACAACCACACTGTACACCTCGTATATAACCGGAGCAAGCAACACGATGCTCTTCGAAGAGCTACACGAAGCTGAACAACTGGATACCAACTGAAACAGGTCTTTTGCGGCTGAGACTCGATCAAAAATCTCGTCTTTTGTAGAATTTGTACGGTGGAAGGTTAAGGCCGAGTAGACCCAGATGGTTTCGAGAGGCGGGTCAGCTCTGGCTTGCATTAGTGTAAAAAAATTGGAAGCGGAAGCTGAGACATCATGTGTGCGCGAGTTTAAAAGGTCTTGGATTGATTGGTTTAGGGTTTGTTCGTAGTTGTGGTCAATGAAGTTTTGGGAAGGGATTAGGGCTGAAGCCATGGTAATGACGGAATCCAATTTGTGATTTGAGTGAAGTTTCAATGGCGACGGAGCAAAACCCTAGCTGATTCGATGGGAGTGCAAGGGAGGACTTTTAGGATACGTTATGCATGGACTCGGCTGCATAAATTTCTAATAAGGTGTTTTAAGATGCGTGCTGATTTTGGGACTCTTTATTTTTATGCAGACACTGCAATATTTGATGAAGTTACAAAATTATCATTTTTAAGATATAAAAAAATACTGGAGGCACTCCGCTCCCCAATTATCTACTCATTTACTAAGGCATCCCAAACGAAAAAATGAACCAAAACCAAACATAAAAATTAGGTTCTAAACATTAACATTACGTTTCCAAACATTAAGGCCTTGTTTGGTGGCACTTCTGTTTTCTGTTTTCTATTTTTGTTTTCAGAATTTTGACAATTTAAAAACAGAATGTTGTTTGTGTGCCACTTTCACTTTCAAATTCTACTTCTTACTTCCACTATTTATGAAATTTGGGGAAGTTGAAAATCTCAACTTTCACTTTCTGTTTTTGTTTTCTCACTCACAGCCACCACCCCAGCCACCACCCCAACCACCACCCACCACCACCCACCATCACCGCCACCACCCACCACCACCACCCACCACCCCACCACCACCTCCACCACCACCCACCATCACCGCCACCACCCCACCACCCACCACCACCGCCACCACCCACCACCACCCACCATCACCGCCACCACCACCACCACCCACCATCACCGCCGCCACCCACCGCCGCCGCCACCCACCACCACCGCCGCCGCCACCACCCGCCACCCACCACCCACCACCACCGCCGCCACCACCCACCACCGCCGCCACCCACCACCCCACCACCACCACCCACCATCACCGCCACCACCCACCACCCGCCGCCACCCACCACCGCCACCACCCACCACCACCGCCGCCACCCACCACCACCACCACCCCACCGCCACCGCCACCACCCACCACCACCGCCGCCACCCACCACCACCGCCACCCACCACCACGCACCACCTCCCGCCGGCATACCTCCAACCGACTCATAATTATGTTTTTACTTTTTTTTTTTTGAAAATAATTTCACACAAACATATTTTTTGTTTTCACTTCCTTTTTATGAAAAACAGAAATTAGAAAACAGAAACAGAAAACAGAAAACAGAAGTGTTACCAAACATAGCCTAAACATCCACCGCATAAACATTAGGTTGCAAACATTAAACATGCATCTATGTCAGATTGTTTCACGCCACTTTGCAAAAAAAAATAAAAAAATTACTATAATTCTCCAAAATAAACAGCACACAATTGAAAATGTTAATGCACAAAATCTTCAAACGGTTGCGACACAACATCTTTATATTTTCGTACTCATTATCTACCATTTTTCCTCAAAATCTTCATAACGGGCGCAAATCTACATTTTAAAACTCATAGTGAGACAAACAAAGCACCTCACCAAAGTTAGAGAATTCTTGAGAGGAAAAGTAACAGAACTCTCAAGAGACTTTGCATGGACCAAAAAATGGTTTTACAATCATAGGCCGAAGACCACTTGTCCAGGTTGTCCTGGTGTAGAACATAGAGACAATATCATAAAGACTCTACCAAAGAAACATTACATATAGAAGTAGGCAATCCAGTGACGTGCAGTAAAAGGAGTTGAGCAACTATCTGTTTTTTTCCTGATTTTTGTTTCTGATAATAAAATATATATATTTGCTTTTCTGGAGTGCCTGAATTAAATCATGGAACTTGCAAAAGGGTAATTTTGGAAAACTATTATAGCTTGGAGCCCCTGCATCAAAATTGGGAGTGCGAATATCAATTTCCTTTAAGATTTACGTAACTCGATTGGCCCCGTTCCACTATAAAAAACAGTTTTCTTTTTTCCTAAAATCATGAGAGGTCATTCTTTTACAATATAACACATAAAAAATCGTGAACATTCAGTTATCACATAAAAAACTGGCTTAATGCATATAACACGACCCAAAAAAAAGTACATAAAATGTTACATTTGTTCATGACAAATTTATATATATTTGAGCCAAGAAGTTTGGGCTGGAGCATAAACTGTAATTTTTTTTGTAAGAAATTATGTGGCGAAAGGCTTGCACAAATTTTTAAACACATGCTCTTATTTTTTGAGATAAGAGTTGATTGTAGTTTTGAGAAAAGTTGCACGATAACAATAGGGAAATGATTTTCACACCCCCCATTTTACAATCCACACTCCCTTTTTTGTCTTTATCTTCATGAATTTACAATATTACCCTTGGATGTATGAAAAAGGTGTATTGAAAAAGGGCAATATTATAAATTCATGTAAAATAAAGATAAAAAGGGAATGTGGATTGTAAAATGGGGGGTGTGAAAATTATTTCCCTAACAATACTACTAATATGTACTTTTTTTTCTGTCTCTTTTTTCTAATACTTGTCATTAAGATTTGTACCTTGTTTTGAGTTAATTTATCAAGTGTTCAATTTTGAATAACCTGGATTATTAGTGTTATTTTCATAATATAGGAGTAAATGTTTAAACAAAATATATGGTAAAATTATAGCATGTAATATGAGAACAAAATTTTAAAAAATTATAGTGTTCAATTAACCATCTTTTCTTTTTTCTTATATGTGGAGTCGCCTACGATTGGTTTGTAATGGGCTCTAATTTGGGTTGTTTAAAGTGAATTGATTTGTGAGAGCTAATTTTTTGGATGTGTGTTTATTTAATTTCAGATTAGGTGTTCATTCGTATTTGGTCGGAGTGTTCAAAGAAATGTCTAGCAATGGGAATTATGTGTTGCGTAGATTATGGACCGGGCCGACTCTATGTCTAGGTTAAGGCTGATTTCCCCAAAAAAATAATCAAAGATAAAATCAAGATTTGATGAAGTCAGAGTTGATTTTATCAAATGAGGGAGAGATTAGATAAAATATCAATCCTTTTTTAATGCAAAAATTTGAGATTTTATCAAACATCTTCCTCGTTTGATAAAATCAACCCTTGATTTTATCAAATCTTGATAATTTTTTTTGGAAAACTAGGCTATGAGTTGATTTTAGCAAATGGTATCGTCATTTGATAAAATCAACCAGTTGATTTTTATGGATTTCCTAATTTATCAAATGAGAAACAAGACCTAAATACAAATGCTCAAAAAGATTGAATTTTTTTATTCATACTCGGGATATTAGTGATTTGCATATTTTAGATATTTAATGATTTATGTGGACTATATGACTATCTCCACGATATGCATGGAATAACTCTCGATTCACGAGCCTATCTAGTTAAACACTTATATACTCAACTTGAATTTATATTCAAATAGATCATCTTTTTTACGGATCATCTGCAAAAGGAGGCTTGAACCGAGCAAATTCCCACCGTCCATCTCGAGATTCAACGACTCTGATGTTGTGCACGCGCACACACACACACACACACACACTCTCTCTCTCTCTCTCTCTCTCTCTTCATTAAAAGCATTTTGGATTTATTTTTGTTTAAATAAATAAATAAAATTTGCACGGCATTCGGGCCGTTGGATCTCGGGATAGACAGCGGGGATTTGCTCGGTGCAAACCCTTTTTTGCGAATGATCCATAAAAAATATTCTCTCATTCAAATTCAAATAACAAAAAGGCAATTGAGCTTGGCTTGGCTGTTTGGTTCGTTTAGTAGCAGTAATTAGAGCCTGCTTGGGAGCCAATTTTTTCCATTTCTCCATTCTCATTTTTTTTTTTTTGATGTTTGGGAGACACTTCTCAGAACTCATTATTTGAGAATGAGTTTTGCAAAACGCACAATCTAGAGCAGAAGTGAAAAATAGGTTGAAATGAGTTTTTTGACTTCTCATTTTTCACTTTTTCCATTTTGATTAACAAAAAGACCTGCAAAATGTATTCTGCACATATCTCTCAAACACTACTCCTGTTTAACAATGCATTCTACACATTTATCTCAAACACTCATACCAAATCCAAAATACATTATGACCATTCAAAAAGCCAAAAAAATAAAAAATGAAAAACTGAAAATGAGGCTTCCCAAACACCAAATTACTAGGAGTAGTAGATGAGTTAGTATTTTCAGGACAGAGGGGCACTGCTGTCCCTAGCAAGGGACAACACCTGCTGTCCCCGGCGATTCCGGGGAGTTCCGGTCTCGTGTCGATGATCGGAAACGTTCACGTTGAAGAGCTCGCCGAGTAGAACAAGTGTATGAAAAATTAGCTCAATCGGATATCATTTAGTACCTGATCGGTACAGATATAACTCGGCAATAATGGGTTTTAGTGGGTATGATCTAGTGTTTTGGATGCATTCTCTTCAAGATAAAAATGTTTCGATTAGGTACTAAATGATATCCGATTGAGCTAATTTTTGGTACACTTGTTCTACTCGGCTAGCTCTTCGACGTGAGCGTTTCCGATCATCGACACGAGACTAGAACTCTCCGGAATCGCCGGGGACAGCAGTGCCCCTCTGTCCGTATTTTCAAGCAACCCATCAGCCGTGTTTCGAAACATGACTTTGGGAACAGCAGTTTTATTGCCTTCCTATTGGCTGAGAAGGATGGGACCACCCCACCTGTCTAAAAAGCAACCAATCAGAAACAAGAAAACACGTATTCATTACCTATTGAATCCTCATAAACGACAGCGTTTCTAGTGCAGATATGGCTTTCTGCAAATCTGTCACTGGCATGCGAGCTCAAAACAGAGTCTCTCGTCTTCTTCCAACTAGACACACACGGAGAGAGAGAGAGAGAGAGAGAGAGAGAGAGAGAGTAATGGGGAAGATTGATCGAATTGGGGTGCTCTTACTTTCAGCGGTGATTGTATTTTCATGGGTTCCAATTTCTCAATGTACTAAGAAACCAGTTTGGGCTGCAAGGAAAGAGGACATACCCTATATAAAGTGTCAGGTCTGTGAGAAGCTCGCACGCCAATTGTATCAACAAGTCCAAGATAAACAAACCCAGATCTCGCCAAAGAAGGTATTTTTTTACCAATCGAGGTTTTATGTTTGTTTGAGTTTCTTCGAATTGGTAATTTATTAAATTCAGTAATCGAGTTTGTGGGTACTGCTCATTATTATGGATTCAATCATGCCTTTTTTGGGCTATTGGGGTTTCTTTTATTCATTGGGTGTTATGGTTCAACTGAGGTTTCGGGTTTTGGTCATTTTAATGGATTCTTTTGCATATTTTGTTGGAATAGATGAAGTTTCTCCAGTCTATCCAAGATCTCATTTGGTAGTCTTTAAATTGTTCGATTCGATCGCTCAACTGGGTTCTTATATCCCAGTTTTTCAATTTATGGGTTATTGAGCATTCTATTTTTCTCGGTAGGATTCTATATCCTGCTTACTATGTGTTCTTCACTGTGATTGACAGGTCTTTCAAGCACGGTTTATTTGATTTTATTATTCACTGAAATCTCTTGTTATTTAACTATGTTTTTTGGATTTAGTTACTTTGTATGAAATGGGTTTTTACCAGTATATCTTTTTCTATTCGTCTAAGATCCAGCTTCATTAGGATTCCTTACCATCCCTTACTTTTTACTTTCTACCAATCTGTTACTGCATATTTGTTTCTTGTTATTTTTTTATGGTTATCTGCTTGTTACAAGTCATTTTTTGTTCAATTGTGAATCAGATATCGGAGTATGAAATCATCGAAATATCAGAGAATGTATGTAATTTAAAGAAGCAGGAAGCAGATTGGATTCTTAAAATTGATATAGTGGAACAAGGAGATAGATTGGAGGTGAGAATGATATTTCTCGTTTCCTTATTACTTCGTTATACATGGATTGATTTTCATCTTCTTTTGTGAGAGTGAAAGCTTCTTTTTTTGAGTATTTCTGGTTAATGGCAATATCAATGGTACTAGTTGGAAACACCTTCCTTTTGTTGGTGGAGTCGCAGGATGCTTTTATGCTTGCCAAAATTGCTGATGACAAATTTGCGGTAAAATTTCAGTCATATAATGCTTAACAAAGTTTCTGACTTCATTTTGGCTTTGTTCAGCTTGTTGAACATGAATCTGAAGGGCAATGCAATTCAAAATGCAAAACAATTGAGCGCGCTTGTCAAGAGGTGAGATTATTATAGTTATTTACCCACTGGTTTAATTCTTCTTTTTATTGTTTATTTGTATTGTTGAACAGTTATTGCTATTAGGCTATTTTACAACATCGCCAGATTGTGCATGATCTCCTTAACTTTTGTCCTTACAATTGGATTTTATTGGGTTGTCGCAGGTCATGGGCTACTCTGATACTGATGTCGCTGAATTCTTATACAAGAAAAAGCCACAGATTGATTTGTTGACGAATTTGCTTTGTAATAAGCTTAGTAAAGCATGCACTGCCAAGCCGCCACCAGTTCCTAAGGTGATTGCATTTTGATGCTCAAGCTAATCATTTTGTGCATTGTATTTTGCTTTCTGGTGTACCATTTTTTTTTACATTACTGCTACATGCTTTTCTGAATCCTTTTTCTTGTATATGGAAATATTTCAAAACCGTGTGGAATCCTCAGTAGAATCCCTTATTTTTACAAACTCTAAAGAAAAATATACTGAAAATAAACTCTCGCGGATTGGTAGAGAAAATAGTAAATACACTTCCAATAACTAATAGTGGGACTCAAAATGGAATTTTTTTTGCTGAAAAGCAAAATGGAGTTCAATGCATAAAGCGCTTGTCCTCATACTTGAATCGAATCTACGACTTAAAGATTAGTAGGTTGACTTTTGTGAAGGGTAATAACTTAGATATTCTATGAGCTCCATGCCTGAGACGAGGGACGTATACAACATTAATGTTCATAATGGTGTTGTAAAGAATCTATTTTTGCCTTAAGCTACCTTACGCAAGCCTCCCTGCAAGGTAAGACAGGAAGACATATGCGGAGTTAATGAGGAACATCTGTGGATAGCCGTTTATTAAGACTGGAATTTGAAGAGCTGGTACATCTGAATATAAAGTGGTGGTGAAAAAACTGGTGCCTTCAATTGTACAAGTATCATAATGATCGCACTTTGGAAGACCGCAATACGCCGAGGAAGGGAAAAAAGAAAATATGAAAGGTTTAATTTAACAGTCTTGGAACATAAAACAGCATTCCCATTCAGCATTGGCCTTGGGAAAAAATTGTTTCACTTAACACCGATTCCTTTTTGAAATCATCACCTTGGCTGCTGAATGATTAACCAAGATGATGTTTCACTTTACCCAGAACCTCATTATATTTTATATTTGTTTTGCTCAGGATCGAACTCCAGGAGAACCCTTTGTCCCGAAATCATCGAAGGAGGCTGAAATGGAAAAGATAATGAAATCCATGGAGGTAAATAATTTTGCAAATGAAAAATACTTGGTTCAGTTTGTGCCAATGTGTTTACTTACTTCACCTCTACTTTAGGGAATGCCAGGAGCGCCGGGCATGAAAATGTATTCAAGGGAAGATTTGATGAACAACATGGGTAACTTCGGTAATGAAGATGCAGATGAAGAAGATGATGATGATGAGGCGGATTTCCCCTCAAAATTGGTATGAAAAGAAGACCTTTTTCCGGTATAGCATAGTGTGTGATAGGTAGATTATTTTGCTAATCTTGGAAAATTTCTTCCAGGGCAATGTGCTGAGAGAGAAAGATAGTTCGAAGAGCGATTGGAAACAAAGAATCACAAAGAAAGTTGTGGACACGGGAGAGGCGCTGAAAAGACATGCAAGCAAGGCCACTGACCAGATACAGAAATGGTGGAAAGGGAAAAAAGCAAGTTTGAAGAAGAGGAATTCAAAGTCCAGCAAACCAGAGCTTTAGATCTGATACCAAGGGCAAGGACAATTTTTGTTCTTTTGTAGGATAACTTAGTTTTTACTAGAATTACCCACCAGAAAACCTCACACTTGAATATCCTTGGCAGATGAAACCAAAGCCTATTTTCTGAAACCTTTGATGTTTAATCAATCAACTCTGTGAAATTTTGTCGACCGAGTGGTTTGTTCAATCTTTCTTGAAGGAAATTTTGGGTTGTTATCACTGATATTATTTGCGGTTATGAGATTAGATTGGATTGAATTTCCCTTTAAAAATTGGACAAAGAAAGTTCACTTCTGGTTGTGTTTCCTTCGCTGGAAGTAAAGGAAAAAAAAAAAACACGTTCCTTTTCGTGATTGTTTGTCAATAATATGTATTGCAGAAATGTGAATATACACATGAAGCAACTTGTGTAAAAATGTACACCATTTTGCAAGAATGTTGAGCATTATAATTTCTTTGTTTTTTTTCGCAGAAACGGAATAGGTAATGCAAAACAATTGTGATATATCTTCTTTTTTCCTTTTCCTTTTTCTCTTGTATTTTGCTTATATGTTGTGTAGTAGTTTTTTTTGTGTGTCGGGTGGGTACTATGTGGCGGAACCCAGTGTGTATTCTGACCGTCCAAAAATGTGTTGGATGGCCCGGATTTTAAAGAGAAAAAAGAGGAAAGATAGAGGGGAAAGGTTTGAGAGAAATCTGAGCCGTCCAAACACTTTTAGACGGCCAAGATGCGCGCTTAGGCACCGCCACGTGGTACCCACTCGACACACAAAAATTTTACCAACCTAAAAGAGGTTTGCAACCAAGAAGAAAACACATAATTTAGTTGGATCTCAGAACGGGATGCCTCCTTCATGCATAATAAAATACCAAGTTTTCAGATGCATCTCGGTCCAATGTCAACAACTTCTTGGATCTAACACCTGTAATTGTAACTTTATTTTGAATTTCAAGAGATCACATTTTACATGCTTTTACCTAATTTGATAGAATTGACATTGTTAAATTAAAAGTCTAGGGTTTAAGATGGTAAAATCACACACACAAGGCTCAATATGTGTCATGGATCAAACGTTAGGGGTATTTATGCACTTTTCTGAAAACTACAGGGGAGTATATATCTTCGTGATTTTGTGTGCCTCTGCCCTAAAGTAGTTATAGATCAACAAACCCCAAAGATCTCAAATCGAACAACGCCCGGCCACCATAAAGATCAGGTCTCTCTCTCTCTCTCTCTCTCTCTCTCTAGATATCAGAATTGATTTTAGCACCTGTAAAGGAGCATTTAGCTTTTGCTCCGAAAGTAAGAAAATTGATGTTCAAACAATTAAGAAGTGGGCAAATTGTTCTCAACTTGCCACGCAATTAGTATGTGAAGAAATCTTTGATTGGGTCTGACGCGTCACTTTGGTTTGTGGTTGAATGTTTTTTCTTGATTTGTCTGGTTAGCAAGATTTTCGCATTAGGTTTTTGATTTATTAATTTCGATGTGTAGTTGATTGGGGCACTGATGGCGGCAAGGTTGCAGCAATTTCAATCCAAGGCACGTCAAGCGTCGCAGTTTTTGGGGAAGCACGGATCTACGTACTACAAACAGTTGCTGGAGCAGAACAAACAGTACATTCAGGAGCCACCTACGGTGGAAAAATGCAACCTTTTGTCTAAGCAGTTGTTCTACACTCGACTTGCTAGGTAATCCTTCTGTACTTAAAATTAAGCGTATTCTCCTAATTTCCCTTATAGTTTGTTTAGTTGGGAGTCGAGGCCCGAGGGATTGTAAACCAACATTGATCAATTCCTTGACATGTTCGATATTTTCGGTGCTTGGGGAGCTGTATTGGCTCTTTATGTTGTTCGGGCTCTTTTTTTGGTATTGTTGGCTTTTTGGCCATTTGTTCTTTGCTTTAGTTTGTACATCAGTAGCAACCTTTGCTGCCTTCTCAATAAATTCATTGCTCATCCAAAAAAAATTGAGGATTTATGTTCTACCAGTGAGTTCTTGCAGAGTTGGTTTGTTAGACGTGTTTAGTGTTTAAGTTTTCTAATTCTTAAAAGGAAAATGCTAATGCGTGCCCAATAGGCACACGTTAAGATTGAAAATTGTAAAAAGTGTATAGAAATATGTGAAAGTGTATTGAAAAGTGAAAAAGGTGTATTGGAGTGTTTTCTTTGTTTGTTTGTGTGCTTATTGTGTGCCCATTGGGCACACGTTAGCTTGACCCTTCTTAAAAAGGTAAAAAAGATAGGTTGTTTGTTAGGCAAGAAGGTTATTGATGTTTGGATGTCAATGTCACGTTTAGCTGCCTGATTGATCAAAGAGTTTTGGTAACGTTACTTGTGTAGTTGTGTCCATTAATATGTCTTTCCTTTTAGTTCTTGGATCTTATCCCTAGCTGTGTTGGTGTTCTCTAAAAGCATTACTTCTGTTCAAGTCCATTTTACATATATAGATACGTAAATTTAGAAAGATCCGTCTTCCTGCAAGTAATTGTATCTAGTTCTTGAAAGACTACATGGTGATTGACGAATTGTGAAGGTGGGAGAGGCCTAAGTGATTTGCTCTTGCCTAAAACTGATGGTATGGGGAGAGTTTGTTTATTATTGACTTTTGATATGCTTCTTTTGTTCTTGATCACTAGGCATTAGCTATTGTTTTGTAAATTAATGCAATGTGTAAATTAATGTAAATTAATGCAATGTGTAAATTAATCCACCAAGAGTGTTTTTGTACTAGTTGCATTTGACAAGAAGTTGAGTTGATTTGAGCTTATAACCTGTAACAACTTGTTTTTCAGGTTGTCTACTAGATGTTTATGGTTTTCTAGCGCCAGGGATCACTGACGTATTTGGTACTTGAGCATGCAGTTTACTTGTGTAAATAAAATTCTAGAGGCTCGACTCCCTGATGCTTGGCACACCTATGGTTGCTTCCTTTATTTACTTGGCATAGATTTGCTGAGGGTTTCATAAGCTATATAAATTGTCGGTTGTTGGGTCTAACTTTGGGGATTGGCTTTTTTAAAGTTACGCAAGGTAGGGGCTTGAGGGTGGGATGCTGCTTTATGTTGAGATTTGTCTTTAATACCTGGTAAATGTTTGGTATCTAGAAAGAAGGGTTATGAAGTATGTTACCCTAGAGTGTAGTATGTTGAGCTTGGATTTATGTATTTCAGATGTGATGGCCTAGTTAGAATTAGGAAGTCTTAAGATAGTTAAAATTAAGAATTATATGAGATGTGATCTTTTAATTTTGGCCAACCTCTACGGGTGGATGGACAAGAAGATAGGAAAGGATTGGATTTGATAGAAAATTGAAGGAAGATTCATAAACAAAATATGAAGGTAGGAACATAAAGATGAGCAGTCTAGAATTGTTTTTAGCCGCATTTCACAAAAAAGATATTCATAGGGAATTGTTCAATTGCTTTTGGCATATGTTAATGCCAAAACTGTTTTTGATTGCGCCAAGACTCCAATGCATAAAATGCTTGATGCTTGTGCTTATGTGCAATGTACATGCCTTTTATGCGTTGGAGTTTTGGCACAATAAAAAACAGTTTTGGCATTATCACTACCCTTGCTTTTAATATCATCTCCATTCCATTCGAGCCAAAAATTATGTCACGTATAAGAACTGTAGTAACTTTCCCATATCACAATATTTGGCACTACAATTGAAAGCATTTATGTTTTGTGTCTCGGGGTCAATCTTCTTGTACAATATGGTGTGCCTTTGCTATGCATGCATGTGTGTTGTTCCTTACTATATATGTACTAACTTGATTACTCCTAACAGTATTCCTGGTCGGACGGAGTCATTCTGGAAGGAACTTGATTACGTCAAGAATGCGTGGAAGAACAGGAAAGATCTGAAGGTTGAAGATGCTGGCATTGCTGCTCTGTTTGGGCTAGAGTGCTTTGCATGGTATTGCGCTGGTGAGATTGTCGGAAGGGGATTTACATTCACTGGCTACTATCCATGAGAACCACCACCCCTTGGGGAAAAGTGTTTGCCAAATTGATATTTCATATTTGTATGGTTTCTTTCATACATTTAGGGTGATTTAAATCACTGGTACTCTACATGAAAGATTTAGTTTTCCCGATTTTTTTGGAAGTTGAGGAATCAATACTAAGGTCGGTCTGGTTAATAATCCTCAAATTCGGAAATGTGTGCACTGTGTAGTTATGTCATTTTGTCTTGGAAGCAACTGCTACTTGTGATTGTCAGAGTTCTCATCCAAGTTTCGATCGGCTTTTACACTTGCTTATTCACTGAACTAACCACATACTGGTGATAGAGTTTGTTTGTTTGGTTTACCTTTCTGTTTGTGGGTATCCTTGGCTTTTTTATTAGGGATTATTACCTCTAGGTCTAGAAAAGAGATGTTTAATTACCAATAAGGTAAGTCATTTTTTTTAATTACCACTAAGGTAAGTCACTCTTTTTTGGAGTTTAGGTTTAGGGTGCACTTTCCTATTATAGGGTTTTAGTGGTTTAGGCACTTTTATAGAGTACCTAGGATTTTAGGCACTTTCATAGGGTACCCTAGTCGTAGGGTACCCTAAAGTTTAGGTTTAGGGTGCACTTTCCTATTATAGGGTTTTAGTGGTTTAGGCACTTTCATAGAGTACCCTAGGATTTTAGGCACTTTCATGGGGTACCCTAGTCGTAGGATACTCTAGGATTTTAGGCACTTTCATAGGGTACCCTAGTCGTGGGGTACCCTAAGATTTTAGGCACTTTCATAGGGTACCCTAGTTGTAGGGTACCCTAGTCGTACGGTACCCTAGAGTTTAGGTTTAGGGTGCACTTTTGTATTAAGGGTTTAGTGGTTTAGACACTTTCATAGAGTACCCTAGTCGTAGGGTACCTTAGTCGTAGGGTACCCTAGAGTTTAGGTTTAGGGTGCACTTTTCTATTAAGGGTTTAGTAGTTTAGACACTTTCATAGGGTACCCTATGATTTTAGGCACTTTCATAGGGTACCCTATGATTTAGGCATCTTTATACGGGTTGGGGAGTTGATGGGAATTTTTCAGAGTTGGGCTTAACCTGATGGTAATTATGGGATTCAAGGGTGACCTGATGGTAAATGTCCCTTTTTATTATCTCCAACTACCTACAAACCCCTTATCTTCTCCAGATACATAGGATTCTAACCTGTGGCCCGAATGGTAGTCACGTTATCTTGCATGGTATCATCTGCATTCGTTATTCATTATTAGAAGGCGTCTTCTCTGCTTCTGAGTATCTCCGTGTATTCGTTGTATTCTGAGCATCTCCAGTGCACCCTCTTGGCTGCTGAATTGCCGATCTTGCAAGAACCAACTGTCATCTCTTTCACATGGTCTCCAGTCTCTCTCACTGTCAGTCTTTGCATTGTTCGTACCACACGATCCTACCCGACGCTTCTAAGAGTCACTTGATCGTGTGAGGTTTACCGTTTACCCTTAAATGCCCGATAATTGTGTTGTTGGGGGTAAGGCCCAGAAGCACCGTATAATCCTCGCTGGGAAGCATCTCCTCATGCACAAAGGATAATGTTTGTGCCACCAGAGTTCTAAAACAGAAGGCATTTCTCAAATTATCTTCTGGATCGAAATCGAATCTGGAAAGGTAAATACATACAATTGCCAACAATTTCTTCAAGCACATAAACCTTAAAACAATCCTCGTGCTCACTACGTTTCCAAATACCAAAAAATTGGCATGACACAAGTCCACACTATTGACCCAGACACTCAAGTTACAACAACACTCAGTTACGGGGATATCAATCCCAACCAATAATTTATCATCTCCGACAAAATGTAGTCCATTTGCTTCCCTAAAGGATGGTTTCCCGTTGTGATTCAGAAAAGTCATCCCAGCAGCTATTTTCAGAATCAGTTTTTTCAGAACAATGTTTAGAAAACTTGTTCGATGGATTTGAATCTTGTTTTTAAAACATTTATTTGAAAAGAACCCACGTCAGTGAAACTCAAAAAAATGTATTTTCGACTTCTCAAAAATTATTAATTTTCTTGAGTTTGTATTTTGTTCTAAAAAAAGTGTTATTATAATCTGATTCTGAAATAACAACCACACGGTAGATCATCAACCTCTTCAAAACTTCAATTTCAACCGCAAAGCTTAGATCGTCAACCTCTTCTTCATCAGTGTTACCATTGACACTGCAGTTGCAGACGCAACATACCAGATTTTGTTTCAGGGCTTCATCTCAGCAGATCTCTACTCTTCCCCCTTGCAGCAAATGTTTCGGCAACCAGTAGCGGAAAAGCAATGGTCGCATCGCAATGTACCTGGTTGAAACCAATCAAAAGAACACAGTCGGAATCATACAGTGACTACTGTTAAAACAAGCAAACAATATCCAAAATGGCAATCAGTCCTCAAAACTCAAAAGTGTGTGATTTGAAAACAGATCAAGACGGTATAAGGAATAACAGAAACTCTGTGTGAGTGTGTGTGTGAGAGAGAGAGAGAGAGAGAGAGAGAGAGAGAGAGATGAACCTTAACCATCTTAGCAGACCCTCGTATTTTCCCCCATGATACAGCTTCATCAGGACGGGCACCAGAATCACTGCCATCGTACTCTTGTGCTGTATTGATGAAGACAGCATAATCTGCCCCGTTACGCATCATATTGGCATTGCATATGTGATGTTTGGGCAGCCCTCCTCCCAGAATTATCATCCCTGTCTTCCTGGGACTTGCATGGACAGCTTCACCATTCATGGCTCTAATATCTGTTCACAGAGCTAGCATTTGTCAGTTAATTTTCCCAGTCATCCTATTTGGGTATGAAAAGGACATTGAAGGGAGACATTACCTTGCACTAAGTCAATTACTAGACCTGGGTTGCAGAAAGAATGGAAGTATAACATGTCCCCCAGCGAGCCATCCGTTAAGCTGGGACAGAAGACTGGAATATTGTTCTGGGAAACCAACAGTATTAAAGCAATTGTCAAGATCAACGTAAATGACTAAATCGAGTAATAGTACTGGTTGACTATCCTAGAAATTGTCAACACCCACAGTTTCACACAATAACACAGGTAGATGCTTACTTTCCATGTGCTAACCATTTGAGCCATTGGACAAGCCATCCATGCATGAACAAGACTTTCTTTTTACAACCATCATTTCCAAAAGTAATGCATTGATAAGTTATATCAGACATCGAAGTATAAATTCCACAATGAAACTTTTCAAAGTATGTATATATTAGATTTGAACACTCTCTCTAACTACCTTCAATACATCAGAAGCACAACATGAGAGCAGAAGCAGAAACAAGTGGCCCTGTAAAGTCCTTGTCCTGTATGATTCATTTGTACCCCATCGAAGCATGCTCCTACATGCGGGTGTGTGCATGCATAGATATGCCTAGTTCTTAATTGTAATACGAGTTTGACAGTAAAGATATTCAGCATCTAATTTATATAAGCATTCAAACTATTATGAAACGGAAATTAGGAATGGATAAAGTGGCTCTCATTGGGAATGTTCGCAAGGAATACTCTTCAATTAGTAAGTGGGGACCTTTCTTAGGCTACACTCAGCTGCTTCTGTACAGACAATGAAGATCTCATGATGTTCATGGAGAGTAGTTTCAATGGGGTGCCATACTATTGGAGTCAAGTTAGAACAAGGTTCTATTCCAATAAAGGAATGTTCCAGCCTAAGAAAACTACAAATGCTACAATGTCATTTACCAGGAGCATGCCCTGCAAGCTGTAACTCAATCAAAGCTACCTGCTTGCCAACATTATAGGAACTAAAAAAATACATAAAAAGCAAAGCTATATTTTTATCTCAACTCAAATGCAAACCAAAACCCACCCACGCACAAAAGAAAAAGAAGAAGATGATGGTTGTATAATAGCTGAAGCTCATGATACATAAGGATAAAGTAAACTCAAGCTTAGAATTGCAATATTCAGCTTAAATTGGTAAAAAGTTAGAAACATACCTTGTATGCCCAGTACAGATACGAACTTTCATTATTTATTTCTTTCCCCAAGCGAGCAATAACTTTAGACGGAGTCCACAATAATTTCTGTGAGTCCAACAGGGATGAGGATGGAAAGTCAACCAATGTTAGCAGAAAATGGTGGAACCAGGACAGATGAGAAAATGTATGTTCTCTTTCCTATTACATACAGACATTCCATGATCCAAATAATACCAACTACAGATAAATAAAAAGGGAATAGAGGTCTGATTAGTTAAGTATGTAAAGAATGGACACAACCTTGTGTAAGTCAAGGGGCTATCATCATGCATCAGCAGAAACTAGAAAATACCATGCATGTAAATCTCATAACATGAGCACTTCCCACTACCTTGGCAGTCTGCTCTTCCAACATCTGGTCAAATATTGGAATGATCCAATCCTCAAATTTGCAGTAGTTGTCATTAGGAACCAACAAGTTACCAATGCGGTTTAATCCTTTCGAGCGTAATTGAGCGCCTGGTAGAGAAAATTCACCTTTATAAGTTGGTGCAAGGCACTTTATAAGGTCCTCTTCAATACCACCGGCTGTCGTAACCACTACATCAACCTGAAAACAGATAAGAATAATTCCAGCAGTGTAATGCGTTAAAATGATTCCATTCCAAAACCAAATCGTAAGATGCACAAACTAATATTGCATCTGTTCCATATTGTTTGTCCATTTTCAAAGTTTTGCCATTAATCAGATAAAAAGTTAAAGCAATGTATAAATCTTCACACTTTTTTGCATCAATTTAAGGATCTCAAATAGTATTTTGATTGATCCAAAATGTTCAAAAAATTCATGTCTGTAAGTATCTTATTTTTATCCGACTTATGTCATTGATTTAGAAAACGGGCAAACAATATTGGACCGTGGGAGTTATATATAACACCCTGTGTGACTCCCACACAAAACCCATTTGTTCTTCCTTCCCAAATGACCTCGACTTGAGCACAATTGCACAGCAGTAGAACGAATTTTGTGCTATAAGTACATAGAAAAGAGACAGGGCATTAGCATATGATTCCCTCACCATGTGATGCTGAACAAGATAGCGAACAGTGTCACGGACACCAGACGAAATGAGATTCGACGTGAAACCCAGAAACACCTTACACCTCACGGACTCCCTATATACTGGGTCCTTCTCCTCTTCCCCGCAATCCTCGGTAGGAGACTCATCAGACAGCCTCCAGTCCAGCTTCAAAACCCCAAAGAGAAAAATAAACCACCTCCGTATTTATATATATCGAGAAATAAAGGATCTTGCTAACTTAAGTTGGTCAAGAAGCCAAAGCAATTAGCATCTCAACACCTTTTCTATATTTCAAGACACATTAAAAAATAGTGCACACGTTTTACTAGCTATCATAAATAAATTTACACATCTATGGAGGCTAACCACCGCCAAATGCATTTTAGTTAGTATTTCCCCAAAAAATAAAAGTAAAAAACTATATTTCAAGACACGATTAGAAAGCCTCCATCGGAGACTCATCAGAAAAATAAACCACAAATAAATTTCACATTAACCGGAAAAAAAAAAAAGAAAAAAAAGGATCTTGCTAACTTAAGGTGGTGATAAAGCCAAAACAATCAGCATCTCAGTTCACATTTCTTATACTTGAAGACAAACTAAACAAAGTACACACGTTTACTATCATAAAAAAAAGAATTTACACAATGTCTGGAGGCTATACACTGCCTAACACAACATAGTTAGAATTTGCCCATAATACTGGAAAATCAAAAGACTGCAGCTTTATTTGGAAAAACATAAAACAAACCATTTGATTGACGACTTGAATGGCATCACCGAGATTGGAAGCTTGGAACCCAGTGGAGACCATGGACCTGAGTAGCTCAGAATAGTTAACACCTTGGTTGAAATCATAGCCCTTGATCTCAATACACGACGAGCCTTCGAGGCTCTCTGATGCTTTGAAGGCAGCCGCACGTGCCGACTCCAGAACCGGTTCTTTCGTGGCTTCCCCCATTTTTAATATTCTTCTGCAAGAAAAGAAAACCAAAATTGAAAACATGGAAATTATTGAGGGATTTTGGTTCAGTTTAAAATGAAAAAATAAAGTGTAGCAATTCTTCTTCGACCGATTGAGAAGGTGAAGAAGATAGGGGTGGCCGGGTGGGGCTATGCTTTTTCAGTTTATTTTTCTCAATTGCCTTTTCATTCGTTTCATGCTCAATTGCTCATCCTCATTCACAGGCTCTGGTTTTGAGTAGGTGAAAATTACAGCGAATTACAATGAAGATTCTACAACGAGTTTTTAAATAACAAAATTTCTAGGGTTTAAAGGTTACAGAAATCAGTATTTTTGGTCATGAATGGAGGTAATTAGTAACAGTGGGAGGGCAAAAAAAAATTCCTAGGTTTTAGGGAAAAAATCGAACCTTTAATTGACCAAAAATAGCATGTCAGGTTGAAATCATCTCCCGAGTCGTCGGCGGTGGCGGCGGTATCTGGCGACGGCGAGGAGAGAACTCCCTGCTTCTTCTCGTCGACGAATAGCCCTGTTCAGTTTCTTTGTATAAAAAATCCCAGTGCGTGAAGACAAACATTCCCGTTCCGCTAAAAAAAAAAGTTTTGTTTTAATTCAAAAACTATCTCACTCTACTAACAAAAAATCACTTAATTTTTTTGTAAAACTAAAAATAAAAAAAGCCAAAAAAACTAGTTAGTGGAACAAGCTAGTTTTTTGCAAAACTAAATATACAAAAAAAATTGAAACAAATTAATGGAACAAGTTAGTTTTTTTGCAAAACTAAAAACTAAAAAACTAGTTAGTGGAACAAGTTAGTTTTTTTTGCAAAACTTAAACATCCAAAAAAACCAAGTTAGTGGAACACCCCCTGAGAAACTTCTGGCAAGGGAAAATCGTGGTTGCCAACCACATCTTCTAAAAGGGAAAATCGTGGTTGCCAACCACATCTTCTAAAAGGGAAAATCGTGGTTGCCAACCACGTCTTCTAAAAGGGTGTTTGGCAATCACGCTTTTACTATTTCTTTTTTTTTTTTTTTCGTTTATAACACACATAAAGTAGGCTTACGAACCACGTTTTTAGAAAGCGTGTTTGGTAAACACGTTTTCAAGCCAAATTAGGATTAACTTAATTTTTTGGGTTAATCCGTCTTAATCCAATGTGAAAGCGTGAAACGAAACCACTTTTTCCATCAAATAAAACGTTTTCACGTACTTTGGGAATAAAGTTTAAAAACACTCTTTTTAGTTAATAAAGTTATTAAAAAAAAACCGCAAATCAGCTAATGAGCCGTTCTTACAGCCCCTCCCCTTGGATGTGAAAAACTTTTAGGTCCTGATCGGGTACCACGTGTCGTACGACTCACGCCAACGTGGTACCCTGCGGCCAATTGAAACGCGCCACGCGGTACCGAAACGGGTTCCCGCGACTTATGTGGCATGCGCCATGCTGCACCGGACAAAGTATCCCGCACCCAAAAGACTTATTTTGATTGGCCACGTGGTACTCACTCGGCACTGAAAAACTTCTCGATGGATGGAGCGATTTTGTGAGAAAATAAAAGGAAAGAAAGAGATATGGTTTGTAACAAAAACACTCATTTGGATTGAGTATTTTGGTGAGCATTGGAGAGAGTACAAAAATGAAATGTTTTGGGCCCTTCCTCTCACCCAATCTCACAAAAAATGGTGAGATTTGGTGAGAAATTACTCTCCTCTATAATCTCTCCATTTTTCACTGTCCAGAGGAGCTGTTGGGAAACTTTAGGGAGCCACCTAAGGTGGTAGCCTATACAGCAAGAGTGAGTGGGTTTGAGTGCTTCTCATTCCCGTCCAGAATCCGTCTATGTTCGTGACCCGTCAATTGTGGTGCTTGCGTAGAAGGTCCTTTGTCCATCTAGTACATAAGTGGTGTTGTGGTGACAAACTGACCTTTTTGTGTAGTAGTTATGACTCAAACCGGACATTCCACAGCGGGTCAAGAACCCCAATGATCACACTCAGGGAATTGCTACGTTGATTGCCTTTTCCCACCCCCATTTTTATTTTTATTTTTAAAAGAAGGAAACTTTAGGTAAGTTAAAATAAAATACTCCTAAGAAAATTAAAATTTGGAAATGCTATATTTTTCTTTATGTTTTCCTCGCATTTTCCTTTTTAACTGCTTCCCTTTCTTTTCTTTTATTTTCCACAAATCGTAAACGGAGCCTTACGGTAAAGGAAGTGAAATAACAGTTAGGGTCCTAAATTTTGAATGAAAATCAAAGAATTAGATGAATAACGTAAAAAAATCCAGTGGGCTTGATTTTCTCCGAGACCACCTTAATAATTATTTTAAAATTATTTAACGGTTCGGATCGTTTGTGCGGGACCCGAAAGTGGGCCCCACAAAATTACATTTTGCAAAAGGTTTGGTTTTACACCAAAACGTTGCCGTTTTGGGTTTTGGGACAGGGCGGGACAGGGAAAACCGGGACAGCTGATCCGCGGCCTTTCTTACATGTCTTTGGTTGATAAAAAGAAGTTTGTTGAAAGAAAAAAAAAACTATAAAAAGAAATAGTGTAATTATTTAAGAAACTAATAAATAAAATAAGATTACAGCGAATCTTGTTTATTGCCGAATGAATGTTGAGAAAACTGATTCTAATTGAAAAAGTTAGAGACGTGCGTCTAGTAACCTTCTTGTTTACAAGAGAGGTAAACATTTCTTCAACGGGGCTAAGGTGAACTAGTTAATTAGACTAGCTATAGCCACACCAGCCGAAATTTTGCGTTTTTTGCATGATGAATTTTGAGAAGGGTCATGTTAACGGGTGCACTATTGCACCCGTTAAGGGTACAAAAAATACACTTTTGTGGGTCTCACTTGTACTTTTAAATTGTAATATTTTTTTGTACTCTTAACGGGTGCACTATGGCACCCGATAGCATTTCCCTTTTGAGAAAGGTCAAGGTGAACTAGTTAATTGTTATCGAATGGTCATGGTGTCCAGGCTCTAGCCAATGGTTGGACATGTGCTTCCCAGCTTTGTCAACTGTCAAGCATTCCTGAAGGAAAAAGTAGTAAACGATGGAGGAAAAGGATTAGTGTGACACAATAAAAGGGGCGTTCCGAGAATCGAACTCGGGACCTCTCGCACCCAAAGCGAGAATCATACCACTAGACCAAACGCCCGTCGCTGCTAAGTAGTCGCAATTCTAATTACAAAACCTTTTTTTGTTCGTTGGAGCTCTGTCGCAATGGAGGCTTATCGCAATGGGTAAAACCGTAAAACTAAAAAATTGGTACACATTGGGGTATACATTGGAGAAGAATTTTTGATGTTTTCATAAATTTTGAATTTAGATCTTAAAATGGGAAAGGATTGGAGATGTTCTTAGAATCAGTGACGGAAAGCGATACTCGAGGCCTGAGGAAACCAAAGTCTTGCTTTGTCACTTCTGTGAGTTCATTATTTCTTTGTTGGGAAAAATGGGGCAAGGATTCGGTATCCCTAGTTTTCTTCTTTCCTTGCTTTTGTAGAATTGAAATACCGTACTTCACTGACCATTTGGTTAAATTTTCCAATTATGATTCCACACAAGCACCCGATAATAAAAAAGAAAATCTTCACATTATCCAGTACTGTTCCTTTAAAATCGCGACATTACGGACACTATCCAAAACTTCATCGACAAGAACGTGTTCTCATGAATTCCTAGTTCGAAGTACACCTCATTACACAGCTAATACCAAAATTGCAGACATTTTGGCTCATCTTTAAGCTCTGCAGCTACCTGTGGTTTCTTAATGCTAACAAACTAGTACAAAACAAAGGTAGAAGCAGAAAACGCAGAAGCACGGTGCTGATATCAATCTTCTAAATCTTATGAACACTATAACCTGCATCCTCTGACATCAAGTCCTGACTCCAGCTCTCGAATTCAGATCCACCGAACACCACTTGCTTAATTCCAACATGGCTGCAAAATAAGAATAAAAAATTGCTGAGGTAACTTTGTGTAGTTGGAATATACGCTTCCACTCCCAATGAGCTAAAACCCGCCAAGAAAGAGAAGAAAATGTCGTGAATAAACAACAAGAAGGCAAAAGCACAATGGCAAAGGAATGCAGAGCCAAGCCCAATCACAGTAGACTTGTATCTGCATGTTTGATGGATTCATAAAGAAGGAAGCCTGTCCGAAATCTTGTTTCCTTTCTTTTGTTTTCTTTTCCTAAGTCGCGAGCTCACTAACTGCTTTGCAGCAGGTTCAGCAGTACATGAAAAATGTTTGGTTTCAAATAGATCGAGTTCGTGTGGCAAATCATGAAAATGAAGGGAATAAATTTACAGGGAGGGAGCTTACTCGGAGCTTATCTGTGTCAATGCATTAATCAATATATCCAATATTAATGAGTCGTTGCTTCCAATATCCACCCTGTAAAGGGGGAAAAAAAAAAAAGGAAGAGGAAAATAATTCCTTCCGTCCATGATAAAAACATCACTATCACCAACTCAGATTCGAAAATGGTAACATACCATACGCGTGCTAAGTTGTCTTGAATCTCAAGATCTGCTATGTTATAAAAAGTAGTTGGGTCAAGATTTGCTCCCAGAACAGCATCATAACTTGGTCTTTTTTCATCCAAAGGAGATTGAGACAACTGGAATTGTTGGAATTGAGCATTTGAGCCACAGAAAGCAAATAAAACCTTGAAAAACTGCAGTTGCCCATTGGAACCGGAAATAAAATACTCGACAGGAACCGTACCAAAAAAGCAACTTACCTGCATATTCATGGAATTGCATCCTCCAAGACGTCCAACAATGTGCCATGAGCGAAGTGTCTGCATATATAAATCAGATCGAATATGGTAGTGATCCATTTGCTAATAGATGATATTGAAAATGAAAACGAAGGTACTTACATCACAGATTAAGGAAATGTCTTTCTCGAGTGGAGCATTATAGAATTCAAACCATATGTATGAGTTTGAGAAATCAAATCTGCAAATGCCAGCCACAAAGAATGAGTTTCAGAAAGGAAAAAGGACTACTCAAATGCTTAAAAGAGGAACCAAGCATATGCACGAAATAGAACAGACCAAGGTACTATAACTGCATCACTAGATGCAAAAGGGAACATAACTTAGGAGTTAGCAGCAGCGAGGCTGTGAATGCCAGGTGCATCCATTTAAAACAGGATCCCTAATGTAGTAGGATTAATAAAATCTTTCCCACAGTTTTAAGTTTACTGACTATAGAAGCATGCTATGACTTCCCCTCAAATTGCAAAGTTTGTATCTCAAATATTTTATCCCACGGTGACTTCTTTCATACTTCTCAACCTCAAGCTTGATAAAAGAAAATGTCCCACACTAAGTGGTATGGTTATGAATATCCAGCTACTAATATGCATAGTGTTAAGAGATTTGAATTCCAAATTATCATGGTGTGCAGGCACTTCTATAACAATTTTTGAGAAAATCTATCCACATCGTTTTATAAGGTATCTCAAGGGAAGACTGAAACATCTGGAGAATTGAATTTCCACCTGAATCGGTTACCCATCGGAAAAATACCCAAAAGTGACATGTTTTCCTTCAATTTGAGGTTTTATATGTAGCCAACCGCTCTGAAATACAGAATAGATCCATATACCCACCATAATTTGTGGTCCCATGGTGTTTGTACTTGAACCAAAAATCAAATAATTACTGAGATTCAAAACATCAGAATCGCAAATAGCTAACCTAAAAGGAGTTAGATGAAGTGGTTTTGATCAACTTTAGAATCACAAGCGAAAGGACATACACTGAACAAATTTAAGATTCTGGAAATCTCGGAGATTCATGACTACCACGTGTATAAGGATCAAATTCAACCATAAGCAAAGGTTAGCTGACAATCAACACAACCTCTTCCACAACTACAGAGACGAGATGATATGTTAGTAATTGATTCTCTTGTTATCGACTTTCTTGGCCCACCCCTCGGGTTGCTAGGTAAACTTGAGGAAGCCGTTAGTCTCCATAAACTGATAAAAGTTAAAACAAATTCAATGCTATACTACAAAGGGTTTCAAGATTGATGCTACCGAATCGCAAAACTAAACTGGCAAAAAAAAACAAAAAAAAAAAATCGCAAAACCAAACTGGTAATATATTCTTTGAACATTAGGTATAATTTTCACGAACATAGTCAGGAAGCACATGTGTCACCAACTGTAAGAAATGAGAATTGTGATCTCATGTCACGAGACATTCCTTCTAACCCTCTTCTTTCGTTTCACTTACTACAGAAACCACCCCCCCCAAAAAAAGGATACACCACATTTGTAAGACTCCATGGATTTGTCAAATTAGCGAGGCCAAATGTACCATGACTAAACACGGTATCTTTAATCAAGAAGAAAACCCATAGGAAAGAGACGTGCTATATAAAGAGCTAACTTATCCAAGCCAATGTCTCTCTTCAAGAGTAAACACAATTCAAAGTGCAAACATCTTCCAAAAGGAAGTCTGCATAACGGTTCTTTTTTTCTCAATTAAAGAAGTCTTCATGACAGGTTTGAATTCACCTAAGATGGAGAAGTACCTGCATATTGTGGGTAAAACAACCAAGGATTGATACGCTAATATGTGCATATTTAGTGTAGGATAGCAAATCACACCTTGCACTAGAGTGCCAAGGCAGAATGAATATCATGTCTCCCCTTATTGTTTCATTTGAGGAATTAAAGAGGGGATACGTAATCCCACCCTCCCCATGTTACACTTAATCCCTCCCCCCAGAGTATTTTCCTTTCTCAGCCAACTCTCAAAGAATAAAGGTTGTCCCTTCGTCCCACTTTATTCTCCCCTATTCAAACATAGTGGGTGTTCACGAAAAATTATTTTTTGGAGATTTTGAGATTCTAAACTTTTCAAAATTAGTTTGGAGTGTTTACCAAAACTTATAGATAATAGATACTCGGATTCTATAAATTTTGAAAAGCTAAAAAGGCTAGGGAATTCTAAAAATCCCGAAGCTGGGTCTTGGTAGCTTCTAGAGCTTTTCAGATAGGTTTTAGGTTTTCAATTTTATAAAAGTTGATTTTTCAGCTTTTTGCAGTAAACAGTACTAGTTTTTACTGCAGCTTAATCACAATATCATAGCTATGGTAAACATGTTTATCTGCTTCTACTAAAATATACAATCCAGAGTCTGAAGCTAGAATCTAAAATTTATATCCACAGCAATCGCAAATTTATATCCACAGCAATCGCAAACATGCCCTATTAGTAACTTTATCCTCAGAATCATAATTAAATCCATTATACCATTCTTATTCTCTATTATTGAACCCCATATGAAATTATTTTGAAGGCCAAAAGTGGTCCAGATGTGTTAACTACCTTTTTCAACCTCAATATTTGTTTTCTTCTGGTTCCTACCCCATTATCATCAAATATGCCCCAAGCCTACATGAGTGGCATCCCCTCTTCTCAGCTCATTGTAATGAAACTCATATACTAATGCTTGCGACCAGGAAGGGGATGCTTGATTGGGTAAAATTACAAGGCAAACATACTTGTTGAAATACACTTCCATGGGGGTCGCTGAACCAGTTTTTGTGTGCAAAATTTTGTTCCTCTTCTTCTTCAACCTCCCCTCCATCTGGAAAAAAAAAGCAGCCAAATGCATCATCAAACAACATATATGCAACTATACAAAGCACATACATGTGACACATACAACATCCAAAATCTCATATTATTCACAATGATTGAATTCCTGGAATTTCCAGTTAATTTGAAAAACCATAAAGATCAAATTACATATGGACACAAAACAAATGAATGCAAAAGACGCACAGGTCAAAATTCCTCTTTCTACAGAACCAAACTCTTTGAAATACCCAGTTAATTTGGAAAACCAAATATATCTCAAGTTTGATTAGTTGGACTACTAATGATCACAGGATTATCGATCCTACGGGGCAGAACCACATATATTGTATATCCCATATTTTGCATAATTGGCTGTGATATGCAGTCACAGAGACACTCCCAAGGATGGAGCCAGTAGGGGTACTCAGTGTTCTAAGATTCTTATTATTTGTCAGAGGTCAGAGGTTTCAGGTCTGCAAGTTAAGTACAAAATTTATCCCATTGATATTGCCCCAAACATTTAACGTAAGGTATAAATTGCCCTGAACATTCCATTCGAATATTTAAAAATATATATTACTACTACATTGCGAATAAATTGTTTCGCATTTTAACAAAAATCACTTGATGAAACCTTACATGCCTATAATGAAAAAACACTACAAAAATTTGCATAACGAATGACACTTTCATATATTGTAATTAAACTTAAAAAAAAAAAATGGTCATGGATGATTGTTTAAATCAAAGTGTAAATTTTGTATTCGTTCTCTTACAAAAATTCTTTTCCGATTATTCACATAGTTTTAGCTAAGATTTTCACCACGAACAAAAATTTCTAGCTCCGCGACTGGTCACTCCACTAGTTATTGTATGTCTCACACGGGAATATCCAATTCATTCATAATCCGGATCATAAATAGTTTAACCAAACACTGAATATTCAGTCTCTGCGAATATATTCCATCTAATGCACGACTCTAAATTCGCTTCTCAGGTTTAGTTCTTGGGCTTTGTTTCTTGGTCTGGGCTTTGAACAAGAATCGTACTTATAATTTAATAAAAAAATAAAAACAAAAACAAAAGAAAGAACTCTAAAAATTCGTTAACATTTTTGCAAATAATTCAACAGTAATTAGCTTACTTTGGACCGGGCTTTTTGAGGGTCTTCAAGACAACTTCCAAGGATTTCAGCAAACTCAGGGTCTCTGTCGTAATCCTTCTCTTCTTCTCCTCTTAGCCGGAACCGACCCTCTGGAGAAAACTCATCCACTTCATCCTCTTCATGGTTCCCATCACCATCAACATCACCACTAACACTCTCTTCTTCAATTTGGGTTTCTGAATTCTGGGTTTTCACTCTTGCTCTGTCAGTGAATGGGCGTGTCTGGGGTTGAGTACGGAATTGAATTGGAAGAACTGAATGGGTTAGAGATGGAGGAGGAGGAGGAGGGTATTGGTTTGATTGGAGAGACGATTTGAACTGTGAAATGCGTGGGAGTTGGTGAGGAGGAAGAAGCGAGCAGGGTTTTAGGATAAACATTATTGCTTGATTTTCTTTCCTCTCCTACGAAAGTGTGTATGAGAGTGAAAAATAAGGCTGTGTTTGTTTGGGAGACAAGGGAAAATAATTCTATTTTGGGCTGAATTCGATTTGGACTTTTTTTTTTTTTTAAAATAACCAATGAACAGCCTTAGAGCATCTCCACTCTTGGATCAAATATTTCACCAAATTTAAATTTGGTGAAAAATCTCCCAAAAACCCACTCCACTCCTTCACCAAATTTGCTCAACACCAAATTTGCTCAAATTTTTCACCAAATTTGATCAACACCAAATCTTTCACCAAATATTCAAACGGCTTTATTTGTTCCAAATAGGCAACGGCTCAACACCAAAATTTGCAGAGGGCAACGGATGAAAAGGAATTGACAAAATGAAAAAAAAAACGAAAAAAAAAACTGTTTTTACAAAATGGCGGGAAAGTTTTGGGGTCAAAATGAACAAAAAAACAGTTTTTGACAAAATTTTAACTAGAATTTGGTTTAAAAGGTGGTTTTTCATTGGAAGGGATGTTATCAAATCAAGTTTTTGACCAAATTTTTACTCAAATTTGAGTAAAAATTTGGTGTAGGAGTGGAGATGCTCTTACATGCCACAAATTAGACCCACTGCACAATTCAAACCTCAGCGGGAGCTGGTGCAACACACAGCAGTCACGGCCCCCCAAGTAGCCCGGATAATTGATCTCGTGACAAAGAGGATTACTCCCAAAGACACGCATGTCTGGCCCTCATATATTTGAGATTGGGTGTTGGATTTGAGGCTTTTCCAGCAGCTGCGGTAGTGGCGTCTGAAAGTTGTGACTGTTGTGGGACGAAGAGATGTGGGGCTCCGAACACTAACAGCATTCTGCCGTCTTCCTCCAACCACATCCGAGCATATTAGTGGTTTCCATCATCGCCGCTGTGCAATTTTACGGCTTCCGTATTTTTCTTTATTTTTTCCTTATATTTTTAGATTTTCTTTTTGAACTGGCTTATATTTTTAGATTGATAGTGTCCTTTTTTGGTCTAGTAATACATAGGTGTTCCACTAACAAAAAAAATTGTTTTTTTTAAAAACCGAGACATGTCATTCTCTCACAATACATCATATAAAAAAACCGTAAAAAACCAATTTATTAAAAAAACTAACTTAATGGAACAAGTTTATGTTTCTAGCTACAGTCGGAGTGGAATGAAGATGCCGGGGCTAAAATTCCCAGAAGTTATTCCCAGGGCCCTTTTTAGACCGAAAACTAAATATTATTCCCAGGACTCTTTTTACCGGAGAATAATATCTACTAATCCACAAAACCTTGCACACTTTTGGTTGTTATTAAATGGAAAAATGAATCTTGACTTTCTAAATAAAACTAAAAGAGATACTGTAAAACGAATGTCTTTGCCCAGTTTTCCAAAAGATTTTAGCACCTAGGTGCTAAAATTATGATATTTTGAATAAAAAAACAAAGTGGTTCCGTGTATCATTTTTCGATTTTTTGGCACAAAATTAAAGTACTCCTCCTCGTGTACTTTAATTTGGTGCAAAAAAATCAAAAAACGATACACGGAACCACTTCATTTTTTTATTTGAAATATCATGATTTTAGCACTTGGGTGCTAAAATCTTTTGGAAAACTGGTAATATCCTTTTGTGTACATTCTTATAAACTTTTTCGTCTAGTGACTTTTTTCCCGGTATTTCTTATTTTTCATAATTTTTATTTAGTTTTTCCTCGTTATTTTTTTTGATTAATTATTATATCGACGAAAGGAATTAGAAAAGTATCAAAATATGGACAAAAGTTGAAAAAGTTCAAATACGATGACAATTTAGACAGCAAAAAAAACAAGACAGTTATTTGGTGTATTTTTTTTTCTTTTGGTCAAAATTTTTTATTTTTAAACTTCTCTCATCGAGACGGATGATTAATCCAAAAAATATGACGTGACTATAAAAAGGCGAACAAAATACAGAAATAAAAAAAGACAAAAAAAAATTAAGGAGAATGAAAATAATGCAAATAGAGGAGTATCAAAAGTACTTTACGTCACTATTTTACACTCCTTTTTTCCAATAGCCACACTTCTTTTTTGTCTCTTTTATGAGATGAATATAATGTTATCCTTCCGAAAGGTCCATTTTGTAAATTCACTTCGCAAGAGTATACATAAAAAGCGGAATATATAGAAAAAAGATTGTGTAAATCATTTGCTACTATTTTTTCTTATTAGTGATGAGGAATAATTTCACTTTGTACACAGTGTTTCATGTCGAGACACCTTTTTTCTCTACGGTTGCAAACGATTCGAGTTGTTCACGGACAACTCAAGACTCGGCTTGTTTAGTAATCAAGCAGAGTTTACGCTCGAATTTTTAACATTTTAAAGCTCAGCTTAACTTGAAAAAGTTCGACGAGTTTGTATAGACTCGACTTGTTTAGTAAATACTCCCTCCGTCCCCATTTATTTGTCCATTTTGGGAGTTCGTGCCACTTTTCAATTGATTATATCTCGTAATTCACATTGTTTTACATAATTTCGAAAACATTGTCTTATAGAACTAATTGAGATCTATCAAACAAGATCCATATTGAATATAAAATTCATTACCGATTTAAAGTTATAGCTAGTTTTTTATCCGGTTAGATTAGGACGAGGGACCAAAATTTGGGGACGGAGGGAGTATACTGACTCAGCTCGTTAAGGGCTTGACTCTTATGTAACCGAGTTTGAGCTCAAATTTTTGGCTCGTTTGGTAAACGTGCCGAGCTCAGCAAAGCTCGGCTCAGTTCAACTCGTTTCCATCCCGTGAAGTCCGGACCCGTAGTAAGCCACGTGGCATTTTACGATTGAGAGGGATTCCGCAGTAGGCCACAGATATTCCACACTAGAAAGAAATCCTCTCCGGTTGAAGCAAAACAGAGGGGGGCAATTACTATAGTATATACAGTCTACTCCATATCCCATACCCGCGTTTACTCTCTCTCTCTCTAGAATCATGGACTTGCTACCGGCGGAGTCGTCGCAGATCAAGAAGAAACACAGATTCCGGTCGCTGAAACTAGTAACCGTTGACATGGACGATGCTCTCTCCGAGAAGCCGTTCGGAGTCGACTACGGGAGGCTCGACAATGGACTCTGTTACTATGTTCGATCCAATTCCAAGCCTAGAATGAGAGCTGCCCTAGCACTCGCCGTCAAGGCTGGGTAAGCCTCTTCTACTCTGCACTTCTAGTCGTCCATTGTTCCGGTAGTTCAATTTTGTCGATGTCTTTTTATTTTTTTGGACTGCTTCGTCGATGTCGATTTCCAGATTATTTTTTTTAGCTAATTTGGTTGTGTGTTTGTGCGATTGAACTGGGAAGTCTCTCAGTAATGCGAATTTGATAGCATGGCTGAACAAAATTCGATAGCAACTTTTTGCCCACCAAAAAGTAGATTACTCAAATGATCCCTGAAGCTTTCCACTTGTTTCATTTTAGTCCCCATTCATTTTGTTTCTATTGCATCGGAGAACTCAGGGCCGGGCTTTGATATTTTGGAGGCCCAGGGAAAATTCAAGAAATTGGGGCTCTTTATGCATTTTACAGCAAGATAAAATTTCAAAATTATGCATATCTGTGCAAAAGTTTTAAAAATTCACTCAAAGATCACGTTTTTTGTATTTTTTAGCCGCTAGTGCTAATTTTTTTGCTCCCCTTTGCTCAAGGCCAGTAACTTCATACGTTACTCTGAAGTAGGCTACGATCGCCTTACCAGCATTAAACAAATTTGCTTCGTCGGACACTATAGCAGTGCAGTTAAGTTACACTTGCATTGGTCAGAAGTCAGCTGCACTGCTAACTGTAGTGCACATTATTGAGAGAGGAGAAGGAGGGGCTGAAAGTGTGTCATATAACCCCACATTATTGTAAAACACTCCTAGCGCATAAAATTTGGTTATTTTATAACACACACTGAACACACAAAACTGGTTTCCACTTTTACCTCTTTTTGTCATAGCACACGTGGATTCAGTTAGTCCAATTCAGATGCTACTAGGTTAGCCCCAAATAGCGCATTTGAAGGACAGCGGGAGGAATTCATTTCATTTCTTGCCCAACCAGAAATGTTAAGTTCATACCTTTTTTGAAACAAAACATATCCAAGTACATACCAATGCCATAGGCACGGGATTCTAATTAGGTTCCCAGTTTCAAAATGCTAAGTTAAATAGTTGTTAGGACGTAGGCCCATCACACAAGCAGGGTTCACTTGTTACTCAATTGCAAAACAGAATGCATCAGACACATACGTTTTACTTCATACCAGTATAGCACATTTGTCCTTTTTTCCAGCCTTTCCCATTGGCCTTGAAACTGCCAACCCCTTCATTAAGGTTATTTCTTAAGCAGGCTCAGCTTGTCACTTTAAAAAAATTCAGCCTTTTCTTGTGAGTGTACAAATAATTTCCAATTGGCTAAGCAATGAAGTTACTACCCTCTTCCATTCCCCTTTCTTCTTCGTGGCCTAAATGCCTATAGTTTTTCCATTATAGATATTTCTGTGATCTGGTATTTTAAAAGTTCTGAGCCATTGAATGTGGCAGCTCAGTTTTGGAAGAGGAGGATGAGCGTGGAGTTGCTCATATAGTCGAGCATCTTGCATTCAGTGCTACAAAGAAATACACAAATCATGATATCGTAAAATTTCTTGAAAGTATAGGGGCAGAATTTGGCCCTTGTCAGAATGCTGTCACGTCTTCTGATGAAACTGTTTATGAGCTGTTTGTGCCGGTTGACAAGCCAGAACTGTTATCTCAGGCCATTTCAGTATTGGCAGAATTTAGTTCGGAGGTAAAAAACCAGTTCCTCGTTTGGTTATATGGATAAACTTTTGAGTTTTTTTTTTCCCTCTCTTTTTTTTTACGACCTGTTCCATTTAGGTGCGAGTCTCAATGGCTGATTTGGAGAAAGAAAGAGGGGCTGTTATGGAGGAGTATAGAGGGAACAGGAATGCAAATGGAAGGATGCAGGATGCACATTGGGTTCTCATGATGGAAGGTTCAAAGGTATGCTGTTAATTAAGATACAAATTTATCGGTTTGTTGAGTCTTACCTCTGAGGTACTGGCTAGGTTATCTACTTAGTCATCATACTGCAATCTTGCAGCATGACTTTGAGCTTTGTGAAAATTCATATTCAGTGACTTGAATCTTCTGTAGTAAATATATCTGCTCCCTTTTGTGTTAATATTGTTATTGTTATCTTCTGTTTACTGTGATCTTCCTGTAACCCCGTTATTTTGTTGCAGTATGCTGAGCGTTTGCCAATTGGGTTGGAAAAGGTAATCCGGACAGTTTCAGCTGATACCGTGAAGCAATTTTATGGGAAGTGGTACAATCTACACAATATGGCTGTGATAGCTGTTGGAGATTTTTCTGACACGCAGGTTGCTCTTTGTAACTCGTACATGTTCCTTTACGCAACAAAGTTTATTCGTGGTCAGATTTTCTTAACTATGCCCCTTTCCCTGTCTGTCTTTCTATGTCAGAATGTAGTTGAGTTAATAAAGACCCATTTTGGAGATAAGATTTCAACACCTGACCCTCCACTTATACCGTACTTTCCAGTTCCATCTCATAAAGATCCACGGTTTTCATGTTTCGTTGAATCCGAAGCTGCTGGGGTTAGTGTCCTATGGATTTTCCATCTAATAATGCAGATTTGTACTGTCCCGTATTCATGAACATGCAAGAGCATTAGAGTACGATGTGAAAAATAAGGTTGTAACACGCGATCCCAATTTTTGAATGACAGTCTGCAGTGATGATCAGCTGCAAGATGCCTGTGGATGAGCTAAAAACAGTGAAGGACTACAGGAGTTTACTTGCGGAGTCGATGTTTTTTCATGCTTTGAACCAGAGGTTTTTTAAAATGTCTCGTAGAAAAGATCCATCATATTTTTCATGCTCTGCTGCTGCTGATGTTCTAGTTCGTCCTGTAAAAGCCTATATAATGACTTCATCTTGTAAAGAGAGAGGGACTATTGAGGCATTAGAATCGATGCTCATTGAGGTTTGTATTCTATCTTTATGGCAGGGACCTGCTTGGTTTTTTCTTTGCTTTATAATTATTGATACCATACATTTCAGGTTGCAAGGGTTCGGCTGCATGGATTTTCTGAACGTGAAATTTCTGTTGTCCGCGCTTTGTTAATGTCAGAGATTGAATCTGCCTATTTGGAGCGTGATCAAATGCAATCAACTAGCCTGCGAGATGAATATTTACAAGTATCTACAAACAGTTGATTTCTTAGGTCTTTAAATTTGAGTTTTTATAAAGTACGATGGGGTTCTACTCATTTTTATTTATTTTTTGTTTCCCCCCCAGCATTTTCTCCGTAATGAACCTGTCATTGGGGTAGAATACGAAGCACAACTTCAAAAATCTATTATACCCTGTGAGTATCTGTTACTGTAGCATTGTCAAATTTTTGGTTTACAGACTCTTTAAGAAAAGAGGAAGGAAGATATGTTAAACGCTCTTATAACATTTCCGTGCAATAGATATAACGGCATATGAGGTGTCCAAGTATGCGGAGAATTTTCGAACATCATGTAGCTGTGTTGTAAAAACAATTGAACCTCAGGCTACTGCTACAGTGGATTATCTTAAAGCTGTTGTGTTGAAGATCAATTCTTTTGAGGAAGAAGGACGCATTGCTCCTTGGGATGATGAAAACATCCCAGAAGAGATTGTTACTGTGAAGCCAAATCCTGGGTAAACTTCCACCCTCTTTGTACTTTGCGTCTGTTCTAATGTGTGTTCTAAAAATTCCTGCAACCCTGAAGCAAATAGGAATTAGGCAGCAATTTCTCTTATTTTGGGCTTATATCTTATTCCTTCTAATCTATTGTCCTTGGACTCTTGGAATAGTGCACTGAAACTCAGTCACATGTCTCTATTGGAATAGTCCACTGAACCTCAGTCACATGTCTTTCTTCAGCCATATAGTGCAGCAGATTGAATGGTCCAATATTGGAGCTACTGAGCTAATTCTATCAAATGGCATGCGAGTTTGCTATAAGAAGACAGATTTCTTTGATGACCAGGTATTATTTTTTTTTTGGCCCAATATGCTCGCATGTTAGTACATATATAGCCATGTTGTTATCAAACAATTTCTCTGCTACATGCCAATGTTATGAGTGAATATCCTCTCCTCTGCCATCAGTCATTTCATACAAGTGATTATTATTAACAGTTTGTTTAAATAGGTTCTCTTCACAGGATTCTCATATGGGGGCTTATCCGAGCTGCCTGAAAATGAGTACCTCTCTTGCTCAACCGGTTCAACCATTGCCGGAGAAATTGGCATTTTTGGTTATAGACCATCAGTTTTAATGGATATGCTTGCTGGTAAGAGAGCTGAAGTTGGGACGAAACTTGGGGCATATATGAGAACCTTTTCTGGTGATTGCTCACCTTCAGACCTAGAAACTGCCTTGCAGGTTCGATTTCTAGATGATAATAGTATCCAGCATTTCTTTCTTTCCCCCAATGCTCTTTAATATCATATGATTTGTATTGAGCTCTTGACATTTGCTCTCTGGCAGCTGGTTTATCAACTATTTACAACAGATGTAGAACCAGGGGAAGAAGACATCAAGATAGTGATGCAAATGGCAGAAGAAGCAGTGCGTGCTCAAGAGAGAGATCCTTACACGGCATTTGCAAACCGTGTGAGGGAACTCAATTATGGAAACTCCTATTTCTTTAGAGTATGCCTGATCCACTTGCTTTAAGTTTCCATTTGTTCAATGGGGTTTTATCCTTATCAATAATGGTAATTTCTTCTTATCCAGCCAATCAGGATTAGCGACATTAAAAAAGTTGATCCATTTAAGGCTTGTGAATACTTCAACAATTGTTTTAAGGATCCATCAAGTTTTACGGTCGTGATTGTTGGGAATATTGATCCTGCTATTGCACATCCTCTAGTCTTGCAGTATTTGGTGAGTTACACGCCCTCGTTAAGTTGGCCAATATTAGTATTGCCTTATCAGCCTTGCTAGGTTAAGTGTTTGCCAGGATATATTATTATGTGTGTTTGTTGTCATCATGTAGGGTGGAATTCCAAGGCCTCGTGAACCCATTTTTCAGTTCAACCGCGATGATCTCAAAGGGTTGCCTTTCACTTTTCCTTCAACTATAATTAGGTAGGTCTCTATTTGCATTTCATCTATTCTATTGGAAAACCATTATCTGGGCTAATTTGTTGGACCCATTGATTTCTGGAATTCTCTCTAGCTTAAACTTTTGACTCAAACCATTCATCTTTTGCATCTCTGATTGACCACCCAATGTTATGTAACCCTCTTTTCGTTTTATGCGTGTATAAATGTCTCTTCGTATATGAATAGCGAAACACACGTACATAATCTTTATGACGGAACTGAAATGTCCATCCGATGCCCCTTCCTTGTGCTTGTAGAGAAGTTGTTCGCAGCCCTATGGTGGAGGCACAATGTTCAGTCCAGATATGCTTTCCTGTCGAACTACAAAATGAAACCATGGTATTTATAGTTTTTAGCTCTAATGGAACGATTGATACTCATGAGGGTTCACCAGTAATATTTTCTGACTTTCTGATCTTTAATGATGGTTGTTTCTTGTCTGTTTTTCCATTTGTGATAGATGGAAGATATTCACTTTGTTGGTTTTTTGAGCAAACTTCTAGAGACTAAGATAATTCAGGTTCTCCGTTTCAAGTATGGCCAGGTGTGCATCTGTGTATTGGATATGTTGTTTTGTGTTATTTTCATTTTTATCTGTGCTAATTTTTGTACCATGCATTACACCCCAGATATACTCTGCCGGCGTTTCTGTATTCCTTGGTGGTAATAAACCTTCAAGAACTAGTAATGTTCGTGGGGATATTGGTGTCAATTTCTCTTGTGATCCAGATATCTCCACCACACTGGTATGTCACTGTACTTGTTGTTATTGGTCAATCATATGAATGCATAATTAAATTAGTTGTGCAACTTTTGTTGCAGGTGGATCTGGCTTTGGATGAAATATTACGTCTCCAAGAGGAAGGACCTTCAGATGATGATGTTTCAACCATACTTGAAATCGAGCAAAGGGCCCATGAAAACGGATTGCAGGTTTTTTTGATATCTTTACTTAGAACATTTGTTTCCATTTGATTTCCCAAGTAAAAGGAGGTAAGTTCAAGGCATCATTCATTAACCCCGCATTTGTGTTGCTGTGATACTCTGATTCGTCCTTGGGAGGCCGAACAACAAACTAACAATTTTCAATATGGTAATAGATTATATACTGTATGAGATTGCTGCTCTTAGAGGTCCAAAACACCTTGTTAGAGCAACAAGAAGTTTGCATTGGTGCTCCTCCGTAATCATAGACTCCTCACATTATGCAAGCACCTCCATATAAAGACCTCCTCTGTATTATCACTCCGTGGAGTCTCTAAACACCTTAGGATGCCTCATGACATGCTCAGGGCATCTCCCACTCTCTATAAAATAATAAGGCTCTAATGAGCCTAGCGACCCTTCACAAGACCCTAGGCCAGGTCCGCCAGGAACAAGGACTAGGTACCTCACTCGGGACCATAGGAGGTATATGGCATGGTTAGAGCAATGGGACTTGTCCAGGCTCATCCTCCACAAGGATAGCTGCTTGACCAGTCAGAGAGAAAAGGAGAAAGGGAGGGGATTGGGGATCAACCACCTTCATCATTACTACAACTACCCTCATTACAACCAATACCACAATCATATTTACCACAACCAACCTAACACCCTCTCCATCCTTCTGGCCTCTCCATCCCGGATCTGTCCATCCCTCTTGGCATGTCCATCCCAGAGACCCTCATATAAGGATGGTTGATGCACCACCAACATAGACACACACAACACCCAATACCTACCTAAATCACTTGCTCTCTGGTTCATTGCTCTCCAATGCCTAAATCAGGAAGAAGGGAAGAGGGTTGACAAGGGAGTGGTGACTGAGTTTTGGTCAGTGTCAATCCCAAAAATAAAAAAATTCGAAGGAAAGTAGAGTTTGGTGAGTGTGACTCGGGGAGTTTGGAAGAGAATATCCTGCGACATTTTTTTGTGCTTGTTTCAATTGAGGGAACAGTGAACTCGTGGACATTTTAGTTTTTCACCTGCTGATGCATTGTTACCTTACCCATAATGCAAGTGGGATAAAAGTGTCACTCTCAGACCATTTGCTATGCTCTTGCAGGAGAATTACTACTGGTTGGATAGGATTTTACGCAGCTACCAGTCAAGGATCTATACTGGTGACGTTGGCACTTCTTTTGAGGTTAGTTTCCAGGTGTTGCATTTCTACTGCCTTTTTGTTGCATCAGCTTCGAATTGGGTACCTGCATGAATTTAGTATTCGGTACCATGTTGGCTATTCTGTTGCTGTCAATCTCACTCCTGCTATGGCAGAGTCAATCGCATTTCTTGATAATGTGAACTTCAACTAGCAAAGGTGAAATTTTACGGACTATTTAGGGGTGTGATGAGTGGTCAACTCCCATAATAAACATCCAGGTTTTGCGACTGAACCAGGCCTGGTTACAGCACACAAAGTAGGGTACACTCAACAGTTTGTCATTGTTCGGTAAATCAACATAGCAAATAGATTTTGGGATTTGATGTTTGATAAAAAAGATAAACTTCCATTCTGTCGTTATTATGTTGCTTTTTCTACTTTTAAGTTTACGCCTATCCAATTTCTGTTCTTATTTATGCAACACCTGTATGCATTCTCTCTCCCCCAAACAAATGCAAGTTTGTGCATTGGAAGTTTGGAACTAAGCCTGGATTGATGGTTGACAGTTACAGTACATGTTCTTGTTAATGAATCATGGCTGAAGTTGCTTTACCCTTAATTCTTACCCTCGTTTTGGAAAGACTAAATTGCTTTGGGGGAGATTTGAAGTATCAGTTTAGATGCAAGTAACTTGAGCAGATTCTTTGTCATGTTCCATTAGCTACTATTGCCATTTTTAGAAGTCTTTCCACCTCTAAGCAATTTTTTCCCACTTGTGCGGAGAAAAGATCCATTCTTTCTAGCAGTAAACTTTTTTGTGGTTGATGACTTTGTGGTGCAGGTTCAAGATGAGGGTCGTTCTAAAGTTAGAAAGTCTCTGACACCATTAACAGCCCAGTTGGCATTACAACGGATACTGCCCTTCCCTTGCAAAAAACAGTATACTGTAGTGATTATGATGCCTTGGGCCTCTCGTTTTAAGCGGTTAAGGTCATTCATCCATTCTGTGCCTAACCATTATGGTAGAGATGCAACGGTTAGTTTTCATATGCTTCTTCTTTAATTGTTGTGTACTAATTCGTTTTAGGAAATCTCATTCTCACTTTGCCGCATGTAGCAAGAGTACTTCATTGAATTGTGTAGATCACCACAAGACCCCCTTAATATCCTCTTTTCTTTTGTTCTTCATGTTACAACTTTTTGAGTTTGTTACACAGTCTTGGGTAGAACTCAACTCCAAAAGCTAGCTTATGAAGTGAGGGTGCCCTCACGCTTATATATTTCATATTACTTCGTTAACCAGGTGATGTGGGACTTCGCTTCACACCCTCCCTCACGCGCAGTGTGCTCACTCGGTAGCACCCGCCGCCTGCAGGCCAGAGACACGCGCCCTACCCATCTCTGGTACCCCGCTCTGATACCATGTTACACGGTCTTGGGTAGAACTCAACCCCAAAAGCTAGTTCATGAAGTGAGGGTGCCCTCACGCTTATATATTTCATATTACTTTGTTAACCAGGCGATGTGAGACTTCGCTTCACACCCTCCCTCACGCGCAGTGTGCTCACTCAGTAGCACCCGCCGCGTGCAGGCCAGAGACACGCGCCCTACCCATCTCTGGTACCATGTTACACGGTCTTGGGTAGAACTCAACCCCAAAAGCTGGCTCATGAAGTGAGGATGCCCTCACGCTTATATACCAGGCAATGTGGGAATTCGCTTTATTCAAACTTTGCCAAGGGGTTGACAAAGTGATCTTGCCTTTGGGACTTGGGGGTTTGCTCCCACTTAAGATCTCAAGTTGGAATTCCTTTGCCAGCAAACTCTTGGGGCCACTGGGGGTAATGCCCGGTTGTTACCTACAGGGCCCCGGAATTATTCGAGGTGTGAGCAAGTTGGTCTGGACATTTGGTTTTCAAAAAAAAACTTATTTTCCCTAGCCTCACACTCATTTGTATTTCCATGGGTTCTTTATTCACATATTTGTCAAATATTTTGAGCATTGGTAAATAGTACTTCCGGAACTTATTCCTTAGAATTATTTTTGACCTTTCAAGCGCTCTCAATTTCTCGCACCTTTCATTGATTTTCTGAAAATCTACAATCTCTCACACCTTTGTTCATGTGTGGTTGCGGCAGATTTTAGCAGGCATTGCCGGGTTGACAGTTCTGGTTATTAGTTTGTGGAGATATTCGAGGAGTGCCCTCAAATCGTAAGAGTACATGTTTCAACGGAGGATTGTACAAACTACTACTACATCATTACAAAGGGCACACATCCATGCATTTGATACGACCTGCTAAGGAATGCTATCGACGTTCGGATTGGGAGCAGCAGCACTGACTTGAAAATTAAGTTTTGATAGTATTATTCATTGCTTGAGCAACAGTGTTCTTAATTTATCGTACTCTTCACAAGATTTAGACGATATGATCTCCCTTGTACTACTAGAACAGTGCAGAGCATTTGATCGGGCACTCTTTCAAAGAAGTAATGTTAGCATGTTAAAGCTTTGTTATAGTGAAATTGGTTGGAAGTTTCCATTGATTCCGTAAATGCATTTTTACATGTCTATTTACGAACGAAACAGCTCCCAATTGTAACCTTTGATGATGTTTTTGTTTTATTGTTTTCTATTCTCGTTTTTAAGAAACTCGTGTGCTTGTTCGGTACTCAATTTAAATTGCGAATTGGCGCCTACAGGCGCACTATCAACAAAAAATAGTACATGGAAAAAAAAAACAGCTAATACAATACACATTGTACGTCGCTAATATCTCACACTAGCATAATTGGTATGCACACTTATCAATAAAATAACGTCACATAAACATGTTGTGTAAAGTATTGTCCGAGAAATTTTCAACAAAAATTGGCACGATACTCAAATGACTGTGTGACCGAAAACGCATGCAACCCACGCTCAGATGATTTGTAAACTCTCAGTGCCCAACTTTATACATTATTTGGAGAAAAATTTGGCTGCAAGTACGGTACTACCCGTGGTGCCCAGCGCGCATCTTGGCCGTTCAAAAGTATTTTGAACTGCCCAATTTCTCTCCCTCTCCTCTTTTTTTCTTATCTAAAATCTGAATTGTCCAAAATACTTTTAGACGGCATCAATTCGCGTTGGGTACTGTCACGTAATATCCAGCTGGCACCCAAAATTTTCTCGCAATTGAACCGTGCAAATGCAATACAATAGTAATACACTAATAGGATGGGCCGATGCTACAGTATTGGGCCTTGGTACAAACGAAACCAGATAAGGCCCAAACCCAACCCAAATACTGCTAGGGTATACGAATAGGGTTTCCAATATTCTCCAGTTTACTTAAACGCTGTTCGTCTTGTCTGTCGCCTCCTTCGAACCCTAGAGGTCTGCTCTCTCTCTCTCTCTCTCTCTCGTTGGTTCTATATTGATTATAGCAGATCTCAGTTAATCATACAAAATAAAGATATGGCGAATCAAGTTATGCACACGGAAGTGATTTAGCCAGTGAATCAGCTGAAATTATTTTGTTATCTCGTATGTGCAGGCATATCTGAGGAGTTCTCTAAGAGAGAAGGGAGCGAAAATGGTGGACAAGACGAAAGGAAGAAAGGAAGAGGTGGTGACTAGGGAGTACACCATCAACCTCCACAAGCGTTTGCACGGCTGGTACGTACATACCAATCTCTCATCCGTAACACCTTGCTTATTATTCGTACACGAGAGTCGATATGTATGGATGAATTTGCTTGCCTTGTGAGTTTGCTGCTTGATTTTTCCTGTAACCCTGATTTACTCAATTCTTGTTATCAAATGTTGTGGAGTTGTAGAAGATAGGTCCAAGTTTTTTTTGGGTAATTGTGTAATTTTGTTACTCTACCAAAAGAGAGTTTACTTTGAGGTGCAGTTGACCTATATCAAAATGCAACTTGACTTCTTCTCACTCTAAGGGGGTGTTCCACTAAATCAGTTTTTTGAAAAAAACTGTTTTTTCACTGTTCTTTATGTGACCTGTCTCGGTGTTTGGAAAAAACAGTTTTTTTGTTAGTGGAACACCCCAAGTTAAGCTGGCACAAAACACTCCTCTTACAAAAAAAGAGGTATAGCACCTAAGTGTTAGCAACATTTCCTAAGGTAGCATATCATAGAAACAAGTCCTACCATCATATGAACTCAACTATAAGGTGATCACTTGGAATTTGCATATTTGGTGTGTTTTTCATATTGTTGCAGTGGATTTGCCTCAAACATGTTCACTCCTCCATGTTGGAGTTGGGTGTACAAGCACTGGACACGAATATATAATTTGTTTCGATAGAACATTTCAGATGTTTGAGGCGTAGGCATGCATTTGACCGTTGGCAGTGTCTACTTTTTGTGTCCTTTGCGATATCAAACCGAGTGTAAGGTTCATTTAGTCTGTAGATCGGTAGATGCGGGTTGTTGCATGGAAATGCTTGTGCCATGTAAGCAACCACGTTAATGGACTGAAGACATGTTCCCTGAGATAAACAGAGTGCCTTTATGATATTTGATTCTTCTTTATTGTAGAAAAAACCTTGTCTTTTACTTCACAAAAGTAGCTTGGCAGTGGAGCATACTAGTGTAAATAGCATGATGGTGGTTGTAATGAGAACAAATTACTGTCTTCTTTAATGTATTTGCAGCTTTTGTGTGGGCTTCTATGTTTTTATTGGGACTTTTCTTTCGGTTTAAAAAAATGACTACAAAACGAGTGAACATTGAAGCATTAAGTGAAAGATCTATCTTGAAACCGTGAATTAGGATTTGTTCTCTGATATGAAGAGATGGCATATCTCATGTGTTTAAATTGTTAATGTGCTATCATTGTAAATAACAGCACATTCAAGAAGAAGGCTCCTAAAGCCATAAAGGAGATCAGGAAATTTGCACAGACTGCAATGGGTACAAAGGATGTTAGAGTGGACGTGAAGCTGAACAAGTACGTCTGGAGCAGGGGTATCCGAAGTGTGCCAAGGCGGGTTAGGGTTCGCATTGCTCGCAAGAGAAATGATGACGAAGATGCAAAGGAAGAGCTGTACTCTCTTGTTACCGTTGCTGAAATCCCAGCAGAAGGGCTGAAGGGGCTTGGCACCAAGGTCATTGAGGATGATGATTGATTTTCCTTTCCTTCCATATCCAGTGCTAAATGATACATGAGAGTTTTGGGTAGTGTTGAGAGTTTTAAGACTGGTTTTTCCTCTTCTGATATTTGATGCATTATTGCTTTGAGCATATGGCATTGACTTCGTTGATTTGGTTGTAGTAATACTATTATTTTAGTGTTTCTTTTTTGGCATGATGATTTGTTACCACTGTTTTAAAATGTAAAATGATCTGAACCGTTAGTAGCCGATCAAACAGCCGAGGAAGCTCACTGCAGGGCCCTTGGGTCCCAATTATCTATACATCTTTTGCTCTTGCTACTTTTGTTTTTAAAGAAAATGCAGTTTTCGGCATCTGGACTGTTGATGGAAATGTATATGGGGTTTGTTTCCATTTTCCCCAAAGTTACATGCCGTTTTGGTTCTGTGGTAGGAAAGTTTGAAAAGGAAATTTTTCTACTTGCAGAAAATAAGAGGTTCGCCTCTAATCTGCTGAGTTTGAAACGAACTTTGGTGCTTCCGTTGAGAATCGAGATGAAAATGGTAGGCTTGTTATTCAACAGTGTAACATGATTTATGTGCCCATGCCAACCAATGTGCTAGAAGAACAAGCTGAACAATGTGTTCAACCTCATCGATATGTTGAAATGTTCTCAAATTCACTCAATCAGAAGCATTGAATCCTAAGTAACGCCAAGCTAATCTCAACTAAGCATTGAGGCCTTGTTTGATACAAGGTTTCAAGTTTGGGATTAGGATTGTTAAGGTGGTGGGGTCTTTATGTTTGTGTTTGTTTTGTTTTTGATGTTTGGGATTTATAATCCAAGGGATTGTGAAACCCACCAATCTATGGGATTCACCAACCCAAGGGGGGGTTGGTATTGTGAAACCTATACCAAGGGATTGAGGCAATAAAGACAATTTTAACCTCACCCTTATTATCTATTGCCACAATTATCTCAATCACATAGAAATGCTCTTGGTCTGGGATAAAACCGAATTTCTAGATAAAACCGAATTACTCCTAGAAGGCTCTTGGTCTGCCTCCACATCAAGTATCTTGGTAAAATTAAATTGTTCCCAGCTTGCCCATCAAAAAAAATTGTTCCCAGTTTTTTTTTTTTTCTTTTCTGGATAAAATGAAATTCACGGTTTTTTTTTCCTGGATAAAATGAAATTCACGTTAATCACACTCATTATCTAGGAATGACAGGATAATATGAAATTCATGTTATTTTTCATTTGAAATCAGAAGAAAAAAATAATCCCATCTCATTAAAAAAAAAAAAAATTTTGGCTTTATTAAATTTTGTTTCGCATTTGTTACTTTTGCGTTAATTTTTTTGTCAACTATTGATTCGTCTCAAAAAGATAATATAATAAGTTAACTAATGCCAATAGATTAGAGTTCGTTTAGTATTTTTTTATTCACCTTGTCAAGACGAATCAATTAAAAAAATACAAAATAAAGACCCAAAGCTAACTTACTAGTTACTACATTAGATTTTTTTTTCTTGAAATCGGAGTTGCTACTCCCAGTTAAGATCCATCCCATTTTGTGTTGTTCATTTGCTTGCAATTTTTTGGTTTTGGTTATGGAAAGAAATTCATAATGTAGTACTGGTCTATGGTTGCAATTTTCTGGTCTATGGTTTTCAACTTATTGGAAAATGCCACAATTAGGAATGCTTTTATCTGGGAGTAAGCATTTCAAATATTAATTGGAAATCTGGGAAAAAAAATATTGTTATCCATTTGAAATTTGAAAAAAAAAATTGACAAAAAAAATTGATTCCAAGTGAATATGTAATAAACGGTCAAATGGTTCTTGAACTCCAGTGGCATTTCATGATTTTGCTGTGATAAAAATGGTGTTTCAATGGAAGGGTAGAATTGGAAACAAATTATTTTACCCAATCCTATTCTAAGCAAAACAAACATGTTATTAGTAATCCCATGATCTAATCCTGTGCAAAACAAACATGTGAGAAGGATTTATCTCCTCATTAATAATCCCATCACATTATCAATCCCAATCCCAATCCCACCTCATTACCAATCCCTCCAAAATGAAACCTCGTATCAAACGGGGCCTGAATGCTAAGTAACACCAAGCTAATCACCTCATTGGATCATTCACAAGCAAGTGTAATCCTTGTTCTTAAGCCCAAAATTTGAGCAAACCCTTCTTGTCCTTGTTGGGTATGCACTTCACAACTTTGGGCCCTGTTTGGATGCCGGATTTGGCACCCGGATTTGGCAAACACCCGGATTTGTAATCCCGGGCCCGCTCTACTCCAGTGTTTGGGATGCCAAAATGACCCCCGGATTTGATAAAAAAAATTCATTGTTTGGAGTACAAATCCGGGAGCACCCGGACTAGCTAACGACAGCCTCACCCCTGTCGTTAGCAAATCCGGGAGGATTTGTAAGTTTTTGGTACTAATTTACCCCTCCAAATCCGGGTGAAATCTAGAACTTGAAATCGGAAAGAATGGAGTTTTCCGGCTAAAACCCGACCAAAACAATGAATGGAACTCACCAGACGTCCCTGGAACTCACCCGATTTGCCTGCTCTGCTGCGGTACCTGAAACATAGCCGGAGCTGGTGGGTTTTTTCGCCGGAACTCGCCTGCTGGGTTCGTTCGCCGGAGCTGCGGGGGGTTTTCCGGTTCAGATCTATTTTTGTGCGAGAAGAGAACTTTGATCCAGAGAAAAGTGTTTCATTTGATATAACCAAGGAGCGTGGGAAAATGCTCCTGTGTGGTTGTGTGCACATAATTTTTAATTTAAATAAAGATGACAAACAATGACTACAACATTTGAAAAATACGACCATTAAATTTTATTATGTATTAAATTTTACAATCATATTATAGTAAAATCATATTTTTAGCCCGAATATTTTTTTTCCCAAAAAATATGGTTTAAATATTTGTTTGTATTTATTATGTATTTTCCATAATTTTAATGTATTTATTAAGTATTTACTGTAATTATAAATAAATTAATCCATTTTCTTTATTCAAATAATAAAATAGGGGCAATTACGTCATTTGACCTCTTATCCTATCAAATCCACCTTCCTAATCCCCCTTCTCAAAATACCATCCAAACACCTCACTAACAAATCCACCCTTCTTATGAGGTGGGCCCTCCCTCGTTACCAAATCCACCCTCATTACAAATCCACCTTCAAATCCACCCTCATTACAAATCCACCCAAATCATCTCCGGCATCCAAACGGTGCGTTGGAGTATTAGGCACAACGTACCAATTTTCACAACAAAAATAGAAGATGTTGATGGTCACAACTAAAAATGATCCAAATGTCGAAGAGAGGGAAAATTCAACATGAACGAAACAAAATCTCTCTCTCTATTCTCAAGAGAAGCTTTTGGCTTTTCCCATGTACCAAAGCTACTTCCGTGCAACAATAAAGCAAAACTAGCACTTACATAAGTGTTTTTTTTTGTTGATCTGACATGAGAGTAATTGACTAGACTGCCTTCAAAAGCAGGGAGTTAAAGATGAGAACAGAGGTTCCTTCAGCTGTACAAACCAATAGCAAGTTGCCCAACCACAGTGAGTATCAATCTGCATCTATTTATCTTCTTCCTTTTTCTGTAGATTGGAGGACTTTTAACTGGCTTTATAAGCATACATGTAGCCTCGAAGTTTCCGTACTTCTTCAGATGATTCATTGAGTAGATGGTCCACATAGAGGCAAATTCCAGCTCCACTGCAATTCCGAAGTATGAATATGACTCACTGTAACCAGTCTTATGCATAAAAACAGAGGTGCAAAGCATGAGGGGACGTACCATAGAGGTCCCAAGGGTAGCCAGACTGCATCCCACCTGAACCTTGCCAATCTGCACAAACAAATGCAATGCGAAGTTCTCCTGAGACCATGAACAATAGTTAAGAGGAAAACCCTCCATTTCTTGGCAGAACTGATTTACCTTGACATGTGATACAGCCAGAACACTGCCACAAAAATGCCACCAAAGCAGGAATACCAAAGCCATCTTCTGTGATATTTTGAATCAATAAGTAGCCCAGCGATAGCTATTGAACACACAACAACAGCTGCCCAATCTGTCAGAATGGCTGCATTTAGTTAGACACATACAGCATGAAGTAACTGCAATCACCGTGTACAATATAAGGGCATCTCTTTTGACTAGAAGCAAATAACACAACTTTAAGAACAATACATTCAAAAACATAGCCAAAGTGCATTTCTTCACAATTCAATTGCCAAATCAGAGATTCTGACTCAACAGTTTGGGGCACAGTGATATCTCTTCTAGCTTATGTAAAAAGTTAAATAAGTGATGGTATTACACTCACACCCAACTGTACAACTATGTCAGCAACCTCAAAATAATCATTTTACTAACACCCTTTTCCCTATGGAAACAGATTGTGTTCACAGTCGAAGGAAAGGACACAAAAAAGTAAAAAAGGAAATACATCTTGTAGGGAAGGAAAAGGAAAATCCTAAAAACTGAAACTTCGTAGATGTAAATTTTCTGACCGATGTTACCCCTGTAACCATGTCTACCAAATTGAAGGGGAGAAAAAACCAGTAAATGATCCAATTCACATGGATTAGAAAGCGCGGACTGAAGTGGTATAGGAACATAAAAACAAATCTCTTCTCTTCCCACTCACAGGACGTTCCTAACCCCAAATCGTACTTGTTCCACTCACAGAATATTAGTCAGTTGACTAAGATTCGAAGTAACAGACAAATCAATTCAAGTAAAATCTGAGAACTGTGTCACATTATAGAAGTCTGCCCAAATGAAAGATGTAGCAAAATAACGAGTGAACCAATGCCTTTTGAACATGCTGATGAAGCTAAATGCTTTATTTAACAAGCTGATGGACCATATAAGTAACTTTTTATACCATTTCAACCTTTTTCGCAATACGTAAATCCCAGAGGACAAGAAGTATTTTCAAAAACTTAATGCCTTTACATCTTAGTGGATGAGTTAGGACAGGGTGGAGAAGAAACTAAGCAAGTGGAGAAATAAACCTGCAGATATCACGATCCATGAGTTCACCTCGTCCATGAAGTAAGCATGATAACGCTGCTCACCAAAAGGACAACAAACATACTTCAGCTACATTAGCCAAAAAAAAGACAAAGATATCTACCGTACGCCGCAATAACGATGGAATCTATTCTATATAGATGGCTTTTGTAAGGTCATTTGGTAATTCTGCACTTTACGGTTCAAAGGACCTACAAATATAACCCATTTTTCATTCTGAAATGAGGTCAAATTGTGAAAACCTTTTGGGTTTGTTAAGGGATGCAGCCTCTCCCTTCTCCTTCTTCCCCCTCCTCGATTCCTGCCTAATCTATTGTTTCCCCCCTTCTCCTTTCTCCGCTTTCTTCCATTTACTGGACTAATAACGAGTTGCTTCTAAAGGCCATATTCCCAAGGAATTGTGTCAAACGTATGGAGAATTGTTGTCCAAAAGATTTCTAATCCCTTCTCTAGTTGTTGCATTCAAATTCCACAAATGCAGTCCCCTTGATTTTGTGATCCCATCTCATGTTTAACCCGGACAATCAATCAGACCCTAGGTACATGTTTCACTTTAATTGGCTTGTAAAACTTTAAAAGCATACCACGAATTATCTCTCACTAGAAAATGTAACAAATCCATACTAATGTAGAGCTGAAGGTTGAAAATTCGAGAATACCAGTTCCCAAGGAAACAAAGCCTGTTGATAGATTGAGTAGATGAGAAACCCAGAGTAACAACACAGAAGAGCAGCAAACACTCCCTACATGTATTCACCCAAAGAAATCAATAATTACTAGTAATTCTGATCACTGATCAGGTATCAAACCGAATAAATCGAGCAAGTGGGTTGCATAACATACCCTCCATAAAAGAGACTGTCGAGCTTGATTCCTTTCAAGTGATCGAACCAACTCCTCTTGCTCTGTGGTGCAATAAAACCGAACAATTTAATATTTTCAATTGAGCACCGGTTAAAACCCTTATCCCATTTTACCTGACAGATACAATACCAATGCGATTGTGCACATATTTTTATATATACATGTAGATGTGTTGAGAGAGAGAGAGAGAGAGAAAGAGAGAGAGAGAGAGAGAGACCTTGGGTGTCCATGGGATGGAAATCGTCGCGAGTGGGAAGAGAGAATCGGTCGTCCCCATCTCCATCGCCTGATTTCTTCCATTTCCTGGCCAGCTTCTTCATCGCTTTCATCTCTCTCTTTTCTCTCCGCTGCACTGTATAATTCCCTGAATTTGCTATCGGTACAAGGCAACGGCGTCGTTTTGTTGTAGAATGCGGGTTCTACGCTCTATTTTTGGCACTCGCGGCTTGTAGCGACACGTTTGGATGGGGGATGGGTTTTAGGGGACCCAGGGACGCACTTGGCACGTTTGGATGGGGGATGGGTTTTAGGGGACCCAAAGACGCACTTAGAGCGTTGTATCGTGCAGTACAACGTTTTAGTCGTTCAAAAATATTTTTAAACGGTCCGGATTCGCAGACGCTTTATCACTGGTTAAAGTTCTTTATTCCAGTAATAAAGCTCCATTGATTCTTACGAATTCCGGCATCCGGTTTTAGGTGAATATAATAGTAATGGCTGATTGCGATATGAGAATTATGTGGATTAAATAACATAAGATAGAGATAGTATTACTTATGAATGGTGAGCCTACGTGGATGTAATGTTAATGAATGGTAGTACTTTATTTAGATGATTTTATAAGAATGGTGGATAAGATTAGGTAAATGATGTAACAAACCGACAAATGACATATTTACGTTGTTCATGCTCGTATTAGATTATGCATTAAAAGGGGTTTCTCAGGATTAGGATCATTTCACTCCCAGATCTAATAATGTATGTGGTTTTGGTTGTGGAGCTGGAGCAGAGCAAGTATTTGTGAACTCGCTAACCAACTCATGAAATGACAATGAGCGACGAGATCAATCCAACAATTCCAATTGCAAATATAGTTTAAACATAAGGTCACAGACCATGAATACCCCTCTTGTTTTTTCATTTTTTTTTTCACCAGAAACAAACATTTTATTACAACGAAGACGAGCGAAAAGCCCTAATATCTTCAAGAGTTAGCGAGGAAAGCCATTGACAATCGCAAACTGAACTAACATCTGACATGGAATGCTTAGCCACATACTGGGCTACCCTGTTACAATCGCGTTTAGCATGAGTAAACGAACAAGATGAGAAAAAAAGAGACAAGATGAACACAATCTAAAATAATGGAGTCACAATCAACGTAAGTCTTCAATTGGTTGAGAGCTTGAACCACTTGTAAAGCGTCTCCTTCCACGATAATACGAGAATAATTCCATTCCAAAGCTGTTTCTAATGCACGCCGAAATCCCAGGGCCTCAATAGTCCGTACAGAGAAGGTACCTTTCATAAATTTCATTTTGGCTCTGAGTAAATTACCTGCGCTATCTCTCGCAACAAGCCCCAGGCTACCCACTTTGCTATTCACGCTCAAAGCTCCATCAACATTTATCTTGATAAAATCCCCATCGGGTGGCTTCCGGGAGGAATATGAGGGGGGGTTACTTGAAGGAATAACCCCTCCCCTCATATCATTAACATGTGTGAATTTATTCCACCTAGATACACTTTGCTCTAAAACTGCGGAAGGTTCTCTGGGGAGATGATCAAAATAGTCTTTGTTCTTTGCCCTCCATAATGCCCAACAAATGAATGCATCAGATGCACATCCTCTCGGAAGCTACTGTCGGATTGCACTAATGAAGTACACGTTGTCCACCATTGTTTGAAGGTCATCCTATCCCATCTGCTAGAATAATTAATAGGTATCGACGACAAGCTCCAGACCCTCCTAGCTAGCTTACATTGAAACATAACATGTTCCACCGTTTTTGGCGCCTTGCGGCATGCTTTGCAAATGGGATTGACATAAATATCACGACGATTTAAATTAAAAAGAACGACGAGTGTATTATGCAAACAACACCAAATGAAATTCCACACCTTATAAGGGACCGATAATTTCCACACATCTTTCCAATTTGTAGGAGGTAAGGATTTGACACTTGTTTCTCCCCTTTCATGCATAATTCTCTAAAAAACCATTGATTTAGCAAGATGATAGACTGATTTAACCACGAAATCTCCGGTCGATTTATGGTGGCAGATTCCTTTATTGACCACTCGCTGATTGCTGACAGGAATAACAAGTATTGACGCGGCATTGTCTTCCCCAAAAAGGTCAGTAATCAAGTCCTCATTCCATCTGTGACATTCTCGTCAATGAGATCAGCAAATTTTGATACCGAATGCATTAACAGAGATGCTTCACTGGGCTTTGTGAGGACTTTGAAAGAATATGATCGAGGTATGCAGGGGTCCGTCCACATGTTAATGTTCTTGCCATTCCCCACACGACATCGCCACCCTTTCCGGAGTACTTCCCAGCCAGCAATAATACTTCGTCAAGCCCACGATGCAGTGTTAGGACATGAGGCTTCCCAAAAAGAAGAGTGGGGGTAGTATTTGCCTTTGAAAACCCATTGAAAAATCAAGGGCTGTCATTGAAGCAAATGCCAACTCTGTTAGGCCAAAAGAGTCGGGCTTTGTTTTTTCCCTTAAACAACGTAAATACCTTGCGAAGGACCGGCCCGAAGCAAAACTGCCACTCTTTTTTGTTGCAACTGGGACAATAATGTATTTGTGATGGCAATGTCTCGTCAGAAATACCATTAGAGTTTGTATCAATAAAATTAAAATTCGTCCATGAATATTCAAGTTTCACATCAATAAGAAATTATTCAATGTCCCATGACTCTTTCCACCACACATTTGAGTGAGACCTACATACCTGTATTGGGCACCACAAGAATGTGCGACAGAAAAAAGGCACGAATAATTTTTCCACATCCACCCATGACTAGCCATTATGGGCTCAACCCATAAATTTACGGGTCGGAAAGCGAGAGTATGGGCCCGTATCCCACCTAAAAGCACTTAACCCATTTCATAACAGGCCGGAACAAAGATAAAACCTATTCCTATTAATACACGCTCAAAGCCCTAACCCTAAAATCTCTATCTGCTCCAGTCGCTCTGTTGCACGAAGCCACTAGTCGAAGAAACAAACAGCAATCGGAGCTCAGAGAACCTAGAATCCACCATGGGTGAGCTCAAAATCCTCTTCCCCGTCTATTGTTTCGAATCGATTGCTCAAAATATGGATAGAATTATCTGTAATTATTTGTATGAGATCCGGATTGGTTGATTATGAGGGTTGATGTTCTTTCTCGCAGGAAAGGTTCACGGATCTCTGGCTCGTGCCGGTAAGGTGAGAGGCCAAACCCCAAAGGTGGCCAAACAGGATAAGAAGAAGAAGCCGCGTGGCCGTGCCCACAAGCGCATGCAGCACAACCGCCGCTTCGTTACCGCCGGTAATTTCCCTACCCCCTTTCTCTCTATATATGGATATGTATATGTATGTCCATTCGTATCTATTCCCGAGTATATATGTGCACTCCAGCCCCTTTGGATAGTGAGCACCGGCGTGGTAAGAAAGGGAAAGTAACCAATTAAAACAATTTCAATTTGATACTTTTCTTCCCCATATCCACCAAAGTACCAAAGGAGTGATTTGGCAAGAAAGTCGAATACTTGCTTTTCTTTTCTAATCAAATCCCTCTATCCGAAGGGGCTGCAAGTACCATAACGTGCATGCGTGAACTAGAGGGGAAAACGTGTTTTTGAACATCCGAAACTAGTGAAATTTGTAATAGCAAGATTCAGGGCCGGAGCGCAGAGTACAATAGATGGATTAGGTGGCTTAGTAGTTAGTACGGGCATGTGATTAGATGAATTGTTGGAACCATATGCACATTGTACAGTCTTGCTTAGAAATCCAGATATCTACTCCGTGTAGTTTATAGGTTCACCAATGGGATTTATAGGACTCGGAATATACTAGAGGGGAAAACGTGTTTTTAAACATCCGAAACTACTGAAATTTGTAAGAGCAAGATTCAGGGCGGGAGCGCAGAGTACAATAGATGGATTAGGTTGGCTTAGTATGGGCATGTGATTAGATGAATTGTTGGAACCATATGCACATTGTATAGTCTTGCTTAGAAATCCAGATATATACTCTTTTTAGTTTATAGATTTAGAGGACTCGGAATATACTTGCAAAGTTTTTGGGTGCTGAGAAACACAGGATAAATGAAGAAAATGACATTTGAATTAAGTATTCTTTGCCTTGTGCATTTTACTTGATTCTTCAACTAGGCTTATGAGTGACTAGAAAAGAATCAACTGATTCCATCGGAGTGGAACTTTCAACTTTGTAATCTGAGATATGTGAATGGGTGAAAATTTGGTAATGCATGTTTTTTTGCATTTTCATTGGTTGAACAATGCTTACCTATTGACTATTTGTGCAATTCTTTTTTGCAGTTGTGGGCTTTGGGAAGAAGAGGGGGCCAAACTCATCAGAGAAGTAAGCTCGAGCATTGTGTACTTGGTAGATGAAGTCTGGTTGGGGGTGTGTATTTTTCAAATGTTGATTATCGGATCTTGTTAGTATTGTTCTAAATCCTCCGAGTTTGCTACTACTCAATTTTCTGTTTTTTGTTGAACTTCGTCGAACTCGCGATACTTTCTAGTTAAAAGTTGAATTATTTTCTCTCTTTGTTGTGAATTTGAGTTTTCCATGGTTCTGCCTGGCTGGATTGGTAGAAATGGCTGGAGATTCGGTAAATATGGAAATTGCAAGGATAGTTTTTCTTTGTTTTTTGAACTCAATATGGATGGATTTTTTTATTTTTATTTTTTTGGTGGGGGGAAGTAGATGGATAGTTGTTACTACCAATAGAGAGATCACGTCCTTCAGTTTAGCAGAGGGCGGGGATTTTATTCGTTTTCTACTTCATAACAATTTTCCGTGCGGGGTTTTACAGGTTTCATTTATACTTACATGCGCATCTGGTATTGTTTTGGGTGGGTTTTCGGGGTCATTGGTTCTAGGGGTCGGTTCCGCTACCACAACTTTTAACACAATATTTGGCACTCCATCCTTGCCGTTTTTAACGATCTCAATCAGATTCTCTTCCTCAAAACTGAACCATCGTGCTCGTTCTCTTCTCTGTTCTTCACCACAACTGAAACTCATATTCTCCGGCGAATCCTACCCTCCGATACTGGCAAAGTAGCCGCCAAATGAGCTGTTGGAGTCTGATACCGGTAAAGTAGCCGCCAAATGAGCTGTCGGAGTCTGATTCTGGGTAGGACAATGTTGGCGAAGCGTATTACTTTGATTGATGTATTACTTTGATTGATGAAATAGGGGTGGCCTCTGCTTTCTTGTTTCGTACGTCGTCCTTTGGTTCCTCACCTAGACGTTGTAGACTCTTCGTATATCACCTCCAATGGTTCCTTTACATTCCAATTGATGAACGATTCGGGGTAAAAATTGTTCAGGCCGAACTTTCAGTTTTGATAAGATTAGAATTCGTAACGGAATTTTCATTTTTGGACTCATAATTTGATTCGAGTGAAACTCATCCGGGATCTTTTCTGGAATTCAATTCGTTTTCGATGACTGATTCGAGTGAAACTCATCCGGGATCTTTTCTGGAATTCAATTCGTTTTCGATGACTGATTCGAGTGAAACTCATCCGGGATCTTTTCTGGAATTGAATTCGTTTTCGATGATTAGGATTGATCCTAATCTTAGAAGGGGAGTAGTAGAATTGCAGTGGAGATCAGAACAACAGAGAACGTTACAAACAGAGAATTCTACTCAACAAGGAAAGATTTCCAATAGCCTTATATTCTGACGTTACAAACAGAGAACGTTGCTTCTCTTGCATGCGCTTTTGGGTCTTGGAGTTCTCATATATGATGAAGGATTGAGCAAATAAATATTATACTCCGAGAACTGTTATTCAATGTTCCATTTAAGTTGTTGAGTCGGGCTTCTACTTGGTGCGATGAACGAGGGGTCGACAATCGAATCTTGGGTTAATTGAGAAGAGTTTCAATTGTAAGTATAGGTCGATTGTAATCGCACAATGGTTTTTAGTGTTTGATTCATTCCCGTGGATTTTATCATTTTCAGGGATTTCCACGTAAATTGTGTGTTCGTAGATTATTGTTAATTTCCTATTGCTTGCATTAATAATCGTATCATAGCAAAACAAGAATTTCAATTGTCATATAAAAATATTGTTAATTGTGAAAAAATACTGTTAAATTGTCGATTCGCACTTACTAAAAGACCGTTAATTTATCACTGTTAATTGCAAATTTAGACTACTGTTAGCATTGCTAATTAATGATAATTGTGAGAATGTACTGTAAGTTGTTAAAAAATACTGCTAAATGTTAAAATGCGTTGCTAATGGTCGATTTGCACTTGCTAAAAGACCGTTAATTATCATTTTATCACTGTTAATTGCAAATTTAGAAAACAGTTAGCATTGCTAATTGTGAGAATGCATTGTTAATTGTCAAAAATAAAATAAAATACTGTTAACAGTGAAAAAACATCGTTAATTGTGAGAATGCACCGTTAATTGCCAAATAAAAATACTCTTAACTGTGTAAAAACACTGTTAATAGTCAAATAAAGATACTATTAACTGTGAAAAAATACTGTTAATTGTTAAAAAGCACAGTTAATTGTGAGAATGCATCGTTAATTGTCAAATAAAAAACACTATTAATTGTGAAAAACTATGTTAATTGTCAAATAAAAATACTATTAACTGTGAAAAAGCATTGTTAATAGTCAAATAAAAATACTGTTGATTACGAAAAAACTCTATTACTTATCAAATAAAAATACTGTTACTTATCAAATAAAAATACTGTTAATTGCTAATTCGCACTTGCTAAAAGACTGTTAATTGTCACTTTATCACTGTTAATTGTCACTTTATCACTGTTAATTGCAATTAAGACAACAATTAGCATTGCTAATTGTGAGAATGCACTAAAACATAGTTAACTGTGAAAAAACTCCGTTATTTATGAGAATGCACAGTTAATTGTCAAATAAAAATACTGTTAACTATGAAAGAACATTGTTAATTGTCAAATAAAAATACTGTTAACTATGAAAAAGCGATGTTAATTGTGAGAATGCACCGTTGATTGTCAAATAAAAATGATGTTAATTGTGAAAAAACACTGTTAATTGTAAGCACTATTAATTGTGAGAATGCGCCGTTAATTGTCAGATAAAAAAAATGTTTACTGTGAAAAAACACTGTTAATTGTCAAATAAAAAAAATGTTAACTGTGAAAAAACACTGTTAATTGTCAAATAAAAAAATTGCTTAACTGTTAAAAAGCATTGTTAATTACCAATTTGCACTTGCTAAAGACCGTTAATTGTCCATTTTATCACCGTTAATTGTCCATTTTATCTCTGTTAATTGCCAATTCATACTTGCACAAATTTGTTGTGTTGGAATAACCTTTCTCTGGAGCCCTTATCCCAAGTCAAAACCACCTTCTAAAACCTCCTAGCGAAAAACACAGAGCTAACTGTGAGAATGGACTATTAATTGTCGAAAACAAAACCTGTTAATTGTAGAAATGCATTACTAATTGCCGATTTGTAGTTGCTAAAAGACCATTAATTGTCAGATTATCACTATTAATGGCAAATTTAGACAATAACTAGCATTGCTAATTGTGAGAATGCACTGTTAATTGTCAAATAAAAAATACTATTAATTGTTAAAAAAATACTGTTAATTGGGAGAATGCACTTTTAATTGCCAAATGAAAATAATGTAATCTATAAATAAATAAATAAACCGTTAATTTTCAAATTAAAATACTGTTAACCGTTAAAAACCAATGTTAATTGTCAAATATAAACACTATTAACTATGAAAAAACACTGTTAATTGTGAGAATGCACCTTTAATTGTCATAAAAATACTGTTAACTGTGAAAAACACTATAAATTGTCAAATAAAAGTATTGTTAACTGTAAAAAAAAAAAACCATTGTTAAGTATGAGAATACTGTTAACTGTGGAAAAACAGTATTAATTGTCAAAAAAAAATACTGTTAATTATTAATTGTCAAATAAAAGTACGGTTAACTATGAAAAAAATACTTTTAATTGAGAGAATGCATCGTTAATTGTAAAAAAATAATAATACAGTTAACGGTGAAAAAAACACTTTTAATTGTCAAATAAAAATATTGTTTACTGTTTAGAAGCACTGTAAATCGTGAGAAATGCACTGTTAATTGTCAAAATAAAAATACTAGTAACTATGAAAAACACTGTTAAGTGTGAAATATAATATTGCTAACTTTGAAAAAACACTGTTAGTTATGAGAATGCATCGGTAATTGTCGAATAAAAATACTGTTAACTCTAGAAAAGCACTGTTAATAGTCAAATAAAAATAATGTTAACTGTGAAAAAATACTATTAATTGTGGAAATAAAAATATTTGTTAACTGTGAAAAACACTATTAATTGTCAAATAAAAGTACTATTAACTGTGAAAAACACTGTTGATGGTGAGAATGCACCGTTAAGTGTGAAATAAAAATATTGTTAGCTACGAAAGAGCACTGTTAATGTTCAAATAAAAATACTGTTAACTGTGAAAAAACAATGTTAATTGTCAAATAAAATACTGTTAACTTTGAAAAGCGGTTTTAATTGTCAAATAAAAAGAATGTTACTATTAAAAGGCATTGTTAATTGACAATGCACTCGCTAAAGGACTGTTAATTGTCACTTTATCATTGTTAATTGGAAATTTAGATAACAATTAGCATTGCTAATTGTGAGAATGCATTGTTAATTGTCAAATAAAAATACTGTTAATTGTGAAAAAACACTGTTAAATTGTCGATTCGCAGTTATTAAAAGACCGTTAATCGTCACTTTATCACTATTAATTGCAAATTTGGACGACAATTAGCATTGCTAATTAATATTAATTGTGAGAATGCACTGTTATTTGTCAAGAAAAAAAAAATACTCGTAATTTTTGATAATTGTGAGAATGCACCGTTAATTATCAAATAAAAAAAGGGTCACTTAGCAAAAAATCCAAAACACTTGACATTTTTAAAGGGAAGGACAGAGAATTTTTGCAATCAAACACAAAGACAAGGGTGATGTATCATTACTAAAATACCCTCCTGCAAAAATAGCTAATGTCACTAATTTTTGAAAGTACAAAAAAAAAAAAAACTCCCACGCCTAACCGACCACCACCCCACCTCCGGCGATCAAAAAATTAGTGAAATGTCACTAATTTTAAAAAGTTGAAAAATAAAAGAATATAATAAAAAAACAACTCTTACGTCCGGCCGACCACCAACCCACCTTCGGCAACCACTTCAGGCCGACCACCACCCCACCTCCGGTGACCAAAAAAATTAGTGAAATGTCTCTAATTTTTATAAGTTGAAAAAAAAAACCCTTCTAAGTCCGACCAACTACCACCCCACCTTCGCCGACCACTTCCAGCCCACCACCACCCTACCACCAGCGACCGAAAAAAAACCCAGTGAAATGTCACTATTTTTTAAAACTTCTAGTTTGGTACAGGAAATTAAAAACAAAAAAAAACAATTCTTACCTCCGGCAGACCACCGCCCCACCTATCCCAATCCGGCGACCAAAATAATTAGTGAAATGTCACTAATTTTTAAAACATATAATTTTGTATGGGAAATTAAAAAAAAAAAAAAAAACTCCTAACTCCGGCCAACAACCACCCCACCTCCGGTGGCCACTTCCAGTGGCCACTTCCAGCGACTAAAAAAATTAGTGAAATGTTACTAATTTTTTAAACTTCAAATCCCGTACACGAAATTCAAAAATAAATAAATAAATAACTCTTGCCGAAGGCAAACCACCACCCCACCTACCCCACATCCAGCGACCAACAAAACTAGTGAAATGTCACTAATTATTAAAAGTTAAAAATTCAAAAAAAAAAAAAAAACAACTCCTACCTCGTGCCAACGACCACCCCACCTTTAGCGACAACTTTCGGCGACCAAAAAAATTAGTAAAATGTCACTAATTTTTAAAACTTCTAATTTCATACAGGAAATTCATAAATAAATAAATAACACCTACATGCGGCTGACCTCCACACCACCTCCGCACCACCTCTGACTGACGACTTCCACCGACCCAAAAAGTTAGTGACATTTTACTAATTTTTAAAAGTTCTAATTTTGTACAGAAACTTGAAAAAATCACCAACTACTCAACTCCTGAAACTAGTAACAACTCATTAAAATTCATAAAAGCTAAAGAAATCAATGAACGAAGCAATTCCGAATCTAGTGACAGATCACTAAACTTTATACCTTAGTGACAGTTCACTAATTATTAAAAGTTTTAATTTTGTACAAAAAAAACTTGAAAAAAGCACGAGCTAGTCAACTACTGAAACTAATGACAACTCACTAAACTTCATAATAGCTAAAGAAATCAATGAACAAAGCTATTTCGAATCTAGTGACCACTAAACTTTATACCTGGTTTAAAACACCTAATTCCGTATAAAAAATTCAAAAAAAAAAACAGCACAACCTCCACCACGCCACCTCCGCACCACCACTTCTGACGACTCAAAAAGTTAGTGACATTTTCACTAATTTCATGCAGGATTTTTTTTTAAAAAAAAACACTCCTGCCTTCGGCCGACCACCACCCCACCTACCCCACAAAAAAACAAAACAAAACAACTGCTACCTCCGGCCAACCATCACCCCACCTTTGGCGACCACTTTCGGCGGCAAAAAAAATTAGTCAATTGTCACTAATTTTTAAAATTTTTAATTTCATACAGGAAATTAAAAAAAAAAAACTCCCGCCTTCGGCTGACCTTCGCACCATGACAAACCACTTTTGGCGACCTAAAAAATTAGTGACATTTCACTAATTTTGTACAGAAACTTGAAATAATCACCAACTAGTCAACTTCTGAAACTAGTGACAACTCACTAAACAAGGGCGTACGTGAATATTCGCACAACTCGAAAATTAAAATTATCTATTGATGATAATGTCAGTTTACAAACCTTTGCAGCAGAGACATGGATTTGAAACAAATTGTGTTACCAGTATTTTCCTAACAAGAGTGAGATTCCCAGTATGAGCAGCAAGGAAAATAAACTAAAGACTAAGAACCCCATTTGGAGGGTGAATTAGGGCCGGCCCTGACCCAAGCCCGGCAAGACTTTGGGCTAGGGCAACCCCCTCGGCCAGGGCAACCAAAAAAATAAAATAAAAAAATTTCGTAAGTTACATATAAATACAGAAAAGTTTCCTGTATGTTACAAACGTGATACTTGGCGTGTTTCTCCTTCAAGTTTCTACAACCCACATGATTGGTGTTCGATTCTCACCCCAGGCGTTCGTTTTGCCTTTTTTTTCTTTTACATAGTGGTTGAACTATTTAAGTGATTAATCTCATAGAGTTTAAAATATAAAAGGCCCAAAATGACAAAACCCATTTTAGCCAAAGTCCAAAATGACAAAACCCATGCATCCATTCTCTTTCATAGAGATCGGCTTCTTTCAACAGGAAAAAAGAAAGACTTCGAGGGTTTCCGAAATCGCAACTCTCTGGAACTCTCCTAATTCACAAAATCAAGGGTTTCAATTGTGTGTGTGTGTATGTGTGAATATCGGATCGTGCTAATGTTACATTTTGATTTTGAATTTTTTTGATGTTATTCAAGGTAAAAACATAACCGCTGTGTTTGGTTGAGAGTTTTGAGAATAATATTTTGAGAAATATTTTTGAGATAGTATTTGGATGAGTTTTTGGAAAAAGTAATAATTAGAGAGAGGTGTAATAATTGGAGAGAGATGGAAAGAAAAATGAAAATAATGATTGGATAAAAAGGTATGAGTTAGGGGTGAACAAAAAAAACAAAGAACCAAACCGGTTTTTATTTTTGGTTTGTAAACATAACCAGTTCGGTTCGATTTTGAAAACTTCTAAAATTTAGAAACCGGTTCGGTTCCCGGTTCTTAAAATTTTAAGTCCGATTCGAACCGAACCGGTTTTATATATTATATATAAAATATATATTATAAACTACTCTTACTCAAAAAATGTAAAGGGCCAGGACTCAGGCCATGTTCCACTAACAAAAAACTAGTTTTGTTTTAAATCAAAAACTACTTCATTCCACTAAAAAAACCCCCACAAAAAACCAACAAAAAAACCACTTCATTCCACTAACCTAAAAAAAACCAAATCATTGCACAATCAAGTACATGTACTTTAATCATGTAAAATTACGAATCTGCCCTCCCTTAAAAAAAAAGAGAGCAATAGTTGTTTGGGTAGAAGGGTAGATTTGTAATTTCATAACACAACTAAAAAAACCAAAAAACCAAAAACTTGTTAGTGGAACTAGTTAGTTTTTTTGAAAAACTAAAGATAAAAAAAACCAAAAAACTAAAAAACCAATTAGTGAAACACCCCCTTACCAACTTGGCATCCCAAGTTGTTGTGACCAAGTTAGAAAATACTCCTATATTTATTACATTATTGGTTCCTTATCCATATATATACATGGATTCCACGAAAATACCCATAATTCTTTCTCACTTCCCAGATCTGTTCGTCGTCCTCTCTCTCTCTCTCTCTCTCTGTCCATCCTCCCTCTGAAGCAACGATGCAGATCTGTCCGTCGTCCGAGAACACGTCATCGTCGTCCACCAGATCTGTTCTCTCTACTACTCTCTTATCGCTCGATCTGTATCTATATATATATGTGTGTGATTATATGTATAGATAGATAGATATACTTCCAGATCTATTTATGTTTGTACATATATGTATTGAGTTGCAGATTTAGATCTATAAATGTTTGTATGTATACACATATATATGTATGTATTAGTTTGTAGATCCGTAAATGTCATTTTCCTTCTTGATCGATGTAGAATGATAGAATTAGTAGATCCATCTGTGAATGTTCGATCATCTGGGATGCAATCTCTTCTCTGAGTTCTCTCTTTGTTTGATGAACCGAACCGACCCCCGAACTGGGAAGAACCGAACCGGAACTGAACCGACCTCTTCCCTCCGAACCGGTTTTCCCCGGTTCACTCCAAATTGCCCCTGAACCGGACCGAACCGAACCGGTTACACCCCTAGTACGAGTAGAGAGAAATATGATTAATGATTTGAGAGATGAGAGATGGGGAAGGAATTTTTTTGGATTTTTTTTTGAAAATGTGAAGTGAACAAAGTGAACATAACCTCGATTTTGCTTTGTACCTTTATTTGTATGGTTTTTTTTTATGACTTACTAGTATGAGGGCAACCAAGCTCGGGGTTCGGCTAGGGCAACCCAAACGTCAGGGCCGGCCCTGGGTGAAAAATGGTGAGATAAGAATAGAAATGAGAATTCAATCATAATAAACAATGATGTGAACTTTCTTTTCTCACCTGCGAAGACCCGTAAATTTTTTGAAATATCTAAAATTTCTAATTGTGGTTTCATGTAAAAGCATTTAAGTGTTGGGTGTGGGTCAATTGCGTGTAATAGTTAAATCTTGGACTTACTTGTAACACTCTAACTAGTAAAGGGGGGTAGGGTGCAATATGTACTACATATATAAGGGATAGAAGAGAGAGATAGAGAAACTCGTCTCTCTCTCCCCCTTGCCCAGCCGACCCTCACATTTTCTTTCCCTTCACCACTCGGCTCAACGACTCCCTCCATTACCCACCGAAAATCAATCCCAAATCCACAACACACTCATAGATCCTTCATCAATAAACGTGTACTCACTGTTTCAAGCACGGGTTTCGCGTGGGTTCGCTTGGAGACTCGTTTTTAGGTGGGTTGCAAGTTGGAGAGGGCTAGGGTTTCGGATGTTAAGCTTGAAGGAGGTCGGATCCACGAGGTAGGGGTTCCTTTCTCATAGTTCTAAGTGTTATGAGTTGATTTGTGATACATACTCTTAATATTGGGTGTTAATTTTACAATTTGGAAGTCATTCAATAGAACCCACGTTTTTAGTGTTCAAGTGAGCTCTTTGATGTTCAATCTTGTTCTTGTTTACATTTCTTTTAATTTGATTGAGATTCATCCATAATCTAATGTTTACAAGTAGTTTAGATGAAGCACTTGACTGGTTTTGGTCACTCTTGAGTGCCAATTGAGAACTCAATAACAGCCTGCATTTTCTGTGTGTACTCAAACCAGTACGGTTTTGTCAGCTTGCACCCGACATGTTATTTTTGTTTGCCTGAGTCTCCCTTGAGACTCATTTAGTCACGGTTTGTACCGCTCGCCGTAACTATGTGATTTCGACCTTGGGGATTTGGTTAAATATGTCTGCACTTGATGAACATTCTAGACATAATTGAAACAACGAGAACAGAGAGGGGGTAGACTGGGTCGTATAAGCAAAACAAAATATTAAATTAATAAGGCAAGTCATTAGGGCTATCCACCGATGTTTATTAGGAAAGGCCTATGGAAATCATAAAACCTCATGAGGGAATTATGCATATTTTTTTTTTAGTTACGAAGGGGTGGTTAAACGAATGATGTGATTATGAAATGGATAAACGGATGCCCGCGGAACATGAGAGTATTTGCGAGACGCATTAAGGCTGGTGAGATACTTGCACTTTGTATGGGATATTGGTGGGATATGTGGGACACTTGGATATTAGTGGGTCACCTAAGCATGTATAGGCTATATGGACACTTGAGAAATTTATTGGGTGAATACATATGTATTTCTGTATATATATACTATTGGTTGACAAAGTACGGAATCGCGCATATGCAGAATGTTTGTTGAATACATATATATGAAATGTTATGGAAAATCCTGGAAGCATTTTGATATTTCTTTTCTTTTTGTGAGAACCTGGTCTTAAGGTAAGGATGATTTTTGTGAATGGTGTCGGAACTGGTGGGGTAACCACTGAACATAAATGTGTGTATGCATACTTACCAAATTTGGGGATGGTGGATGTGTTATAACACTACGTGTGATGTGAGGAGCACTCAGAAAATTGAAGGTTTGAAACCAATGACGTATGGATGTGTGTGTGGAAAGATAAGTGCTGTAATTATAGAGTTGCAATAATGTTACGGGTCTTGAATTTTGTTCTAGTAACTGTTGGTACTTCATGCACATTCCTTGTTGTTTGTGGTTCACACGCACGCATGCATATATAACTTTTGGTACTTCATGCACATTCCTTGAGTCTTTTTCTTTTTAGTTTTGGTATTTTAGATTTCTAATTTTAGTGTTTTTCTTAGTTTGTTCGTTATTATTCTTTTGTATATTTTGTTGTTGTGGAGGCTAACAATTGCAGGTACTACGCTCCAAGTTGGGGGGTCTTCCTCTCGCCATCTTTTACCCTGCTATTTGTTCTCCTCTATCAAGGTGATACCTTTCCTCTCTTTTACTTTCTCGTCCTATCTTTTAGTTCATGCTTTCAATGAGGACATTGAATGGTTTAAGTTGGGGGGAGCGCTCATTTTATTTTTGTGCTTATTAGAGTCATGAAATTGAAAAATTGAAAAATTTTAAAAGTGAAAAAAATAGTTGGATTCTTTTTGCATGGGACTTGAGACTTGTTGAGATTGGCTCTTGATTGATTGAGCTTGGGATGCTATAGTCATTGTTTCGATATCAATAGGGCATTGTAGTTCTTTTTGCTAGCCTATCGTGAGAAATTTGTCATGACACTTATGTTTAGCACCTTTGCACGTCGGTCATTGGGCGTTGGTCACTTGTGAGTTGCAATTTGATTGTTCTTGATGGTTAGTTTAGTGGAGACTTATGCCCATGTGAGTTTCGAGCCTTGTCTTTTGTTGGAGTGGTGTCACGTAAACTCATGTTGTCACGAAAGAACAAATTCGTTGTCGATCTCATTATCTTTGTTGTCAAGTGTTGGGATTTAATGCAAAGCATATTACTTTATCTAGGGTTGTGGATTGCATGGTTGTGTCGCCCCTAAGAGATGATCATAGGCCTTTTTTGTACTTTGAGCCTGTTCGTGTGTTTCTTTCATGCACTTACCCTTTGTGAGCCCATTTGAGCCTTGGACATTATGCCTTTTCTTGTTGAGCTCCACTATCCATATTGTCTTGAGAAAGGCTAATCAATCGTTTGTAGGGATGTATTAATTGAACAAAAGATGGGGTAAGTGGAGGATATAATTAAGCTTGATTGGTGGTGATCTTCCCCATGAAAAAAAAAAAGCAAAGTTAAAATTAAACGCAAAGAGGGGAGACACCAAGTTACTTGTTGAAAAAAAGCAAAAGAAAAAGAAAAAAATTGTGGTTTAAAGTGTGCGAGTTTGTTGAAGGGTACAAAGAGAGAGGTGGCGAAATTGAAAAAAGAAAAATGGCACACATTGATAAATTTGTCCTAAAAGAGTTGTTGTTAGCCTATTCTCGGACACTTGATATTTTACCCTAACCTTGATACACATTCCCTTACCTAACGTTATAACCCGAGTTGAAGTCCTATTTGATCTTAGGGGCGATGGGATGTGGATTGATGGTAGAGAGAGTCCCAATACTTGGCATTCCATTCATGAGATCGTGTGTCCACTATATAAAGCTTTCTTTTCGTGTCATCGTGTGCGGATTATTTTGCTTTCATGTCTCATAACTTCCACCCGCACACTTTGAGAGTACATTATATGCACCTTGTTTCAAGTGAATTTATTTGTGAGTGCATGACACAGTGAGATTTGAAGTCGAGACTCGGTCCGGAGAGAGCTTTCTATTGTTTTTCACTTGTGATCGAGGCCCTTGCTCACACACGCTAAGTTTAGGTGCCATGGCTTATTTCTACATTTGATAGCATTTAGAACTGCTTACGCCTGATATGTCTTTGCAATGCTTCATATTCTTGGCTTGAGATATCAATGAGTTGTCTTGCATGTTTTTAGGTTTCATGTGAAAAGAGTTCACTGTGTTTTGTGGGTAGTCACTGTTGAAAACCCTCACGAGACTTCATTCGTCCTACCGGGCCACCCGGGGGTAGAGCCACAACTGTAGAATAAAATTCAATGTGGTCCTCATGTTGTAGAGCCTTGCAGTAATGCTCAATACCATGCATTAAAGAAACGTTAGATACCTATTAATATTATAGGGAACACCTCTCTTGGTGTGAAGCAACCTTACACTTATAATTGCCTAAACTAACCGTTCAACTACCCAAAGAAACTGCCAAGAAGAGGAGGACAAAAAACACTGCGACGTCAATTTTTCTCCTCCCCTCTTTTCTACTTTCACATCTCAGAATCATTACGGATTAATCTCAGTAGAAGATTTTTCATTTCTCCTCCTTTACATAGTACGATTTCTGTGTGCCCGGGCGTCTAGGTTGAGTACAAGGGTTCACGTTAGTCGGTGTTACTAGCAAATGTGGTCGAACAATATCACACTAATCAAAAGCAAAAGCACAAGAACTTGTGAATATGAGTACCTTAGAGCATGTTTTATTTCATCAAAGTAGACTAGTAACTGCATTTATGAACAATATAAACTTATGCATCACTAGATTGCATATACTTCACTAGGAAACATGAATTGTATAAGTTATCTTCAAGATATCATCACCATATAAAAATTATACCGGAGCATCTGCTACAACTTTCCCATACCAAGTTCCTTACTGTTCTTACTTCAGAGGAGTCAGCTGCAAATGTTTTCATAAATACACTGATTGCAAAGCCAATCTGTGTATTGCACAATACATTAGCCCACATTTCTTATGTTGTTATTAGTTGCTTGTAGTGATTACGCCACAAAAAAACATCCATTTATTCACGGCGCACCTAACCGCAATGGTCCCCTGGAACCATAGTGCACGGCGCGGCTCGTGCCATATCAAAGTGAGGCGCACTTTATTATAACAAGCAGAATTCTAATATATATAGGCATAACTTTCAACACAAAGCAAATGCTTTTAAAACTTCCAAATGTCATAAAACATAACTCTTTCAGTGTTTAAACCACCAAATGCTAAGCAAAACATATCATCTATAAAAAGCTAACATATAGACGTTTAGCTTTGGAGAACAAAATTAATAACAATAATCTAATTTCGATCCATGCATGCATGCCCATAAATCAGCCTCATCAACACCAATAACTTCAAATCCATCTTCCTTCTTCTTCATCGTATCCTTCCGATTCTTCTTCTTCTCCTCCCCCATCTGAATCTCCAAAGTCCCAATCTTCCCATATCCCTTCCTCCTCATCTATACGCTGGTATAAATGGGTGACACGAAAACAGAGCAGACCAAGAACCCAAAAACCTATACTCCTCGAAAACCCAAAGCAATTACAAAAAGAATAAGGTAGAAAAAAATCTCGTTTAATGCTAGAATTGAGTTTTCACAACCTTCAAACGATCTACTATTTCTATCCCTCCATATTCACTGCATAATGCAAACTATTACTAGAAGAATTAAAGGCTTGGATTGAGTACTGATCCCATGAAGAAAATCAACCGCGAGTTCTCTTCCTTGATCATGAACATGAAAGGATGATTAGCTACGAAACTCATTTGGTTGTACCTTCGAGCTCTAGGGAAGCCAAAACTAGTAGTTGTTGCAGCCTCTATCCCTTTCTCATCTATTTTGGTAACAACTTTCTGAAACATATTGGTTGCAAAGCCGGGAACCCCCTGCCTAATTGTCACCATCTCCGAAAAGTCTTTTGAAGTTTCCATTGAAGGGAAGACAATTCCCTTTTTCTTCATGGTTGCTGGAACATCAAAATCATACCGTATGTCAAATTTTGGGATCCATAATTCCTTGAATTTCACCTCCTCCAAATCAAAATAATCCTCTCGTGGAGAATCAGACGGCTTTTCAAGAAGATATGGCAACACGTATCGGCCATCAGGCAGAAAAAAGAACATGGGAAATTTTCCTAGTTCCCCTTTTTGGTATGGGATCTTGAGCACCTTAAAGTCACTAAACGATTTGCAGTGATATTTTTGTACACTAGTCATGAGTGAAGCTGAAACAGTTCCTCCATTGAGAAGATGGAAATCTCTTTCAACCGTCCGATCTCCATTAAATATGTGCTCAGAATCCCACATTCCTTTGAAGTAGAGTGCATTTGCAAAAACAAGTCCAGTTTCTTCATTAAGCACCCCGTCGGGAACAAGGTTTTTAATGAGTCCTTTTGATGCATGTTCAACCCATGAGTTAATATCATTCGCCACTCTAATGGCTTGTATGGATAGTCAATAACATGTAAACAATAAAATAGATAATGTCTAGTAAAATTAAGCTCTAATTAAGTGATTAAATCTAATTTTTGAGAGAGAAGAAATACAATTACCTTTCCTAGAAAGTCGACATTGCTTTTGACATAACAATAGAAGATCCATCGAAGAACTTCCTCTATATAATTGGATTCCCTGGGTTCATCCATATCCATATCTCTGGGTTCGCGTTTAGTGGGTAGGGAACAACCTTCGTCAATCCACACCCCGTTAACCATGCACAAATCATTCCCACCCTTGTGTAAGATTAGGTCTTCCAACACCGTCATCATGTCCCTACACTGACAAAATCTCATCCATGTTCTCGGATCCAAGAAAATTGAGCATCTGCTCTAAAGCATTGCGTTGTAAGCCAGTAGCCAACATGTGAAACAACATCGATTGATAAAGGAGATAGCGCGAAATTCCTCAGCCGTTGATTATTCTGCTCAACACGGAATATCACATTGGCCATATGCGCAGAGTAAACAAATGATCTACTGCTAAACGAGTTCTTGACCTTCCGGGGTTTCCGACTACTTCCCCCTCCTGACAACCGCTTCTTTCCCTTAAGCCTTTTTTCTTATCCATTTTCTCTTCTGTAGTCGGATATCTAGTGAACGAGCGAGCTAGCGAGCACGCACGGTGGAAAAGGGCATTGGCGAGTAACTGGCCGAACCGTATTATGCCAGTTGGATATTGGGATTTGTGGTCCAAGGAGCGGATTCTGAGACGACGGGTAGGGTTTGAAGGAGGGAGGTTGTTTTTGGAAGGAGGGGAGAGGGAGGGTAGTGTAAGTTTGAGTTGGGGGTGAGAGGGAGAGAGGAGCGGGTGCACACTCTCTCGTGTTATTTTTTTTTTGAAGCAAACTCATTAAAACATCTGATAAAAAAAAAAAACTCATTAAAACAAGAGCTAATTAAATAATCATCCTCTTTTGTCACCCCATGTAAATTTTCGTCCCGGTCATTTTGAACAGTTATGTTTTCAAAAATTTCAAACATTCAAAAGAACCAAATCCCAATATCCGACTGGCATAATATGGTTCGGCCAGTTACTCGCCAAAGCCCTTTTCCACCGTGCATGCTTGCTCGCTTGCTCGTTCACTAGATATCTGACTACAGAAGAGAGAATGGATAAGAAAAAAGGCTTAAGGGAAAGACGCGGTTGTCAGAAGGGGGGAAGTAGTCGGAAACCCCGGAAGGTCAAGAACTCGTTTTGCAGTAGATCATTTGCTTACTCTGCGCATATGGCCAAGGTGCTATTCCGTGTTGAGCAGAATAATCAACGGCTGAGGAATTTGGCGCTATCTCTTTTATCAATCGATGTTGTTTTACACATGTTGGCTGCTGGCTTATAACGCAATGCTTTAGAGCAGATGCTCAATTTTCTTGGATCTGAGAACATGGATGAGATTTTGTCAGAGTGTAGGGACATGATGACGGTGTTGGAAGACCTAATCTTACACAAGGGTGGGAATGATTTGTGCATGGTTAACGGGGCGTGGATTGACGAAAGTTGTTCCCTACCCACTAAACGCGAACCCAGAGATATGGATATGGATGAACCCATGGAATCCAATTATATAGAGGAAGTTCTTTGACGGATCATCCATTGTTATGTCAAAAGCAATGTCGATTTTCTAGGAAAGGTAATTGTATTTCTTCTCTCTCAAAAATTAGATTTAATCACTTAATTAGAGCTTAATTTTACTAGACATTATCTATTTTATTGTTTACATGTTATTGACTATCCATACAAGCCATTAGAGTGGCGAATGATATTAACTCATGGGTTGAACGTGCATCAAAAGGACTCATTAAAAACCTTGTTCCCGACGGGGTGCTTAATGAAGAAACTGGACTTGTTTTTGCAAATGCACTCTACTTCAAAGGAATGTGGGATTCTGAGCACATATTTAATGGAGATCGGACGGTTGAAAGAGATTTCCATCTTCTCAATGGAGGACCTGTTTCAGCTTCACTCACGACTAGTGTACAGAAATATCACTGCAAATCGTTTAGTGACTTTAAGGTGTTCAAGATCCCATACCAAAGAGGGGAACTAGGAAAATTTTCCATGTTCTTTTTTCTGCCTGATGGCCGATACGTGTTGCCATATCTTCTTGAAAAGCCGTCTGATTCTCCACGAGAGGATTATTTTGATTTGGAGGAGGTGAAATTCAAGGAATTATGGATCCCAAAATTTGACATACGGTATGATTTTGATGTTCCGGCAACCGTGAAGAAAAAGGGAATTGTCTTCCCTTCAATGGAAATCAGAAGACTTTTCGGAGATGGTGACAATTAGGCAGGGGGTCCCGGCTTTGCAACCAATATGTTTCAGAAGTTGTTACCAAAATAGATGAGAAAGGGACAGAGGCTGCAACAGCTACTAGTTTTGGCTTCCCTAGAGCTCGAAGGTACAACCAAATGAGTTTCGTAGCTGATCATCCTTTCATGTTCATGATCAAGGAAGAGAACTCGGGTTTGATTTTCTTCACGGGATCGGATCAGTACTCAATCCAAGCCTTTAATTCTTCAAGTCATAGTTTGCATTATGCAGTGAATATGGAGGGATAGAAATAGTAGATCGTTTGAAGGTTGTGAAAATTCAATTCTAGCATTAAACGAGATTTTTTTCTACCTTATGAAAGACCCACCTGTTCCACTCCTCTAACCCAAGAACTTAGTCCTCCCATCAATCGCCTCACAATTTCCCAATTGATAGTTCAATACCTTGACATTTATTTTAAACACTTGAAGATCCAATTAATGACGAGGAGGAGACGATTCCCCGGCAGAAAAGCCGTTTTTTGTCCACACTATGTTATTCGTTAATAGTTGTTATGCTGACCCTTGATTCTTTGATGGATTTTGTGGATTCTCTCGGATAGGTTTTTGTTGGGCCGTTGTCTAGTTTTGTGGCTAGCCGTTAGGCTTCTTGTATATGGGCGGCATCCCCTTGATGCCTTCTAATACATATTTACTTATCAAAAAAAAAAAAAAGGAATGAGAGAGAGTTTCAGTGCACTTAAACTGACCACTTTCTAAAACAACAGGAAATTGAGTTTGAAAAAACCGACTCATTCGACTGGTTTGAAGCCAAAATGGATGGGTTTGCCTTTCCTCGAGGATCGACTAGTTTGATTGGTTCGCTTAGGTAGCAGAGAAATACGTTTTTAGGGGTAATATTTTGACACTTATAATTTTGGGGGTTCTTGATAACCTCCATTTGGCTCTCTTTCAACTGTTGTAAATTGAAAATGATCGAAGGGCTACACTCTGAAAGAAACTTTCACCTCTTGTGCCCCTTGTCTTTACCAAATGAGCACTCCTCCAACGCCTATGGGGCGTTTTTCCCAACTTGCCTAGCGTTGGCCCAGACTAAGCACAACATGTGCACCCGGATGTGCCTCTCAACTAGGTGCGCCTTTAAAAACTATGTTTTGGCTGTTTATGCCTAAGAAGCACAAATATAGATATGGACATGGACATGCCACGACACGAAGTTTTTGAGTATGGCAGACATGAATAACTGAAGATAGTTCTTGGTTGTGAATGTCTTAGAACCACAGATATGGACACGAGACAACACGGAAACATTTACACATCATGATTTAAAAAAATTACGACACCTACAAGTATGCTAGTGTCCATTTACACATCTGATCTTCTAACGTGTCCCATGTCCTAGTGTGTATAACAATAATTTACCAAAAAATTTGACACATACTTTCGTTTGTTGGACACATATCTGCGTGTCCTTCCATGTCTGATATGTGTGAGACACGGATACGTGAGCTGGTAGAAGAATTCGTGCTTCTCATTGTGTATTTATGTCAATGGTGATTATTTCTTCTTTTGTGTTTTTGTTTTTATTATGTTTTTTCCGTGAGGAAGCTGGTCTTGCATTGATAGCGGCAAGTATCCCGTGTTTGACTCTTGGTTTGGTGCCATCCATTTTTCAGCACACAATTCTGCATGCTGGACTGAAATAAGTAGATGCGAGGCTTTGTGCGAGCCTGAATTCTATTCCAATTTCTTTCATGCACCCTTGCGTTAAATTAATCAACTTCTCTGTAGATGTGTTGTCTCATTTAGCTTGGATATGGAAACATTTGGGGAAAAAAAACCGAAAATGGTGAGAAACATTTATAAACACACGGAGACGTTTGCAAATAAATGATACATGTTAAAGCATTTGCAACAAGTAAATAATTGAACATGTTGAGACCTATGCATCTCTTTCCATGAAGGTACACATGTAGGAAGTGAGCTGATAAGCAAAAGGTATAGATTCTTGTTAAAGTATCTAACTCAAAATCAATTGGCAATGAGTGGAGAGGCCGTCCCGGCTCATATGCTAGTTTTTGAGGTGATAATTAACCTATGTGGGACAAATTGCAACACTGCCCCGCACGTGCAACCCCTAACTCGCACGTGTAGAGGTCTACATACGGATTACAACGAAACAAAGTGCAACTATGACACAAATAAAGGAGAAAAGCCTCTGAAAACCTAGCTCTGATACCATGCTAAAGCATCCAACTCAAGATCAATTGGCAATGAGTGGAGAGGCTGCCCAGGCTCATGCTAGTTTTCAAGGTGATAATTAACCTATGTGGGACAAATTCCCACAATTCTCATGTCAAGTGATGTTTTCTTGGTTGGTAGTTAGCTTTAGTCTTCATTTTGCACAGTTATGGCCTGCTCTTATGGTTGTGCTGTTGTTAAGAGAAGTCATACGTTACTTAGGAAATATTACCAAAGTTTCTGTGTTTGGTGGCAGTTATATACAGGGAGATTTACAGGTCCAAGAAGAGAGCAGTTGTACTCTGAAGACTAAACATGTACATTTTCAACTGAAAGAGTTGCTCGAATGAGATGGAGCTTGCTATTTATTTGCTTAATAATGCTGTCTCACTTGAACGAATGATTCTGAGCCGGCGAAGGAGATTGTACCACGGAGGTGGAAAGTGGACAAGCTCTATGTGCTATTCGTTTCTATGGAAACCAAAGCAGGCCTGTGACTTGCTCATAAAAGAAAAGGTCAATTCACATACAGAATTATTCGTGTCTATGCTACAATGCTTGCTTGCATGAATCAACATTTTGTGAAAATAGTCCTTATATAGGGCTTGTCTTTAAATTTATTTTAGCTGGATACTAGTTTATGATGTGAGATTAGCAACTTGATGGTATTGCAAAGAACTAAGTTGTGTACCAGCAGAATTGGATATTTATATTTGGATTTCATTCAATATAAAGTTACGTGCTCATGTACCAATTACTCTCTCTCTCTCTCTCTCTCTCTCTCTCTCTCTCGTTTCTTTCTTCCTGTATGTTCTTATGCAGAAAATCTTCACTGATGTTTGCATTGATAGAGAGGTTTCAAATATTGCTTGGCAGGATCAAGGATAATGACTTTCTTCTCCCTCTATCTCACTATGTAAACGGCAATGGAATCGTGCGCTATAGTCTATAGTGGAGAACGACATGGAATTCATGTGCATAGGAATTAGGAAGTAATTGCTTGCTATAGTTGAATACGATATGGGGTCTGGATCATATGCATAGGACGCAAGTTTGATTCCATCTTTCTTTCAATTTTAATATATAACTTGCTGTCTTCTTTTCACGTACCTCTGTTAACGAAAACAAATCCCCGAGGCAATCAACAAGGCAACCGTATTCAACTGAAGAAGAAGTCGTATGCGCTGCCTCGAGGATTACTTCCAGCAAGGGGAAGTAATCAACCTTCTTTTGATAGGGTGGTGGTGGCTGTGGTTAATCCTTTTAGTTTGGATGGGCGTGTGCCTACAAAAGAAATGAAGTTGGCTGGGGTTTCTCCTTTTAATGTATTGCTTTTCAATCGAGGGGTGCTAATGAATTGATGGGCACTAGTGGCCGAACAAATAGTACTTTAAAAGCCGTAGGGTCTGAACGAATTATAGTATCATACATTATTTATTTATTTATTTATTTTAACCACTGAAAGCAGAGCTTGGTATTGCTTTGAGAGGGACTTTCTCTCTCTAAAAATTAGATCTTCCTAGGGTTTTCTTCCCTATTTTGCCGGCTCTCCCTCTATCCGGCCTCCTCCTCTTCCATTGTTTTTTTTTGTTTTTGTTTTTGTCCGCTTCCCTCCCTTTCTCCTCTCCCTCTTCTGTTGGTTTTTGAGGTGGGGCTACCGCCTCCGCGCCCCACCCCCGCTAGTTTTCTCCTCTCGCTGGCCACTCATTTTCAACCCCTTGCCGATCTTCCCCCATTTAACCTCTGTTACTAATCCAACCTACTTCCACCATCACCCATTATCACCGCCTCCTTTTTTTGCCACCACCATCATCTTCCTTCGTCGCCGCCTGGTATTGGTTTTTTGAGGAGATCTAACATTGGGTTGAACTCGGGTGTTTTGGCCCCCTCCGTTGCTATAAAGTTTTCAGATCCGAAGGCAACCGGACTTTGGAACTTAGCTCTCACCCCGGAGAAACAGTTGGTTTGTTAACTCGGTCCAACTCGGTGCTTTTGATCCAACTCAGTGGGGCGACTAAGCGAGGTGAATCGGTTGTACCAGTCCTGAGTCCAGATTTGTTTGTTTTATTTTATTTGCTTTTGGTTGTTGGTTCATTTTTTTTATTGCATATGCGCTGTATTGTGTAATGGTTTGACCTGGGTATCCGTTGGAGTTCTCTGCTGTTAACTTTTGATCGGATTCATCATTCCATTCCGAAGGTATTGGGTCTGCTTCGGTAGGTGTGTCTGGGAGCCAGTGGCATTTGAAAGCCTTACCATGCCGTTCTCACTTTAATTGTTAGTGGTTTTGGTTTCATCCTGTCTTTTGATGTAATCATTGCCGGATTGCGTTTGTTATGAAATTTTTTACCATATTTCAAAAGATTATTTATTTATTTATTTATTTATTTTAAAAAAAACCCTCTTTACATAGAAAACCCTACATAATAGGCAAGTTAAAACTACCGATAGTTAGCTACAGGTTGATCTAAACAGAATGAAACCTCTCCACACCAACTCACCTCTACCCATTTTCTTGAAGATGGGGTTTCCCCTTTTAATGTATTGATATGCACGATTGTATGGAACTATATGATTTTCAAGAATCGTGGCTAATTTTGAATTTGAATGTTACCATTTGGTTGAGATAGTCTATCCATTCCATATTGATTTAAATTAACTTGCTTTTTAAATCAGGATTCCTATTTGGAATTTGTTTTTTAGGAAACTTGCTTCATGTTTGACCACTTACAAAATTAAAAAAATATTTTGTTACCCGTAATATTTTTTCTTTGGAAACTTCCCTTACAAAATTAACACTTATTTAGTAAACTTGCGTAACTATATCTTGATAGATTCCTTTTAAACTTGGAAAATCATCTCATCCTTTTCGATAATAAATAAATTGATTTTAAACACACATATCTTTTTATTCGAATTTAAAAGATGTGAATAAAACTAAATATAAAAAAACACTAAATATTAAACACGTAGTATGTCTTTTTATTCACGTGCCGCACAGTTGCCCACCTGGTGTTTTGCACACAATACCCTAAACACGGTGTGCACTATAAAAGAGCTTGCAAATCTCTCAGAGCCGTCTCTCTGACTCTCTCTCTCTCTCTCTCCTCCACGGCCTGCTGTGTACAGTACCAATGGCTGCTACCTCCTTCTCTCCCGCCCTGGCTCCAGCTCCTTCTTCATCAAAAACCCTTATACCAGCTTCCAAAACCCTTGGAGGTCTCACTCTAGGGTTTCTCTCTTCCAAAACAGCCTCGAAGCCACTCAAAGCTCGAGCCTTTCCCCTAAATGGGTCTGGTTCTAGCTCCGGTTCAGCTCTTCGAGTTCAGATGGTCTCTATGCCCGCAATTAAATCCCCGACGATGATCGATTTCGAGACCTCTGTGTTCAACAAAGAGAAAATTACTCTCGCGGGTCACGATGAGGTATTTCATCATTTCATGCATCAATCGAGACATTGATGTGTTCGATTTTTTTATTCTTCATTCATGGAAGTATTTGGATTTATTGTTTTGAGAATTTCTGCAGTATATTGTGAGAGGAGGGAGGGATTTGTTCCCTTTGCTACCGGAAGCGTTCAAGGGTGTTAAGCAAATTGGAGTTATTGGCTGGGGTTCACAGGTAATGGGTCACTCTTTATGACTCGCAGCCCTCTTTGGGTTTGTGAGACACATTTGTTTTTCCTCATCTGAGCACTTTCCGTTTTCTACTTGGAATCACATTGGATCATAAAGTTTTTCTCTCTTATGGATGTCAAGTTTTAATTTGATAATCTCTGAGGGGCGGGATAATATATGTTTATGATGTGTAAGTCATTTCAAAAGATAAGCAGTACTCTTACAGCATCTCCACTCTTGGACCAAATATTTCACCAAATTTAAATTTGGTGAAAAATCTCCCAAAAACCCACTCCACTCCTTCACCAAATTTGCTCAACACCAAATTTGCTCAAATTTTTCACCAAATTTGATCAACACCAAATCTTTCACCAAATATTCAAACGGCTTTATTTGTTCCAAATAGGCAACGGCTCAACACCAAAATTTGCAGAGGGCAACGGATGAAAAGGAATTGACAAAATGAAAAAAAAACACTGTTTTTACAAAATGGCGGGAAAGTTTTGGGGCCAAAATGAACAAAAAAACAGTTTTTGACAAAATTTTAACTAGAATTTGGTTAAAAAGGTGGTTTTCCATTGGAAGGGATGTTATCAAATCAAGTTTTTGACCAAATTTTTACTCAAATTTGAGTAAAAATTTGGTGTAGGAGTGGAGATGCTTATATCCTTCCTTTTTTCGTCCTGGTTTCTTTGCTTATTCTTTAAGGACAATGAAGAAAAGATGAAAAAGGGGCGAGATGAAGAGGGAGATTTATACCATGCCCCATGAACAAACTGGTCTTCTGTCTGTTTAAAACCAAAGAAGAGATACTGGTGCTTTCAAAAATCTTTCTTCGCACTCTGACAAACTAATGCAAATTTTAGTGCTCAAATTCATTAACCTAGAACTCATTTTTAGGTGAACGGATTTTAAATTTTTTTTTCATGGCTTTTCATTTACGAAGGCATATTTTGTAAATATTAGGGGTTTCCTTCAATTTGAGTCAATGAACTCCCTATGGATTTACACATCCAAATTTATTCTGTTATGGCTGTCATTGACAATAATAATTAGAAGATGAACATTGGTAATATGCATCACTATTGACAGAGTGAACATCATTGTATTTCATTATAGGGCCCTGCTCAAGCACAAAATCTGAGGGATTCTTTGGGAGAGGCAAAATCAGACATCGTGGTCAAGGTACTTTTTTTTCCATATTTATGTATTATTCGTTGGCGAGTTTTTGGTTAAGCTATGAATAAAATTAAGTATTTTTTTTTTCCTTTTTTGTCTTGTGACTACCTGACCATGTGGTAGACAGTTTCTCTCTTGGCATATATTTGATTGTGATGTTTTCTTTGCTTATGCAGATTGGTCTCAGGAAGGGTTCTCGTTCCTTTGCTGAGGCACGGGCTGCTGGTTTTACTGAAGAGAATGGAACCCTCGGTGACATATGGGAGACAATATCTGGCAGTGATCTGGTCCTGCTCTTGATTTCTGATGCAGCACAGGTTGGTACAGTAAAATTCTTCTTAACAAAGATCTTTGCCCAAACAGTTGATATTGGTTATATGATTATGCTTGACTCCCAACTAACTGTTATCAAGGCTTTTTTAGTTTAATTGAGCATTGTGATACTCCTTTACTGCTACATTCCATGCTCCTTGGTTGGAGCTCTTGGGTGTTTAGGAGGATGATTAAGAAATTCAGAACAAACTTGTTATTGTGCTTCTTTGTTGTTGCATACAAAATCAAATTCTCCTATAGAAATTGAACTCCAGCAAGTCTGTGGCTTCACTTTTTTGGTGTACAAAACATTGCTACTTATTCATGCATAAAGCATTGGTTTGTCCATTTCTGCTCTGTTTCCTGAGAATAAAAATATGTTGTATCTTCCTGCTTAAACCCTCCTTTACTGCTACAGGGTTTAAGAAAGTATGGCCCCTGAATTTATTCCCTTTATTATTCTTTTGCATCATCTAGATAATTATCAATTTCTAGTATTCTTCATCATCGTCTTATGTGGATGATATACAATCCATTTTGATCTCCACACTGTATTTGTGATTGTAGTGGGGACTGGTGAGTTATGTAAAGAGAAGATGCGATCATGAGAGACATCTGTTAAAAAATTTAGAATTGATATTAAAGTCTTTCATGTAGTTTATGGGTTAATGAATAGGCAAAATATCTACTGCCTTATTTATGAACAACTATCCATCAAGATATGAAAAGCATGGGAAGAATGATGAACGATCCTTCCAAGGAGAAAACAAAAGGGATGCTATTCGGTGAAACTTTAAAGGGAAATAGAGGTAAAAAAATCCTTCATGTGATGCTTACATGTGGGAGCTCAGGGGGTGTTAAAGTGATCTATTATATCAACAACCAGACAACAGGGCTTAGGGTGGACTGTGCACCATTTAGTGTACTATCTATAGTCATAGTGGTGAGTTAGGTGATTGTGCAATTACCTGCTCTGTTCTTTGTTCTATTTCAGTTCTCTTGTCCTTAATTTCAGCATGTCTTGCAGGCTGATAACTACGAGAAAGTATTCTCACATATGAAACCAAACAGCATTTTGGGGCTCTCCCATGGGTTTCTTCTTGGCCATTTGCAGTCACTGGGACTTGATTTCCCCAAGAACATCAGTGTGATAGCTGTATGTCCCAAGGGAATGGGTCCGTCTGTTAGGAGACTGTATGTTCAAGGGAAGCAAATAAATGGTGCTGGAATCAATTCGAGTTTTGCAGTCCACCAGGTCTCTCTCTCTCTCTCTCTCTCTTGCATTTTCTTCTTCTCTCTTGTGTGATCTTAAGATGCTATGTTCATGGACAGGATGTTGATGGTAGAGCCACTGATGTTGCCCTTGGATGGTCAGTCGCCCTTGGGTCTCCGTTTACATTTGCGACTACACTTGAGCAGGAATACAAGAGTGACATATTTGGCGAGAGAGGTGAATAGCTGTTTCTTACTCGAACTCTGTTGGTTGCTTGAAAAATTGATATTACATTTTCCTGTTATGTTTAATAGGTATTATTAGGAGTTCTATTTTTACTATTAGTGGCGTAGGGTATTTAAGTCTTTGTCTCTCTTAATATATAAGTGTTATGTGTGTGTTAGGGGCCTAGGGCTAATTAACTCCCTAAACGGTTTTCTCTCTCTCTCACATCAGGTATTTTATTGGGAGCGGTACACGGAATCGTTGAGACCTTGTTTAGAAGGTTTACTGAAAATGGAATGAGTGAAGATTTAGCTTACAAGAATACTGTTGAGTGCATTACGGGGGTTATCTCAAGAACCATATCAACTCAGGTCAGTGATCAATCCTGTATTCCATCACCATTCACTTGTGCGCATGCATGGATCAGTGACAAATCTTTCCTGTTTTGAAACTTTTACGTACTGTGTGACTTGTTTTCTCCCTCCAACAGGGTATGCTGGCCTTGTATAACTCGTTGTCTGAAGATGGCAAAAAGGTGTTTGAGGCTGCATATAGTGCTTCTTATTATCCCAGTATGGATATATTGTACGAGTGCTATGAGGATGTAGCCGCCGGTAGCGAGATCAGGAGTGTTGTCTTGGCTGGTCGTCGCTTTTATGTATGTTCATGTACTAGTCCCTTGTGGGTCCACTATAAGAATATGGCTCTAAACCATTGGTTTTTAAATTATGCTATATTGTTGGCTTGTGAACTTGTCTTCTTTACGATGTTTCTAAGGCACATTTCTGTGATAAATGTGATATTTCCTGCCAGTGTTCTGAGTAGTTGTTTTTACATATTTCCTCTCCCCCCAATCTTACAGGAGAAGGATGGTTTGCCAGCTTTCCCAATGGGTAAAATTGATCAGACACGGATGTGGAAAGTAGGTGAAAGGGTTCGAGCAGTACGTCCAGCAGGTGACTTAGGCCCATTGTATCCCTTTACTGCTGGTGTCTATGTGGCATTGATGATGGCCCAGGTAAGCACTGTTCACACTACCAAGTTGGTTAATGACGTAATGCCAATATGCCTCGGAAGCATGATCTTGATACCTAATCGCTATAGTTAGTGATGTGTTTTTTTTTGTGATCCTTTCATGTCTAACGTCACAAATACCACTGCCAAATCGTTCTGGATATGTTCTGCATAATTCTTATTTTGTTACCGAATGTGTTTCTGGTTTTGTAATTGTGTTTGTTAGTCATTTTCTTATAAGTTGCATTAGTTGTACTACAAAACCCTTCAAGGTGGGTTGCACGCACCTTCACTGGATCAGCATCAATTGCTAGGCTGTTTCACAAACTGGGATTTATTTTATAGGTTTGTTTCTTTTAAGTGTTAACTATTTATGAGGCATGTCTGTGAGCATCTGAATATGGAACATGGTTCATTGGATTGATCTCTGTTAGACTGAATACGGTGCTTTTATGTAGTCTTCTGAAACTTGAATATGGTGATGTTGCTCTGTTAAACCCAATCAAATAAGGGCGCTCTTTATATTCTCTGATATTGTTTTTTTGGAACCATGGTAAATATCTGGAAACAAATGTCTATCATCAATCGTTAGGACTGAAATAATCTTTTATCATTTATGGGGACTTGACAGATTGAGGTTCTGAGGAAGAAAGGACATTCCTACTCTGAGATCATCAACGAAAGCGTTATTGAAGCTGTGGACTCTTTGAATCCTTTCATGCATGCCCGTGGAGTATCATTCATGGTTGATAATTGTTCCACCACAGCAAGGCTAGGGTCAAGGAAGTGGGCCCCGCGTTTCGATTACATTCTCACCCAGCAGGCCTTGGTGGCAGTGGACAATGGTGCTCCCATTAACAGAGATCTCATCAGCAACTTCCTGTCTGATCCTGTGCATGGAGCAATCGAGGTCTGTGCTAGCCTGAGACCTACTGTCGACATCTCTGTACCCGCTGATGCCGACTTTGTTCGCCCAGAGTTGCGCAGCAACTAAGTGTCGAAGAAGAACGTATGGCTGAGCCAAGCTAGTTTGCAAATGTTGAGAAGTTTTTGTAATAGGAGCAATTTAGTTTTGCCTAGTCCTGATCCCAGTGTTATCTACCTCTTTGTATTTGTGTTTTCTGCCGAATTAAGACATCATAATCATATGCACTTGATATTTGTATTTTGGGTAGTAATCTTATAATAATGTGTCGGTGTTGTTTACACCCAAATTTGGCACAAGGTCCTGACAGGCCTGGGAGGCTTGATTTAAAGATCAGTAGGCTGGAATTCGAAAAGGCTGCGAATGGTCATGGCCCATGAGGCCCATGTTGTTAATCCAAAGGGTGTCAAAATGTGTGGATGTTGGTTAAGGGCCCATATCCCGGAATTAAGACGGAGATGATTTTTGAATTATGTTAAGGCCGTGTTTGGGCCTAAAAACGGTTATTGAAATGCGTAGATGAAAATAACCGTGAATGTTTATCTTCTCCTAAGAGAAGGGAAGATAATTATTAAGTAAATTTTGATAAAAGCAAAGATTAAATTCATTGCAAGATAATGGGGGAGCGGTTATGCCACATGGCACAAGGCTGTGACTTCATCCAGAGCCATGATCCCACTATCCTTAAAAATAGGAGGTTAGGCGGTTGGCTTTTTGGCCTTCTTGCCACCGAAATAGGGATATGATTCCTTATAACCGTTGGTAACTGCCACGAATGGAGGGAAAAACGAAGACAGGGGGCACGTGGCAGCACCAAATAAGAGCAGAAGATGAAGAGGGCAACGTGTCAGCATTTCGGCCAAAGATGGAATTGGCGCCAAAACTCAACATTCTCGAATGGACGCCTATAAATAGGAGAATTCAAGGAAGAAAACGGGTTCCACAGCCGTCAACCTCACGGTTAAATCAATCCAAGTCTCCCGGCTTAACTCTCAAAGATCCTCAACCCATTGCAGCCATTCAACCTCGCTGAAGACTTCAACCACGTTGGTTCTTTTGTTTCTTGTCATTCAACAAGCCAAGCTTAGCCTTAGCCTTGTTATTGACTCATTTGTACCCTACTTTTGTTAATTGTCATTAATAAAAGTTGGTTTTATTTTATCTCGTTGCTCCTAATTTTCCACAACGGTTGAGAAATTATTAAGTCCTCGCACGTAGGCAAACCACGAACCGTATTGCAACTCTATCCTTTGAGGGTTGCGTGCAATTGTACTTACGAAGTCAGAAAAGGTTTCAAAGGCCTCCAACATACTTGGACTGTGACGGACAGTCCTAGCACGCCCATCTCACAAACCACACTAGACGCTTGTGGTTTCTTTCGGTGTTTCTACGCGCAAATAGGTGTCAATTTCGGTATTCGGCAAACTTTAACACGGAGAAGGGCTTTGAATTATGTTTCTTCTATCACACGCGTGTTTTGCAGCATTTTTTGGATCCTTTTGCACGTGTGATCTTTTTGTCCAAACTGGTTTTTCTGCTGGATTGGATATGTGATAATTTTTACTAATAATTATTTATGGAAACATTATTTTAGTAATTATTTTTATTTACGATTAGTATTAGGAGATTTTATTTGTGCTGCATGTTTTGCACGTTTTTAGTTTAATTTTGGTTAGATTTTATTTTATTTCCTTTTAGCAAATAGTCTAGGTTTCCAAGTAATGCTTTGCTTGGTCACCACTCTAAGTAATTTCCTTTTAGTTAGGACTCCTACTAGTATAAATAAGGATGTAGCCTATGGGCATATTTAGCTTTTAATCAAATATAATTCAGAGTTATCTCTCTTTCTTCTTGTGGATTCGAGACCTATTTTCGTTTGAACTAGTACGCAACTAGTTTCTCATGAATTCCGCTGTGTCAAGTGGTATCAGAGCAAGATCGTTTTTGGCTCGATGACACCTAACAAAGTTGAAAACACACCCCTCGACGTTGCTCAAGGGCTTGCTGATCTAAGGGCGGTGGTTGAAGAACAACAACCGCGGTTCACAGATTTTCAAACAGAAATCCGTGAACCGTTGCAACAGCTGTCTGTATGCCTCGACCAAGGAGCAGTAAGGGTTGAAGAAGATCGCGCGGTGGGAGTTGCGCAACGCCGTCCTCTTAACCAGAATCAGGAAAGCGCGGTGGGATTTGCCCAACGCCAGCCTGGTAACCAGATTGTAGTTGGGAGACACCCAACTAATTGTGCCAATAGTGATGAATCAGAACCTGATTTCAGGTCTTATGATAATTTGCCTAAATTAAGTGGTTATGAGTATTTTGAAGATATTTTAGATTGGATTTTAGATATTGATGATTTCTTTGAGTATGTGAGAATGCCGTCTGAAATAAGGTGGAAATATTTGCTGGCAAAACTTACGGGACGAGCGCTACGATGGTGGTTAGATATGCAAGATAAGAGAGAACAATTGGGAAAGCGTCGTATTCGCGCATGGTCAAGAATAAAAAAACTTATGATGGAGAGATTTTTGCCATAGAATTATGAGCAACTTTTGGAAGAAAAATATTGGTCAAAGCAACAATATATAATTCACACATCTACCGAAGTTGTTGAAGAAGCTTTTAAAGAGAAACTTGATATGAGCAGTAGCGGCAAAGGGAACATTGTGATTGAAGTTAATGATAAGCAAATCGATATGGAGGTGGGTAAGAAGCAAAAAAATTCTATGGATGTTGGTGATCAAGTTGTTGAGGACCCAATTGATTTTTCAATGAAAGAAATTGATGTTGCTAATTCATCTGATGACTCTATGGTCAAGCCAGCCTGTCTCAATGAGCCAATTGTTGATGTGTCAACCAATACCAAGATGAAACAAGATCAAGAGTACCCACAAAGTCAAGTTGGCTTTGTTGATTTTCTTGGAGTGCAACAGTATGATTGCATTCCCAATATTCATCTATTGGATCTTATCAATCAATTGAAACATGCTGATAAGATATCATTGGAAGTAATTTTTTGCGTGGACCTTTTTTGGAAGGAAATCAAGCGATTAAAGTACTCAAAGTATTTATTTATTTGACATGGAAGATGGCAGGTTCCTAACGAGAACTCGAGGACGAGTTCTTTTGAAGAAAAGGAGAATGATGCAGGACAACATATACACTCCTATTATTTATGGAAACATTATTTTAGTAATAATTTTTATTTACGATTAGTATTAGGAGATTTTATTTGTGCTGCCTGTTTTGCACGTTTTTAGTTTAATTTTGGTTAGATTTTATTTTATTTCCTTTTAGCAAATAGTCTAGGTTTCCAAGTAATGCTTTGCTTGGTCACCACTCTAAGTAATTTCCTTTTAGTTAGGACTCCTACTAGTATAAATAAGGATGTAGCCTATGGACATATTTAGCTTTTAATCAAATATAATTCAGAGTTATCTCTCTTTCTTCTTGTGGATTCGAGACCTATTTTCGTTTGAACTAGTACGCAACTAGTTTCTCGTGAATTCCGCTGCGTCAATATGTTATTCTACATAGGCTTTCTCACTTCCATTAATTTTCCAAATTTATGCGGTAGGATGTGAATTTGCGATTGCAATTCCATAAACAAAAATGCCTTCCTTTGCTTCAGTATCTCTCCGCATTATTTGCCCCATGAGTTCTTTACTGACCAGTACTTAGAGATACAACTTGAGTAGGACTGGAACTATATTTTACCCTCTTGCATAAATGGCCCACAGAGGCTCGGTTTGCAAAAAAAAAAAAACTTTAAAAAACTAATTGAAAATAATTCATTATATTAATTATCTTTATCTATTAAATGGACGGTTACGGAGAATAAATATTATAACTTTCACACATAAAATCATAGGATTTTATGCCCTAAATTAGATGGTATTTATGTGCTTTTATATTAGTATATAATTATTGGAGTATTAACTTTTGGCCTATATATATGGGTGTTGAAAGCCACAAGTAGTAGAGAGTTTTTTCACTTCACAAAATTATGAAGTATTGCTTGTGTATTGTTTTACTACAAGTTAAGTGAGATATAATTTAGAGTATCTAAACAATGAGCACACGGGCGATTCTTGATTCGTGTGGAAAGCTTTAGCTGTACACAAAGCTTCCGTGGATGATTGTTGTATCTTGAGAGTGGAATGCCACACAACTCGGTGCGAGCGGGGACATATCTTCTCTTAGGAGAGCGCTTTACGCGTGCCTCAATCAATATAAGTTTTTCTTCTACTCTCATTTCTATTATTCAAGTATGGTTATATTATTATCTAGTTGTGTTGTTGTCTCCAATTATTTACGTTTACAGAAATTCTAACAATTATTTTCCAACAATCCCTACCAGTTTTCTTGGCTTGCATGGTTTCCTGCTTTGTTTTTGTCCAAGTTCCATTAGCTCCTTGATAGAGATAGTTTGTATTCCCATAAACTAGAGCCTCAAAAAACAACGAATAGAACAGTTTCCGAAATACTTGAAGCCCCCATTTAGTTTCTTACTTCCAACAAGTACCTCTTAAAATGTACAGAAAATTGGTCTAAAGGCAAGTTTAGGGTTTTAAAGGGTGTTTAGTCCAGCCTAACTTATTTTAATGCTTCTAATACAGTGATGTGAAATTTTTGAAGATTCAAGGACAATACTAAATAAAAATACACTTAATGGTAACCAAAAAATTACAAAAAAAACGATGCTCCAGCGGTTCAGCCCATAACTTCTACCGTAACTTTTCCATTTACTGTTGTTGACTAACCAACCTTTAAAGTGACAGCCTTCAATTTCATTTCTTGACCTGTCACTCTCACTCACTCTCTCTCTCTCTCTCTCTCTCAGGCGTGGATCACATCTAAATTAACTTTTTGTCTCTTTAATTTTGGGATGTGGTTCAATTTTAAGGAAGTTAGGCTATTTGGGGTAGGTTATAGTGAGTTTAGGAATTTTGGGTTTAGGCACTTAGGGTGCACTTTTCAATTATAAGGTTTTAGTTGTTTAGGTACTTTCATAGGGTACCCTAGGATTTTAGGTACTTTCATAAGGTACCCTAGGGTTTAGGTTTAGGGTGCACTTTCCAATTATAGAGTTTTAGTGGTTTAAGAACTTTTATAGGGTACCCTAGGGTTTTACGCAATTTCATAGGGTACCCTAGGATTTTAGGCACTTTCATATCGTATCAGGGTTTAGGTTTAGGTTTAGGCACTTTCATAGGCTAGCGGGATGTTTTTGGAACGTGTAGGTGATTTATCCTCTTATCATTAAAGAATTAATTTGTGTCTTACTTTCATGATTAACTCAGATTAACTCCAATATTATGTCATCGTCGAAGAGAGACTCTAAAATGTAACCTAAAACAAATTATACAAATTAAACAGTATAGTGCTGACTACTGAATTTATTGGTAATTGTACACCACATCCTTCCTCCACCACCACCACAATTTATTGATAATTGTACACCACGTCCTTCACCACCACCACCACCACCACCACTAGCACTCCACCGCCACTGCCGTTACTACGGCTGTGTTTGGAAGTTGTGGAAGAGAAGAGAAAGAGAAGAGAAAATAAAAAAGGAGAAATGGGAAAGAAATGGGGAAGAAGCTTGTTTTGGGGCCCTTCCCATTTAAAAAAAAAAAAAAAAAACTTCCAGAATTCCCGCTTTCTTGCTCCAGTCGCGACAGAGGGAGAGGAGCCACCACGAACGCGTCCAAGCTCGACGAACGCCACTGACTCCAACCCCAGCGAACGCCGCCGCCTTCGCCTTCTCGACCACCACCACTGCCGTACACCGACGCCTCGACCACCACCTCTGTTGTACGACAACGCCGCTGAACACCACCACTGCCCGTTGATCCGCTGTTGTCCGCTTCTCTTCAAGGACCCCATTGCCCGTCGTCGGCCTTCGCAGCATCGTGTAAGTCTCCTATCTCCACCTTTCCCTTCCGAAATAAAAAACTGTAACTCCATTTTTTGGGACAGAGCTAAAATGGCCCTAGCACACCAAATGTTTGATATTATTCCTCAAAGAGACTTGTACTTGTCCTGATTATTTGAGAAAATCTTGTGTGAAAGATATGAATAGTGGACTTCAATATAGGCTCTATTAATGGCTAAAATGTATGATGTTGGAATAGAAGGCATTAGCCATTGCTGTGATTTACCATGTATAACTTATAGCTATACAAGTAGATGCTATACTTCAGCACTTAGACAGATGTAAGGTATAGAAACCCAGACTATGAAATTGGGCTAGTTACTGAAAATTGGGCAACTTAGGCACTTGGGCACTTATACCTTATAGCTGTAAATGATTAATGGGATGATAGTCAATTGATGGGCATGCATCAGCTTCTCACGTAGTGGGCAAGAGAGCGTCGTTGCTCGTCGGTTCTGTAATGAACTGGCTCAAATGTGTCAAGTGTCTAGCATGGTATGCAACTTCATCTCTTCATTGATATTTTAGATAAAAAAAATGCATGGTTTAGAGTAGAGTTGTAATCTTCTCCTGTTTTTAGGAATTTATTCCAGCACCTGTGATTCCAATCTACAATCAAAAGATCCAGTTTAATGGTGCGTACCAAAGTTCCAAACAAATGTGATTCTGAATGGCTGAATTTCAGTGACCTTTTCTTGCTTTCGTGATGCATGCATTACGGAATGAAATTCCTCTTTCAAAACAAAGTTGATTGGTTCCTAGAATCGCAAACTGAGCAATATTTTTCCCTTTACGCAAGACTTGCTTTGCTGCACTTCATGTTTCCTCCAGACTTTTTTTTTTCCTCATACCTGGCGGAAACCTTCAACATGAATCAGACCCGGATACACACGGAGGAATATATACATGCATATGACATATGACAGTCCAAATGTTCTGCAGGAAACAGATTAGATACAAGACTTGACCGGAATTGCAATGGACTCCAAGTCAAATAAAGAACGTGTATGGTTTGTGCACTCGGAGATGAGGCAGAGGTGCCTTGGAGCGATCAACCAAGAAAGGCAAAAGCAGTTGCTAGCGAAACTTAGGATTTTTTAATTTTTTTTTTCATTTTGGTTGTATATAGCGCTTAAGGTAGACGATGATGATTATGTTCGGCTTATGCCTCTTTTGTAAACATTATGTTCGGATATGTATTGTCGGCAATAAAGATTTGGATGTTGTTTCTATTGATCTGTAAAGGAGTCTATCGATTTCTTATGATTTGGATGCTATTTCTATTGATCTGTTGAAGCAGAATGCATATCTTGAGATTTAGACCAATATTGTCATTATATTTTCTTTTGTTTGCTTGGTTGGACATATCTTAGACTAACAAACTAAAGATAGCAATGGAGAATATGTTTTTTTAGTGCTGAAAATGTGTTTAAAAGTAGGTTGTTCTACAAAAATTTTGACAGCATCTCCCCTATTTTCTTGCCTAGCCCGACGTCTCAGCGTCTCATCAGACAGTCGACAACAAAAGCAAACACAATTCATATAATTTGGACTCACGTCGAGTCATTCTCATCTCATAATCGAAACAAAAGTCTTCATTTATAAAATTCATCCAATACAATACATTCACATGTTCAAATTGAATACATAATATTTACAAAAGAGGCATGAGCCGCACATAATTATCATCATCTACCTTCAGCTCTATATACAAGCAAAATGAAACAAAAAAATTCCTAAGTTTTGCTAGCATCTCTTTTTGCCATTCTTGGCTGGCCGCTCCAAGGGTTTGCTGCGTCTTCTCCAAGCTTGTATGCTAGGACCATGAGTGACATTCCTAATTTTCTGGTTTCTGTGTGGTTTGATATTCACAGAACTTGACATCATGGTTTGATACTGATGTTGAAACATGACTTAGTCCAGCCACTGGACCTTGCCTAGGCAGACCAAAGTCTGAGAGCTTTGCATTGAAGTTTTCATCCAGCAGAATGTTTGAAGTTTTCATCCACTCCTTATGCCCCTGAATACTAGAATGCAAATAACATAACCCATCAGATGACTTTCTCGAATGCAGACAAACTTTATGATGCAAACAAACTTTATGATGCATTTATGCGAAAGTGGAGTGCTCCTTACTTATCGACTATCATACTCCTAACTTCCAAACAAAGGCTTCCTCTAAGCTATCTATAAAGGCAAAAAAGTTACAAAAAAAATTCACCATATCAGAATTTAGAATGTTGAGAGAAATCTGATACCATATGCATCATTTAGGATTTAAGTTGGGTAATCAGTACAAGATTCTCATATTCATAAGTTTCAATATTCTTGTTTCTCTGTTTTGGAGTTGCTGGAAGAACTAGTATCGGAGATGTACATTTTGCTCTTGCCCTCATTAGTTTGAAGGCATGAGTATCTATGAAAGTCCAAAATAGTATTGGCAACAATGTGAAATGACTGAGAGTTGGGGGAACAAAGAACAAAAAGATCGTCTGCAAAACATATATGGTTGGTGCCGGTCTAAAATAATAACAGAAATGGTTGATGCCTGGGTCCTTGCACTTCGGGTGATAGGAGAATTGCCCCTAGTCAATGTAGCTCTGAGAGATTCTTGAGAGGAACTCCGTAATTAGAATGAAAAGATTAAGGGGAGAGAGAGTCCGCTGGCCACAAACCCTTAGCACCACGACTAATTACTATTTGTGAGAGTGAGTCTCTTTGAGGAATAACATCAAACACTTGGTGTGCTAGGGCTGATTTAGCTCTGTCCCAAAAAATGGAGTTAGGGATTTTTATTTCGGAAGGGGAGGGTGGAGATAGGAGACTTACACGATGCTGCGAAGGAGGACGACGACGGGCAGTGGTGGTGTTCAACGGCGGCGGCGTACGGCAGTGGTGGTGTTTGACGGTGGTGCTGATCGCCGGGGTTGCAGTCCGGGGTGGTGGCGTTCGAGCTTGGACGCCGTTGACGCCGTTTGTCGTTCGAGCTTGGACGCCGTTGACGCCGTTTGTCGTTCGAGCTTGGACGCCGTTGACGCCGTTTGTCGTTCGTCGTCTCTCTCTCTCTCTCTCTCTCTCTCTGTTACGACTAGACCAGGAAGGGGGAAACTGATCGCGCGAGTGTTTTTTTTTTTTTTTTTTTTTAAATGGGAAGGGCCCCAAAACGACGTCGTTTTGGAGCCGTTGTGGCCTTCTGTGGTGGCCTTCCGTTGTGTACCTATCATTATTCTTTGTGAAAGATTAGAGGAAAATTTGCACTAATGAGAGAGAGGAGAGAAAAAAAGTAGTTAATTTTCTCTTCTTTTTCCTTTCTCTTCCTTTTCCTTTCTCTTTCTATTTGGAAACCAAACAAATGAGAGGAATTTTTTTAAATTTTCTCTTCTTTTCCACTTCTTTCCTCAACTTCCAAACATAGCCTACATCCACAAACATAACCACCACTCCACCAACGCTACTCTACAACCAACACTAGCAGTCCACCAATACTACCACCACTCGCCACTGGGCGCCAGTTGAACGGCTCTACAACCAGCGTTGCCGGTCCAACTGCCATCATCTCTTATCACCTTTATTGGTGCAAACAACCCACCTATTTACTACCACCACTTGCTACCGTTCTCGTCATCCCCACTCCTCAATCTCTTTACCACCACCACCTCCATTACAATCAACACTTTCCCCGACGATGATCGATTTCGAGACCTCTGTGTTCAACAAAGAGAAAATTACTCTCGCGGGTCACGATGAGGTATTTCATGCATCAATTGAGATATTGATGTATTCGTTTTTTTTGGTTCTTCGTTCGTGTAAGTATTTGGATTGGATTTATTGTTTTGAGAGTTTCTGCAGTATATTGTGAGAGGAGCGAGGGATTTGTTCCCTTTGCTACCGGAAGCGTTCAAGGGTGTTAAGCAAATTGGAGTTATTGGCTGGGGTTCACAGGTAATGGATCACTCTTTATGTTTGCCTCTTTGGGTTTTTGAGACAAATTTGTTTTTCCTCATCTGAGCACTATCCGTTTTCTACTTGGAATCACATTGGATCATAAAGTTTCTTTCTTTTGGATGTCAATTTTTAATTTGATAATCGCTGAGGGGTGGCATTTTATTTGTTTATGATGTGTTTTTGGAGGTAATGTGTAATTCATTTCAAAAGATAATCAGTATCTGCAATAGATTCAGAGGCAATCCCCTAACGTAGCCATTACGATCTAGATTGGGAAAGGACCAAAAAATACTCAAAATTTCACAGATTGATTAATCAAGCTCAACCGCACTCATAACTCAATTCACACAAAGATTACTTCTTTGTCTTCTACATAGCTAATTACTTTTGCTTGCCACCTTTTAGAAATTCCTTTCACAAAATGTGGGTTCTAAAATAACTAGTGTAGGTCGGGCTGGGACTTTAGAATGTGGTTTCCGTGCCCTTGCCTTGTCGGCCTAAGCCTCGCTAGATGAACTGATGCCGTGTAAAGCTCTAGTAAGAGCTCTTTTAAAACTCGATCTATTTTAGCCAGCCATTTTAGGCAACTACTCTTTTCGAGTTTCGATGGCTTGGTTCTTACTCTAATATCCTTCCTTTTTTCGTCCTGGTTTCTGTGCTTATTCTTTAAGGACAATGAAGAAAAGATGAAAAAGGGGAGAGATGAAGAGGGAGATTTATCCCATGCCCCATGAATAAACTGATCCTCTGTCTGTTTAAAACCAAAGAAGAGATACTGGTGCTTTAAAAAATCATGTTTTGCACTCTGACAAACTAATGCAAATTTTAGTGCTCAAATTCATTTACCTAGAACTCATTTTTAGGTGAACGGATTTTGAAATGTTTTTGCATGACTTGTCATTTACAAAGGCATATTTTGTAAATATTATCTACCCTAAAAAGGGTTTCCTTCAATTTGAGTCAATGAACTCCCTATGGATTTACACATCCAAATTTATTCTGTTATGGCTGTCATTGACAATAATAATTAGAAGATGAACATTGGTAATATGCATCACTATTGACAGAGTGAACATCATTGTATTTCATTATAGGGCCCTGCTCAGGCACAAAATCTGAGGGATTCTTTGGGAGAGGCAAAATCAGAGATCGTGGTCAAGGTACTTTTTTTTTTTTTTTTTTTTTCCATATTTATGTATTATTTGTTGGTGAGTTTTTGGCTAAGCTATGAATAAAATTAAGTATTTTTTTTTTTTTTGCCATTTTGATCTTGTGAATAGCTGACCATGTGGTAGACAGTTTCTCTCTTGGCATATATTTGATTGTGATGTTTTCTTTGCTTATGCAGATTGGTCTCAGGAAGGGTTCTCGTTCCTTTGCCGAGGCACGGGCTGCTGGTTTTACTGAAGAGAATGGAATCCTCGGTGACATATGGGAGACAATATCTGGCAGTGATCTGGTCCTGCTCTTGATTTCTGATGCAGCACAGGTCGGTACAGTAAAATTCTTCTTAGCCAAGATCTTTGCCCGATCAGTTGATGTTGGTTATATGATTATGCATTCGCTTGACTCCCAACTAACTGTTATCAAGTCTTGTTTAGTTTAATTGAGCATTGTGATACTTCTTTACTGCTACATCCCATGCTCCTTGGTTGGAGCTCTTGGGTGTTTAGGAGGATGATTCAGAAATTCAGAACAAACTTCTTATTGCGCTTCTTTGTTGCCGCATACAAAATCAAATTCTCCTATATAAATTGAACTCCAGCGAGTCTGTGGCTTTACTTGTTTGGTGTACAAAACATCGCTACTTATTCATGCATAAAGCATTGGTTTGTCCATATCTGCTTTCTGTTTCCTGAGAATAAAAATATTTTGTATCTTCCTGCTTAAACCCTCCTTTACTGCTACAGGGTTTAAGAAAGTATGGCCCCTGAATTTATTCCCTTTATTATTCTTTTGCATCATCTAGATAATTATCAATTTCTTGTATTCTTCATCATCGATTTCCTTGTCTTATGTGGATGATATATGATACGGGATTTAATTTATTCCATTAATTAAATTAGTTATTTTCCTTCATGGTTTTTCTTTTTCTTTGGGGCCTACCTGTTTTGGCTTTGGGCGGGAGAAATGGTTAGGAGGGGAGGGAAACCTTGCGTGAACTATATAAGGGAAGGGAGAGAGAGAGAGAGAAGGGTGTGTAATGAGAATTATCTTTTTCCTCTTCCAATTTCTCTCTGTAAACATTTCTTCCTCTCGTTTTGAATGAAATCACAGAACTCAATTGAGTTCTGAATTTTCAGCTTGTGAATTTGCCCTAACGCTCATCAGTGGTATCAGAGCGGTCGATTCTCGGCTAGCTCGTATCATTGACGATGGCAGAAGGTACTAGATCACAGGATTTCAAACTAATCGAAGATGCAGTCCATAAATTACGGTCGGATTTGGATCAACATGGCAAGGTACTCGCTCAACAAGTGGACGCCCTAAATCAACAAGTAGAAGCCCTAAATCAGAATGCGAAAATGGTGCAAGACGTACGAGATCTGGTAACTGCTCTGAGTTTGAAGTATGACACCATCGCCTCTCAAGTAAGTGGTGCTTCTAGTTCACATAGTACTTTCGATCGTAGTGGCCCAGTTGGTCAATTACGTTCAACTGGAGAAAACCATGGGAATTTTGGGAATACCTGGCAGAATCGACTTACACGTATAGATTTTCCAAAATTTGGAGGAGACGACCCAGAAGGATGGGTATACAGATGCGAAAAATTCTTCGAAATAAACACTGTTGACGAAACCCAAAAGATTAGGATCGCTTCCATTCACCTTGAGGATAAGGCCATAAATTGGTACAGGTGGTATGAGAAATCCACCACAGTAAGGAACTGGAGGGAGTTTAGCGCAGCTGTTATTACCCGATTTAGTCCTGATGTGTATGAAGATGTTGTGGGACAGTTAACCAAACTCAAACACACTACAACGGTTAAGGATTACCAGGAAAAGTTTGAAGAACTTGCCAACAAAACCACAGGGCTAGGGGAGGGTTTCTTTGTAAGTTGTTTTATCAGTGGATTAAGGGATGAAGTGAAGGCGGGAGTGCTAATGTTCAGGCCTACTACCATCATCCAAGCCATGGGATTAGCCAGATTGCAGGAAGAGACCATTGAGGCAGTGAACAAACGAAACAAGGGGATCACAACTACCACCACCAAAACCCACAGCAGCCCATCCACATACACTACATCCACAAAACCTCTCACTTACAATTACAACCCACCTACCACTCGAACTCTTAAAAGTTCAGAAACTGCACCAACTATAAAGAAGATGACCCAAGCTGATTTTGAAGCCAAGAAGCAAAAGGGGTTATGCTTTGGATGCGATGAAAAGTATTTCAGAGGGCATGTATGCAAGAGGAAGCAGCTTTTCATGCTGGAAGCAGAAGAGGAGGATGAACTACAAGAAGGAGAAGATAGTGAAATTATCTCAGAGCAAGACACAGGCACTGAGGAGTTACAAATCTCAGTCCATGCTTTAGCTGGAGCATTATCATATAGAACCATGAGGATCAAGGGAAAAGTAAAGAAGTGCCCCTTCACTATCCTCATTGATTCGGGCAGCACACATAACTTCCTGGATCCAGTTTTAGCTAAAAGAACTGGCCAAAACATCAAGCATATTAACCCTCTTACTGTTGTAGTAGCTGATGGAACCAAGGTGTTCAACAAAGCAATGGTTGAGGGGTTCAAATGGAACATGCAGGGGGCTGAATTTGAAGCCAACGTCAGGTTACTGCCCTTGGGAGGTTGTGACATGGTACTGGGAGTTCAGTGGCTGTCAACACTAGGGCCAGTACTTTGGGACTTCAAGGACCTAAGGATGGAATTTAAACGAAGGACAGGAAACATGTCTTAAGGGGCAGCAGTTCAGTGGAGATTCAGCAAGTGGAGGCCTCTGCAATGGAAGCTCTACTCAAGCAAAGGACACCAGGGGTAGTGGCCCAACTGTTCAGCCGCCAAACTTGTAACAGGGAACTGGAGGTAAACGCTGAAATCCACACTTTACTTAAAGAGTTTGCTGAAGTTTTTGATGAACCCAAGGGATTACCACCACAAAGAACCCAAGACCATAAAATTCCCTTGAAACCCAACTGTTATCCCCAAAATGTGAAACCATACAGGTATCCCTACATCCAAAAAAATGAAATTGAAAAGATAGTGCAGGAACTGTTAAAAACTGGGGTAATTAGACCCAGTACTAGCCCTTTTTCAGCCCCAGTCCTGTTAGTTAAGAAGAAGGACAATTCCTGGAGGATGTGTGTGGACTATAGGGCTCTCAACAAGGACACGATCAAGGATAAGTTTCCTATCCCAGTTATCGATGAGTTATTGGATGAATTGTATGCAGCCCAATATTTTTCCAAGTTAGATTTGAGGTCAGGGTACCATCAAATCAGAATGCATACTGATGATGTTGAGAAGACTGCCTTTAGAACCCACGAAGGCCACTATGAGTTCTTGGTGATGCCTTTTGGCCTCACTAATGCACCATCCACCTTCCAAGGTTTGATGAATGAAGTCTATAAGCCTTATCTAAGGAAGTTTGTGCTTGTGTTCTTTGATGACATACTCATTTACAGTAAGACTTGGGAGGAACATCTGACACTTGAAAATGGCACTACAAGTTCTAAGAGACCACCAATTGTATGCAAAATTATCAAAATGCACCTTTGGTAGACAGGAGGTGGAATATTTGGGTCATATCATAAATGGGAAGGGTGTGGCAGTGGATGAGAGTAAGGTTGCTTGTATGACAGCTTGGCCCAAACCACAGAATATCAAGGCCCTAAGAGGATTTCTGGGGTTAACTGGATATTACAGGCGTTTTGTGAAGGACTATGGGAAAATAAGCAAACCCTTGACTGATCTACTAAAAAAAGAAGCTTTTGTTTGGACAGATTCAGCTGAGGAAGCATTCACCAAGTTAAAGTTGGCCATGACTACAACTCCAGTGCTTGCACTACCTGATTACAGTAAGATCTTTGTGATTGAGTGTGATGCTTCAGGAAAGGGAGTGGGGGCAGTGCTTATGCAAGAAGGTAGACCTATAGCTTTTTACAGCAAGCAACTAGCACCAAGGAACTTGGGGTTATCCACCTATGAGAAAGAGTTGTTGGCACTAGTGATGGCAGTCAATAAATGGAGGCATTACTTGCTGGGAAGACACTTTGTGGTCAAAACTGACCATCTCAGTCTCAAATATTTGTTAGAGCAAAGAATCACCACTATCATGCAACAAAAGTGGCTCACTAAACTCATGGGCTATGACTATGAGATCTGTTACAAACAAGGGAAGGATAACAAGGTTGCAGATGGTTTATCAAGGATAGTAGGTGAGGAACAAGAAACGGCTCAATTTCAGGCTCTTACAGTGGTTATCAGTGGGTGGGTGAAGGAAGTACAAGACAGCTTAGCTAATGATACAGCCTTGCAGAAAATGATTCAAGAGATTCAAACAGCACCAGCTAGCCATCCTAAGTACACATGGCAACATGGACTCTTATACTACAAGACCAGGTTGGTAGTGGGCAATACTCCAACATTGACGAAGAAGTTAATTCAAGAGCATCACAGTAGTGCTATTGGGGGTCATTCTGGGATAGAAAGAACCTATAGAAGGTTAAGACAAGCCTTCTATTGGAAAGACATGTTCAAAGAGGTACAAGCCACTGTAGAAGAATGTGATACATGCCAAAGAAATAAGTATGACAACAGTAAGTCTCCTGGTCTTCTTCAACCTCTGCCAATTCCCTCTAGAATATGGACTGATATATCCATGGACTTTGTGGAAGGACTACCCACATCTGGAGGGAAGTCAGTGATCCTAGTGGTGGTTGATAGGCTCACAAAAGCTGCACATTTTGTGGCATTAGCACACCCTTACACAGCCACAGATGTGGCTCAAGCCTTCTTGGATACAATATTCAAACTACATGGCATGCCTGCAACAATAGTCTCAGATAGGGATCCTGTATTCACCAGCCACTTTTGGCAAGCTTTATTCAGGCTTCAAGGCACTGAATTATGCCTCAACTCCTCATACCATCCCCAGACTGATGGTCAAACAGAGGTAGTAAATAGGTGCTTGGAGAACTACCTTAGATGCATGGTTGGAGATAGGCCAAACCAGTGGGTTCATTGGCTACCACTGGCAGAATGGTGGTATAACACCACATTCCATGTAACCACAGGTGTTACACCTTACGAAGCTATGTATGGCCAGCCACCACCAAGTTGGAAGGACTACATTCCTGGATCTACACCCATAGAAGCCACTAACTCAACTCTCCAAGACAGACAAACTATGATGACTGTCCTGAAGTCTCATCTACTGCAAGCTCAGAACAGAATGTAACAGATGGCTGACAAGAACAGAAGTGAAAGGTTTTTTAACGTAGGAGTTTGGGTGTACCTTAAGCTGCAACCATACAGGCAGTACTCTGTGGCTAGAAGGGTCAATGCTAAGCTAGTTCCAAGGTATTTTGGGCCGTTTCAAGTCACTCAGAAAATAGGACCTGTTGCTTACAAGTTAGAGTTACCAGAAAACTCAAGGATCCACCCTGTTTTCCACGTCTCACAGCTCAAAAAGAAGGTGGGAGCAGTGACTCAAAATTTGCCCCGAACTTCCTCCAACCTACCTGTCATGACACCTCAAGGTCAATTGCATGTAGCCCCAATGTGCATTCTGGACAGGAAACTAATCAAGAAGAACAACAGGCCTCTGACTATGGTTTTCGTGCAGTGGTCTAATACAGTGCCAGAGGATGCTACGTGGGAACCTCTGCACCAACTGAAACAGCAGTTCCCTCACTTCAACCTTGAGGACAAGGTTCTTTGAAGGGGAAGGGAATGATACGGGATTTAATTTATTCCATTAATTAAATTAGTTATTTTCCTTTATGGTTTTTCTTTTTCTTTGGGGCCAACCTGTTTTGGCTTTGGGCGGGAGAAATGGTTAGGAGGGGAGGGAAACCTTGCGTGAACTATATAAGGGAAGGGAGAGAGAGAGAGAGAAGGGTGTGTAATGAGAATTATCTTTTTCCTCTTCCAATTTCTCTGTGTAAACATTTCTTCCTCTCGTTTTGAATGAAATCACAGAACTCAATTGAGTTCTGAATTTTCAGCTTGTGAATTTGCCCTAACGCTCATCAATATACAATCCATTTTGATCTCCACACTGTATTTGTGATTGTAGTGGGGACTGGGGAGTTATGTAAAGAGAAGATGCGATCATATGAGAGACATCTGTTAAAAAAATTAGAATTGATATTAAAGTCTTTCATGTAGTTTATGGGTTAATGAGATTTTGCCTTATTTATGAACAAATATCCATCAAGATATGAAAAGCATGGGAAGAATGATGAACAATCCTTCCAAGGAGAAAACAAAAGGGATACTATTCGGTGAAATTTTAAAGGTAAATAGAGGTAAAAAAAATCCTTCATGTAATGCTTACTTGTGGAGCTCAGGGGGTGTTAAAGTGACCTATTATATCAACAACCAGATAACAGGGTTTAGGGTGGACTGTGCACCATTTAGTGTACTATCTGTAGTCATAGTGGTGAGTTAGGTGATTGTGCAATTACCTGATCTGTTCTTTGTTCTATTTCAGTTCTCTTGTCCTTAATTTCAGCATGTCTTGCAGGCTGATAACTACGAGAAAGTATTCTCACATATGAAACCAAACAGCATTTTGGGGCTCTCCCATGGGTTTCTTCTTGGTCATTTGCAGTCACTGGGATTTGATTTCCCCAAGAACATCAGTGTGATAGCTGTATGTCCCAAGGGAATGGGTCCGTCTGTTAGGAGACTGTATGTTCAAGGGAAGCAAATAAATGGTGCTGGAATCAATTCGAGTTTTGCAGTCCACCAGGTCTCTCTCTCTCTCTCTCACACACACACACTCTCTCTCTCTCTCTCTCTCTCTCTCTCTCTCTCTCTCTCTCTCTCTCTCTCTCTCTTTCTCTCTCTCTCTCTCTCTCATGCATTTTCTTCTCTCTTGTGTGATCTTAAGATGCTATGTTCATGGATAGGATGTTGATGGTAGAGCCACTGATGTTGCCCTTGGATGGTCAGTCGCCCTTGGGTCCCCGTTTACATTTGCCACTACACTTGAGCAGGAATACAAGAGTGACATATTTGGCGAGGGAGGTGAATAGCAGTTTCTTACTCGAACTCTGTTAGTTGCTTGAAAAATTGATATTACATTTTCCTGTTATGTTTAATAGGTATTACTAGGAGTTCTATTTTTACTATTAGTGGCGTAGGGTATTTAAGTCTTTGTTACTTTGTCTCTCTTAATATATAAGTGTTATGTGTGTATTAGGGGCCTAGGGCTAATTAACTCCCTAAACGGTTCTCTCTCTCTCTCTCTCACATATCAGGTATTTTATTGGGAGCGGTACACGGAATTGTTGAGACCTTGTTTAGAAGGTTTACTGAAAATGGAATGAGTGAAGATTTAGCTTACAAGAATACTGTTGAGTGCATTACGGGGGTTATCTCGAGAACCATATCAACTCAGGTCAGTGATCAATCCTGTATTCCATCACCATTCACGTGTGCGCATGCATGGATCAGTGACAAATCTTTTCCTGTTTTGAAACTCTTACCTACCGTGTGACTTGTTTTCTCCCTCCAACAGGGTATGCTGGCCTTGTATAACTCGTTGTCTGAAGATGGCAAAAAGGTGTTTGAGGCTGCATATAGTGCTTCTTATTATCCCAGTATGGATATATTGTACGAGTGCTATGAGGATGTAGCCGCCGGTAGCGAGATCAGGAGTGTTGTCTTGGCTGGTCGTCGCTTTTATGTATGTTCGTGTACTAGTCCCTTGTGGGTCAACTATAAGGATATGGCTCTAAACCATTGGTTTTTAAATTATGCTATATTGTTGGCTTGTGAACTGTCATCTTTACGATGTTTCTAAGCACATTTCTGTGATAAATGTGATATTTCCTGCCAGTGTTCTGAGTATTTGTTTTTACATATTCCCTTTCCCCCCAAATCTGACAGGAGAAGGATGGTTTGCCAGCTTTCCCAATGGGTAAAATTGATCAGACACGGATGTGGAAAGTAGGTGAAATGGTTCGAGCAGTACGTCCAGCAGGTGACTTAGGCCCATTGTATCCCTTTACAGCTGGTGTCTATGTGGCATTGATGATGGCCCAGGTAAGCACTGTTCACACTACCAAGTTGGTTACTGGCGTAATGCCAATATGCCTCGGAAGCGTGATCTTGATACCTAATCGCTATAGATAGTGTTGTTTTTTTTGTGATCCTTTCATGTCTAACGTCACAAATACCGCTGCCAAATCGTTCTGGATATGTTCTGCATAATTTTTATTTTGTTACTGAATGTGTTTTTGGTTTTGTAGTTGTGTGTGTTAGTCATTTTCTTATAAGTTGCATTAGTTGTACTACAAAACCGTTCAAGGTGGGTTACACATGCCTTCACTAGATCAGCATCAACTGAGCAAAACAAAACACTAGATCAGCTTCAATTGCTAGGCTGTTTCACAAACTGGGATTTATTTTATAGGTTTGTTTCTTTTAAGTGTTAACTATTCAAGAGGCATGTCTGTGCGCATCTGAGTATGGAACATGGTTCATTGGATTGATCTGTTAGACTGAATACGGTGCTTTTTTTAGTCTTCTGAAACTTGAATATGGTGATGTTGCTCTGTTAAACCCAATCAAATAATGGTGCTCTTTATATGCTCTGATATTGGTTTTTCGGAACCATGCTAAATATCTGGAAACAAATGTCTATCATCAATCGTTAGGACTGACATTATCTTTTATCATTTATGGGAACTTTAACAGATTGAGGTTCTGAGGAAGAAAGGACATTCCTACTCTGAGATCATCAACGAAAGTGTTATTGAAGCTGTGGACTCTTTGAATCCTTTCATGCATGCCCGTGGAGTATCATTCATGGTTGATAATTGTTCCACCACAGCAAGGCTAGGGTCAAGGAAGTGGGCCCCGCGTTTCGATTACATTCTCACCCAGCAGGCCTTTGTGGCAGTGGATAATGGTGCTCCCATTAACAGAGATCTCATCGGCAACTTCCTGTCTGATCCCGTGCATGGAGCAATCGAGGTATGTGCTAGCCTGAGACCTACTGTCGACATCTCTGTACCCGCTGATGCCGACTTTGTTCGCCCAGAGTTGCGCAGCAACTAAGTGTCGAAGAAGAACGTATGTCTGAGCCCAGCTAGTTCCCAAATGTGGAGAGAGAAGTTTTTGTAATTGGAGCAATTTAGTTTTGCCTAGTCCTGATCCCAGCGCGATCTACCTCTTTGTATTTGTGTTTTCTGCCGAATTAAGTAAGACATCTTATGCACTTGATATTTGTATTTTGGGTAGTAATCTTATAATAATGTGTTGGTGTCAATTTTGGTATTCGATAGTGTCAATTTCGGTATTCGGCAAACTTTAACATGGAGAAGAAGGGCTTTCATCCGTTGAATTATGTTTCTTCCGTTACACATGTTTCACAGCATTTTTTGGATCCTTTTGCCACTGCCTTAAGTAATGCACTCTCACTATAGGTGGGAACATCTTGGAACCCAGTTTTTTGGCTGGCATGGTTTCCTGCTTTGTTTTTGTCACAAGTGCCATTAGCTCCTTGACAGAGGTAGTTTGTTTCGGTTGTGAGGCCCTAGTTCTGTTGGATGAATTGGAAAGCATTGAATTGTTCATGAGACCACCATTGCAGCCTTGGTTTTCTCCAGTTAGTGTCGCAAATCAATCATATATGTTGATTAATTTCCCAGTGACCGAAAATGCCAAAACACATCATATATGTTGACACTAGGTATGAGGCTTCGTGCTTTGCACGAAGTTAATGCCCGTTATTGAAGCAGCCGAAGTAGATTATGAATAGATTCGTTAAAGCTATAGTTGACTATTAGTAGTAAAATTCTAAAGTATAATTTTTTTAATTTTTTTATCGAATTAAAGATCTCTATTAGTAGTTTAATTTGGTACAAAAATAAATAAAAAATTATATGCGGAAGTACTTTATTTTATAATGCGAAGGATATTGCAAAACAACTCAACAAGCCAACAATGTAAAATTTTCAAGTACAATTTTTTTCAATTGTTATCGAATTAAAGATATCTATTGGTAGTTTAATTTGGTACAAAAATAAATAAAAAATTATATGCGGAAGTATTTTATTTTTTGATGCGAAAGATATTACAAAGCAAATCAATAAGCCAACAATGTAAAATTTAAAGTACAAAATTTTTCAATTTTTATCGAATTAAATATCTCTATTAGTAGTAATTTGGTACAAAAATAAATGAAAAATTATATGTGGAAGTACTTTATTTTTTGATCCGATGGATATTGCAAAGCAACTCAACAAGCCAACAATATAAAATTCTACGGTGTAAAATTTCCCAATTTTTTGTATCAAATTAAAGATCTCTCTATCAGTGGTATAATTTGGCGCGAACAAAAAATTAAAATTATGCCTGGAAGTACTTTATTTTTTTATCCGAAGGAATTTCTCTATACGTGCAGTAAATATAATTCTAAAGCACAAATTTTTCATTTTTTTTTATCGAATTAAAGATCTTTATTAGTAGTTTAATTTGGTAGAAAAATAAATAAATAAATAGTGTACGGAAGTACTTTTTTTTTTATCCGAAGGACAGTGCAAAGTAACTCAACAAGTCAACAATGTAAAATTCTAAAATATTGGAATTTTTAATTTTTTGTACCGAATTAAAGATCTCTATTAGTAGTATAATTTGGTGCGAACAAAAATTTAAATTTATGCGCAAAATTACTTTATTTTTTGGTCCGAAGGGATTTCTCGGGATGAGAATTGGGACACAATAAAGACAATTGGGGACTAAAGCGTAAAAAAATAAAGCTTGGGAGGTAAATATGGAAAATGGGAAAAATTGCTTTAAAAAGACAAGATTGCCCATGGTAAAAACTTAAAATAACTACTATTGGAGGGTAAAATTGGAAAAATTGGCCCAAAATGTGGTAAGCCATGAAATTGATTATTGTTGGTATAATGGCCTTTGGTATGGATATACCATAGGGAATCTCACAACATAGAACTATTAGTCATTTTTAGTTTGCCCTTTGACTTTGTGAAGTAAAAAGCTGGAGTATTATTTACCACATGTTCTGGACACGGGGGTGCTTGTGTGCGGCCTTGGTGTGCGCATCAGAGCCATTTATCTCGACAATCAATCATTCGGATTTTATCTTGGCAATGGATGGATCTGTAAAGTACTGAAATGAAATCAGGTCTGTTGAAAACACATCCAATGATTTACGGCTCTTCTTTTTCCTCTAGTCCATTGTAGATGGCACTGTAGTCAAAGCTATTACTTACATCAATTCGCTTGGTTCTTACTATCAATTAGCGAGAAAACAACATTGAATCCTCAGCCTCGGGCCATATTTCCCCATAAACTAGAGCCTCAAAACAACAAATAGAACAGTTTTCGAAATACTTGAAGCCCCTAGCCCCTATTAGTTTCTTATTGCTAAGAAATAGTACATTTTAAAATGTAGGCTAAAAAAAGTTATACAAATTAAATATTATAGTGCTGACTACTGAATTTATCGGTGCTTGTACACCACATCCTCCACCATCACCACCACTAGAACTCCACCGCCATTACCACAACCACAAACATAACCGCCACTCCACCAACGCTGCGCTACATCACTAGCAGTCCGCCAACGCTACCACCACTCACCACTAGGTGCCAGTTGATCGGCTCAACAACCATTGTCACCCGTCAACCGCCACCATCTCTTCATTTCTCCACCACCTTTATTGTTGCAATCAACCCACCTATTTACCACCACCACTTGCTACTGTTCTCGTAATCCCCACTCCTCCTCCTCCACCTCCACCTCAACCTTCATCTCTCTACCACCACCATTTCCACTGCAATCAACACTTGCCACCACAACCACCATCACCACCACATGGGGGTCACCACCTCTCCACTATGGTCCAGGACAAATTTAGAGAAACCACTAGTAAAATGAAGAGAGAACAATTCAATATTCATGCATCCTTTGTTTTTATTCAGTTCTTCGGATTATATCAAACAACTTTTCAACTTAAATATTCTACATTTAATTTTCAGTACTTAATTTTTCAATTTTTTATCTTTTAGTTTCCAGTTTTCTGCTTTACTATCAAACAACATCTATGTTTATTGATTCCATTATTAATGAGAAACTGGGGATACAAAACAATTAATGATGTCTTTATTGATTCTATTATTAATGAGAAAACGGGAATACGGAATAATTAATTGTATTTCTCATCTATTAATGTATCTTTTTTTGGGGAAAGAACACTCTTTCGGATATTTGCGACAACTTTTTCCAAGATTTTAAGTTATTGATTCTACTTCAAAATATAGATTTCAATTTCTGAAGAATATATGAACAATATTTACTATAGCTAAATGTTGGATTAAATATTACGGAAGCTGAAGAATAATGTTAGATGTAAACACTGCGAAATAAGGCTTTGTTTGGAAGTTGGGGAAATAAGTGGAAAAGAAGAGAAAATAATTGGGAGGAAAATAAAGAGGCAAGTTGAGGATTTTCTTTTGTTTGGTTGTTTAAAAAAAATGGAAGAAAAGTTATTGAAATGAATGTTCTCTTGTTTGGTTTCCAAAGGAAAATGAAAAGAAAATAGCATTAAAGGTTATTTTAACTAACCTTTAAACTTAATTTTATTGCTTATACACACACTAGAGAGCAAGAATCTATTAGCCACCTCAAAAATGGACATTTTAATGACAGCAAAGGCATGTCAGCAAGCTTTTTTTCTTCTTCTCCGGATCTGAAATTTTCCTCTCTCTTTTCCCTCCTCTTTTCCCTCTTTTCCCTCCCCTTTTCCCTTTTATTTTCCCTCTTTCCCTATATCAACAACCAAACAGGGGAAGGGAAATTTTTTTAATTTTCCCTTCCTTTCTATTTCTTTCCTCAACAACCAAACATAGCCTAAGCTTTTTGCTGTGAATTCCTCTATTTAAGCTTTTTGCTGTGAAATCCTCTATTTTGTCACTGAACAAAGGGTGATTGTTAAAACAGCAATGAATATTTTTGTCTTTATATTAATCGCAACTTCGCACTAAAAGTATTTAAATCTTAACTTCTAAAAAAATTGTTTTGTTCCTTAAAATAAATTAAAAAAAGCTACTTCTAGAATCTGCAACAAACACTCCACCGCAGATTTTAAAAATTTGGAATCTCATAATCTGCTCTCCGATTTTTTTGCAAACAGACACTATATAATTATATAAACAAAACTTTTAACATTAGATGGAAAAACAAACTTTTAAACAAATTTCCAATTGGGGGTGTTCCACTAAGGTGGTTTTTTGAAAAAATTGGTTTTTCACGGTTTTTTATGTGATGTATTGTGAGAAAATGACCTGTCTCGATTTTTGAAAAAAATAATTTTTTGTTAGTGGAACACCCAGTCCCTTTGTGATCATCAACTCCACCGATCCAATAAAATACTACTCCCTCCGTTCCAAAATAAGTGTCTCCTCTCTCTCTTACCGTTTTTCAAATTAAAAAATTAAGTACTTCCGTGTATCGTGTTTCGAATTTTTTTGCACCGAATTAAAGTACTCAATGAGTACTTTAATTTGGTGCGAAAAAGTTTGAAAAACGATAAACGGAAGTACTAAATTTTTTGATTTAAAAAATGGCACGACTTTTCCTAGTGGACACTTATTTTGGAACGGAGGGAGTACGTATTTGTGAACTCGCAGAATTGAGATAAAATTTAAGGGGATATCGAGTAAAATAACAAATATAGTGGGTAAATGTGTAACTAACCCGAATTCTTATTTACACACCCCCCCCCCCCCCTCTCTCTCTCTCTCTCTCTCTCTCTCTCACCAACACGCGTACGATTTCATCTTCTTCTTCCTAATTCGCAACCTCTGTTTTCTTTTTGGAGAAATCCGTCGATCGATCGTTGACTCTTAAACCGTCGAATCAAATCACCAGGTTATTTTGATTATTTAATTAGATCTTATTTTCTGCTCGGTTTGAGAGATCAAAATTAGGGCTCATATGAGGTTGCTATTGATTGCTTCAGAATATCTCTAGAGTTTCATTTCCTATCGAATCAACGCCATGTTTCCTCGACTTTTCGGCAAGCCGAAGCAGGAGGCTAATACTCTTACCACTTTAGACAAATTAAACGAGGTACGATTATTGTTATGTGATTGGTTTTTGCTAATCTGATCCAGGTATGCGATTATTGTCCTAATTGAGCTGTTCAATGATTGATTTTCGAGGTTGGTTGTTCAGGATGTCTTTTGAATGTTATTGTATGAGCTTATTGTTTTTGTTTTTTGGTGTTTCCCTTTACACGGTGATTTATTTAGCGAATTTGATTAGCATTTGTGGGTGGGTGGTCCGGTTCTTCCTTTGGAGCTTCTAACGGGTTCAATCCGATTTCAACTCTCTCCCCTAGGCGTCCTTAGGCTTGGGTGCACAGTCGGAAGGCACTCTGATGCCCAAGTCTGTAACTCAGTTTCAAAAGGGGCTACCCTTTTTTTCACCCAAATTTGAGTCAAAGTTTGAGCAAAAACTCAATTTGGGTATGAGCATCTCCAATGGCGAAACCCATTTTGTACCCAAATTTAACATTTTTTAAATACCCAATGGCATACATGTAAATAACAGAGGAGAGAATCAATTGATGAGCCGCTCTTGCGAAGCTCCGCAACCCTGGCTTTCAAGCAGGGCTCAATGCCCCCCAAAATTAGTTTTTTGCAGATCGTTTCAAAGTGGAACTTGGAGTTTTTGGATGGGCTTCATGCTACTCGTCATCGGAATGAGTTTAGCTTGATGAAGTACAGATCTCGATCATGTTTGCTCCAGTTTCGGACCTTGAAGGCACCAAAATTGGCGGTCTTCAGGTCCCACCTCTCTCTCTCTCTCTCTCTCTAAAACCGCTGGAAAAATGGGTATGAGTTTGGGTTGTCCCCCATTTGGGCAAAGAAATGGGTAAAACCCAAAATGGGGATGGATTTGGGTAAAGAATTGGAGATGGGTTTTTGATATTTTACCCAATTTTTGGGTTTGGGTCTTGAATGGGTCAGGATTGGAGATGGCATAACAGGGTAGTAACATTACCTTTCTGGGATTTCTATAGCTTATACAAAGAGTGTGTAGGTGGGCTCCAAGTAAGCTTGTGCTAAGCACATGCCTGTTGACGTCACCCATAACTGCATTCTCAAATCATGCACGATGCACCAAATGCCATGGAAACAAACTATACATCAGTCATCACCAAGCCCTGCTACTCGGTATCCACGCAGAGCCATGTTAGTAGTTGTCACCTCGATTGGGCCAATTCCCGTCTGGGCCGTTCGCACGGCCTCGGCTCGACTCGTTTAAGGAGGCTCGTTAAGTAAATTACCCTAGCTCGGCTCGTTAAGGGCTTGGCTAGTTTACGAATGAGGTTAACGAGCTGAGCTCGAGGTCAATTTTTGGCTCATTTACTAAACGAGCCGAGCTCGAGCTTTACAAAGCTCGGCTCGGCTCGGCTTGTTTGCACCCCTAGCTGGGGCTCACGAGTTTTAGGCCTCCACGCCCTTACTAGGTATGGCCAAATAGTGACCTGGTTCAGCCAAGGTGAGATCTGGTAGTGGGCATCTATGATTGCTATCCCACAATTAGTTCTCATGAGCTCTTCGATGATTGATATTTGGGTTTTCTCTTTCGGTGTGATTTTTATTGCGATTGAGCTTTGAAAGTGTTGGCTTGATCTTGAGTTGCTTTTATTGACACAATTAGAACTGTTTTTGTTGACAAGTGATGTTAATATTGTAGAAAATTTAACTAGTTGCTTAGTTTAATGGTTACAGTTACAACTAAATATGTATTTCTTGCGCAAATTGCATGATGGAGCCAAGGAAAAAGGATTCTCTCTCTTGCGTAACTGTTGTGGTGAATTACTACTTGTTGAGTTTATTGTTAGAGTGTCAATTTTATCAGATTGACTCTCTAAAAATAAGAACACTACTGGTCTGAAAATGAGGCAGTTGATTTTTTCAGGGGATACAGAAAGAGTGTAAAGTTTCATTTTGTAACTCTATAACAGGACAATTGCAGAGCAGTGTTTTGGAAGGAATGAAGTTTCTCTTTCGGAACCCCCATCCAACCCTAGTTGGATAAATAAATTGGGAACGGATAAATGAAACCTGCATCATAACATTTTGGTTGGCTTTGGTTTCTGCTGGTTTTTCTCTTTTCTTAGCTGGCTTAAGGAGGGAGCTTCTAGGGTGGTTCTTTTCTTTCTGTAGGTTTTGGGAGGTGGTTTTGTGGTAGTCCATGCCTGTAGTGTTTCTGGATCAGGTGTTTTTGGTTGCCTGGGGCGTCTTTTTTCGGTGCTTTGGCTGGTATCTTACCATCCATGCAGTGTCTTGTTTTTTTCCCCCTTTTGGGTCCTTGGCGTTCTCAGTCTCAGTCCCTTTTAATCTTTTTATTTGTTTTCAATGATTAATAAATTTTTTTGCCGATCAAAAAAACATTTTGGTGACAACCTTATTCTTCAACTTTGTAACTTCTGTCAGTTTCTACCTTTCAACTGGATTACTCCCCCCAAATCCTCCTGCTTAGTTGAATGCCACTGTGTCTATTGCCATTGCTTTTATGTCAGTTCCCATTGTTGGCTTTATCTGAGCCTTCTATGGTTCTGTCATGCAGACGCTTGAAATGCTTGAGAAAAAGGAGAAAGTACTCCAGAAGAAGGCTGCTGCAGAAGTTGAAAAGGCAAAGGAATTCACCAAAGCAAAAAACAAGAGGGGTATGGTTTCCAACTTCCATCAATAACATTTCAGAGGTCCAGTTTTATGGTGTATGGTTATTTTTTGTTTGAAAATTCATACTTTTGATTTCCTTATATCGTACAACAGGCTACTTGTGTCATAGTTGGTTCTGCATCCTTTTGCTTTCTCCCATATCAGCTTTAATTTCATACGGGTTTTATTGAACACTTTTTCATTTTGTTGGTGTAATAAATTGCTGCTATTCTCGATTGGAAACCCTGTAGATATGGTGATTGCAATGTACCTTAAAAAGATGGAGGAGCAATGATTTGAATACGTGTGTGCGCGCACACAAACATGAAGCATGGATACTTGGCCTTGTCTTTCTTTCATTACTGTTTCTGATGGCATAATTTTGATTTGTTAGACTGGAATTTATCGACATTGATTTGCGGTTGGCCCCTAGTCTGTATGTACTTTATACACAGAGCAGTTTAGTTTTCAACTGCTACCTTATTAAGGTACATGGCAAATTGGCAATCACCATATCTATAGGGTTTCCAATTAATATTCCTGTATCTTTGATACTCCTTTTAAGTTGGGCGCATTTAAGAGTTGCATGTACTACGATTTGGTTGGAACCTGAATCCTCATTGTTATTGCACAGCGGCTATACAATGTTTGAAGAGGAAGAGGCTCTATGAACAACAAATTGAGCAGCTTGGAAACTTCCAATTACGCATCCACGACCAGGTTAGCTTGCAGAATATCCTCTATGGCCGACCTAACTCAAGTATTGTCAAATTTCCAATCATAGAGTGATTTGCCAATTCACGCTTGATATGTTGCAGATGATTATGTTGGAAGGAGCAAAAGCTACAACAGAGACGGTTGATGCATTGAGAAGTGGAGCATCTGCAATGAAGGCTATGCAGAAAGCAACGCAAGTGCCTTCTTTTCTTCTTTTATTTATGTTTACCGAATGTTGTAGGCTTCACCTCTGGGGTGTACGCCTGTACCTTTCCTTCAGGCTAGGAAGTTCCTTAATATAGCAGTAAATCTGGCAGCTAAATCTGTGCCTTTATCATCTTCATCTATTTTATCAACTAAATGCAGGGAGAACATACATGTATTGAACTTAGTCTAAACTGGCATAATTTCCCTTTGATTTAGTAAACTGACACAATTTTTGAACTACTATGCTATCATATGCAGTAACATTGATGATGTGGACAAGACGATGGATGAAATAAACGAGCAGACAGAGAACATGAAACAGATACAGGAAGCATTGGCTACTCCCATTGGTGCAGCAGCTGATTTTGATGAGGTTTTTGCTTTGTTTCTTTAAAGCTCCAATTACTTTGTTTCTTTAAAGCTCCAATTACTGTGTTTCTTTAAAGCTCTAATTACTTTTTTTCTTTACAGCTCTAGTTAGATTCATACAAAACAATCTTTATTCTGGGTCTATTCTCTTACTAATCGAAGTTGTTAGGCTTTGTTTGGATGCCATAAGCTTGAGTATGAAGAGACAGTTAGTTACAAGGAATCAAATTCTTAGAGATTTAATTCCTGTGGTAATCTCATTCCAGTGTTTGGATTCTTTCGGGAATCTTATCCGATATAACTTTTTTTGGAAATTCATTAGCCAATATTTCTATCTTTTAGTTATTGAGTTTGGAATCTAGGATTACTGGGGGTAGGAAAGGTACCGAATTCCTACTAGTTTGCAAATGTGATTCTGGGCTGCGTATGTTATGAGGAGTATATTTTCATTTCCAGTCTGTCTATAACGTAGAAATCAGGAGAATGTGGAATCACTTTCTCATTCCCCATGGAAATCCATTTATCCAAACTGAGCCTTAATGTTGTTATGCTAGTCTACTCAACATCTTTTTCGTTCCAGGATGAATTGGAAGCAGAACTTGAGGAACTGGAGGGTGCTGAGTTGGAGGAAGAGCTTTTGCAGCCGGCAACAACTGCCCCTGCAGCGCCGGTGCAAGTGCCAGCTGGCAGGCAACCGGCTCGACCTGTTCCTCAGAAGCGCACAGCTGAGGAAGACGAACTCGCTGCGTTACAGGCAGAAATGGCACTTTGAGTGTGTTTTCTTTTTCGTTTTATTTAATTTGTAATTTGATCAATCACGATTCACGGTGTCTGTGAGGCATTCGAGCTTTATAAGTTGGTGTGTAATAGTAGTGCAGCAGATAATCTAATAGTGACTGATTTGTGAGATGTAACTAGTCTCTGGAATCTCTCCAGTGTAGACTCCAACATATGTTCTGTATATTTTCAGGCCATTTGCGTTATTATATCTTCTGCTGATAGCGCGCTTATATTGTAAACGAATTGGGGGACTTTTGTTGTCCTTCAGGGATGGCAGGCCAAATTACAATAATTATAAAGTTATGTTGTAAAATTGAATAATTTAAAGCTTAAATCAATATTGAAGTTTGTTTTCAATTATTAATTAATGATCATGTGGTCCAATGGGAAAGACACTTGTACATAAGAGGAATACTATAATAAAATGGATACGTGCATATAGATATAGATGTAAAGATTCATTATGTACTTACATGGCAACATATGTGGGTAAGACCAGGGTCCTAAATCAGAATTAGTACTCCCAATCAATGAATTATTAACAAATTCTGCATGAGAATGAAGTTTTTCGTTCCTAAAAAACATAATGGTCTTAGTATACGTTGCAAAACCGCAATAGTAGTTTCATATATGCCGAATGGAACTATTGTGATAAAAGTTGCTTTAGGCAAAGATTCGTATCGTTTTTGCGTGAATCGTGAATCGAATTGGGCATAGAATTGTGAATTATACGATTAATCACTGATTCCAAATAAATTTCGATTCACCTATAGATTCGTATCGTTTATGCACGAATTGAATCGTGAATTGTGCAATTCTTACAACTATAGGATTTGCTACTCGGTCATAAACTGCATCATAACATTTAGGTTTTGGTAGGAATAGACCATAGAAGAGCAGGAATACGCATCATCATGAGATGAGCGTTTTCACCAAATTGTGGTTTTGAGTTGCCGGTTAAGGAACCATTATGAAAGGCCAGGCCTCAACTTAGCGAAATCCAGAACACGATGGGTTAGCTTGAATGGGAGCATGCGAATGAGTAAAAGAGTTTATTCATCTAAACTCATAGGTTCGACTCTCACCAAGAGCAAAGAACGCTCGGGATTATTAGAACCATCGTGCCAACTAACTGACAATTTTATATGTAAATAGTCTCGTTCTGAATTCCAACATTACTCGTCGATAATGTAAGGCAGAGATTAATTGATTCGGGTGAATCAAACTCGAACCCTAACACTCATGATCGGGAAGGGGAAAAAAAAAATCTTACCATAATAAAGTGATTTGACATCCAATATCTTTGTTTATTTGATAATGACAAAACTAGAAAAGGTAAAAATTTTCACTCGGTATGTTACACGTTTTAAACACGATCACACTTCAAGTGCTGTCTAATCTGATTGAGTTGGCATATGTATCATTTTCCACCAAGGTCTTGCTTTATATCCTCTTAAGACCCAAATTATCCTGCATGGTACTCATGTTTCCATCTTATTTCTTAAGACTTCCGAGTCATTAAACTTAAAATCAATCGTCCCCCAACAAAAAAAAAAAAACTTAAAATCAATCGTCAATGAGCAAAATAATGTCTTTTTCTTACTTGGCGTGCCAGTGCTCTTATTGCCTGTGCAGTCCAGTAGTACGTAGAAGGGATAGAGATAGACGAGAGAAATAGTCTCTGCCAGAGACTTAGCAATCCAAAATTCACCTCTTATTACACAGTCTTGCATAGTCATATTCAAAATTAAAAAGTGCCAGTAACTTGCGAGTCACCTTCGGTTGAGATTGTTAATTTAGTAATTTCGCGAATGATAATGAAACTATGTTGGACCAACTCCAACACTTATCTGCATATGTGACCCCTGACATGACATGACATGTACGTATGACGAAGTAAACAGTAGATCCATTCCGCCTGGATCAAGGTTAACTATTAAGGTAAACTTTTCTTTATTTATTTATTTTTCGATACAAACAATATTACATTAATCACTGAAGAAAATGGAGTATTGCGCAAAACCTCACGAAAGTCAGCTGTAATATCATGTTAAAACATAGTACTAATGTGAAACAACTTTGTTTCTTTTGGAAATTCATCCTTCAATTATGGATCTAGCGAGTAGCGGCACATTTTTTGCTTGAGGGGTCAAAAACTAATTATGAATAAATAGGTGCAAGATCACCTGTTTCCAAACTCTCCATGCCTCTGTGCCGAGGGAATTTGGGCCGTTGATTGTATGTTCTTTTTTCCTTTTTTTTAAGTGATCCAACGGCCGAAAATCCCTCGGCACAGAGAGAAACCCGGACTAGAGGATCTCCGGCCGAATAAATAGGTATAAAGTTAGAAAATTCCTGGGAGCAAAGAAAATTTGAATCTGCAGAGGAATTTTCACCAGTGCTTATGTAAGTGAGCAGGCCACCTATTGCAGAATTTTGCTAGAGAGTGGTAAACAGGTCTTTGCCGACATTGGTACGTGTAGTGGAACAATTTCAAATTATTGACATACGCATGGTAGCAAATTCTTCTCTTTTTTTCTTTGCCGTTCAAAACAAAAAACAATTATTCTCTTTTTTATAACAACTCTGGTGTCCGGCCAGTTTACGCAGACCTCGACTAATTCTGGGGGACAAATCCGACTGTCTACTCGCGGGGGCATAATAAAGATGAATCTTCGCTCCGTATGGATTTATCCCAAAAGAATTGGCAACATTTGAGAGGTTTCAAAATTAAGAACGTAGAAGAAAGCAAGCCCCCAAGTCACAAGTCTCGATCAACTAGTCAATTTGGAGGTAACTTCTTCTTTATGCTCTTCTCACACTCGTCACTATTGAAAGTTACAACAATAAAAAAAAGGCAGGCGTACCCAGTGCACGAAACTCCCGCATATGCGGGGTCTGGGGAAGGGTTGATATACGCAGCCTGGGGAAGGGTTGATGTACAATGCCCTTCATTAAATTTCGATATAGTTTTACACAAAAGACAACGTTTGTTAAATTGCCGTTCCATTAAGGAGATTTTTAGATTTTTTGGACTTTTCACGTTATTGAAGATAGGTATTCTTTTCATACATCAACTGAAAATCCCCAAAAACCAGACTTTACTTGAACGGCCCCGTAACTATAGTAACCCTTAATTTTATGGTTAGCTACATACACTATTTTTCTATATCTTAATTATTTTGTTAAATCAATTTTTGTGGATCTCAACTAGTCCCAAGGTTCTAAAGATAACAATGAATGATTGACCTAGAATTTTTTTCTTTCGGTATAAGTCAAATTTACAGTAAAAAATATATGCTCTTTACTTGTTGTTATACTCTCACTTGATCAGTTTAGATAGCAACTACATACGTTTAGTCGCGTGCTAAAGCTTTCCTCTCTTTTTAAAAGGAAAATTAACAAAAAAAATCACATAATTTAAATTATTATTAGTGCTTCACATTATCTTTCTTCTCTCCCACCCCTGTTTTCAACAGAACAAAATAAGTTCTTGCTCCAATGTGGGTGGGATTTTTAATTTTTTTTTTTTTGTGGGTTGAATTATAATTCTTTACATGTGTTGCACTGGCCATGTGATTCTCGGGGCCTAGGATAAACTTGTGAGGGGAAAAAAATATTCTCGAGGAAAAAGAGAGGCCTCAGGACTTGAACCATGTACCTATTCGATAGCAAAACAAAGCATTTCCGTTGGACTAGCTAGCTCATTTGTTGTATAAATGTTATATTAAACACTATATATTATACATATTTGGCTATACCTCTTTGGGGCCCTAATTTTGGGCCAAAATTCGAGGACTTAAGTTGTCCGCCTCATGTGGCTTAGCTCAAGACCGGCCCTGGTTGCAACTTGCAAAGAAAGAGAACGACAATTAAAATGGACCATATGGTAGTCATTATCCTTGAAAATTATATATCTCAAGTTTCTATCAAGCTGTAACTTTATGCATTTTTATTTCTTCAAAAGTCTAGCGGTTGCTATCTTATATTTGGAGGCTGGAGCAATTATCAAGAGAAAAATCATAAAACTTTAAGAAATATATATATTTTTTTTTCATTACTTCATTTTATCTCTTCCATTTGTATTCCTCTGATTCTTACCGTCTTGATTTTTTTTCCCCCTAATTAAAATCACGAAATCCAAATAACCTCGGACAAAAAATTCCCTAAATTAAATGCTGATTTTTTTTTTTAATCTGCAGCTCATTTATTTAAATGAAAAGCTGTATTTTACTCATAAGAAAGAACATAATTATAAGGGAATAAGATTGAGAGTCACTTCCATTTACACCTAATAATTCAGATAAAAAAAATTGGTGAGAGAGATAGAGATGAAAAACAAAACCAGCCTTTCGGATGAAATTCGAAACCACCAAAGTTCCGCTAATTCTGGGTTATTTTCCTTAATGCGTCATTATTCAAGATAATTGGTTTTGACACATCTATCGCGCCCCGCAAGTGGGGTTAAAAATAAGAGAATAACTTCTTTGTGGACCGTCCACAAACAAGGAGTTTGCACCACGAGCACATCCACGCCGTCCATTCCGAGATCCAACGGCCCGGATAAACGAGCGGATTTTTGTTTTTTTGTTTTTCTTTTAATGAGGAGAGAGAGTGCATTGATCTGAGCCGTTGAATCACAATGAGCACATCCGCACCGTCCATTTTGAGATCCAACTGCCTAGATAAACGAGCAGATTTTGTTTTTTTTTTTTTTTTTTGCTTTTAATGAGGAGAGAGAGTTCATTGATCTGTGCCGTAAAAATCTAGGTGTGCAAATTTTTGTTTGCGGACAGTCCACAAATAAGTTATTATCGGCTAAAAATAAATTTGACAAAGTTAAACTTGCATGCTAGCCAAGTTCTAAAAGTTCATCCAGTCTTAAGTTCAACTCTTCATACCCCCATTAACACACTAACATTTCTTGGCGTTTCTAAACTAAAAAAATAGAGAAAAGATAAGGGAAAGTCTAGACATACCCATTTGTTAAATGGGAATCCCATAAAATCAAGTGGGTGATTTTAGCAAATGAGAAAGCCATTTGCTAAAATCAACCCATCATTTGCTAAAATCATCCACTTGATTTTATGGGTTCTTCATTTTGAGAGTCACTTCCATAAACCCATAATAATTTAGATAACAAATTTTGGTGTGTGCGAGCGCGCGCGTGTGTGTGAGAGAGAGAGAGAAAACCAGTCTATTGGATGAAATTCGAAACCACCAAAGTTACGCTAATTCTGGTTTATTTTTCTTAATGCGTCATTATACAAAGATAATTGGTTTTGACACATCTATCACGCCCCGCAAGTGGAGTTAAAAATAAATTTGGCAAAGTTGAACCTGCAAGCTAGCCAAGTTCTAAGTTCATCCAGTCTTGAGTTTAACTTTTCGTACCCCATTGACACACTAACATTTCTTGGCTTTTCTAAACTAATAAAAATAGTGAAAAGATAAGGGAACATTTAGACATGCCAATTTTTACAACCAAACTTACAACCGATTTGCTACATTATCACATAGGCTCCATTATTTTGATGATCAGAAACGTTTACCTTATAGAGCACGTTGTAAATAATAAGAATACCGAAATTCAGGCTTATAGGATGTGGCCTAAACGCATTTGTCTTTTGAGTGAGTTTATTTTTTTCTTTTTCCGATCATGCATTTTGGTATTATAATTATTTTCAACATTGTCTATAAAGTGAACGTTATCGATCATCAATATAATTGAGCCTATATAATAATTCGGCTAATCAATTGTAATTTTGGTTCTACAAATGGGTGTCACAGTCTCAAAATTCAGGCTTATAGGATGTGGCCTAAACGCATTTGTCTTTGATTATTTTTTTGGAAAAAAGTACAAGCCAACGACTAAAAAATGACACTTTATTAGTCAATTCAGTCATTTTCGCATCATTGTACACAACTTCATGATCAATTTGTTTATCATTAATAGGGATGGCAACGGGGAGGGTAGGGGTGGATACCATTACCTCCATCCCCGATCCCCGAACCTATATCAATCCCCATCCCCGAACCTATATCAATCCTCATCCCTTCCCCGATCCCCACCGGGGATTTTATTTTAACCTCTATCCCCGCCCCGATGTGGGAAACGAGGATCCCCACAGGGAATTGGGGATCCAAAAATGGTTGCTCTTTAATGTGTAGTTTTTTTTTTTTAATAGTCTTACACTTTAAAGTGAATCAGCTTGCTACTGTCCTAAAAGCTCGAGTTGTTTGGAACTTTGCCCAATAATGTACATCTAGACAGACGGGCCGGGCGGCTGTGGTGGAAAATAAATTTTAAAAAATTATAATATAATAAATATATATTATATATATACATACATGGATTTCTAGTCAACACCTTCCGGAAATAAGAAAAACATGGCTTTTTTTGTGTTGCAAATTAGTTTTGGAAAATCCGAGCCGTCCAATGTGTTCAGAAGGTGTTTTCAAGGGTCCACGCGGGAAATCTTCAAAAAACAATACCGGGAAGGGCTTGATCCAAGCAGTTTTCGCAAAAACTGTAAATATATATATTTTTCGAAAACTGCTTGGATCAAGCCCTTCCCGGTATTTTTTTTAGGAAATTTCCCGCGTGGACCCTTGAAAACACCTTCTGAACACATTGGACGGATCGGATCGTCAAAAAAATATCGGGAACAAGGAGGTCCGGAATCCCGGATCCCGGTATATATATAGGCAACACTTCTAGACCGGGATCCGGGATTCCGGACCTCCTTGTTCCCGATATTTTTTTGACGATCCGATCCGTCCAATGTGTTCAGAAGGTGTTTTCAAGGGTCCACGCGGGAAATCTCCTAAAAAAAAATACCAGGAAGGGCTTGATCCAAGCAGTTTTTCGCAAAACTGTATATTCACAAAAACTGCTTGGATGAAGCCCATCCCAGTATTTTTTTTAGGAGATTTTTCGCGTGGACCCTTGAAAACATCTTCTGAACACATTGGACGGATCGGATTTTCCATAAACAATTGGCAACACAAAAAAATACCCCAAAGCCTCTAATCCGGGATCCCGGATTAGAAGCTCTCGGTATATATATATATAGAGGAACTCTCTAGTCCGGGACTAGAGAGTCCGGAACTCATAGTTCCAGATCAAATTTTCATGATCCGAACCGTCCAATGTGTTCAAAAGGTTTTTTCCAAGGCCCACGCGGGAAATCTTCAAAAAAAAATACCGGGAAGGGCTTGATCCACGCAATTTTGTAAATATGCAGTTTTTGCGAAAAATTGCGTGGATCAAGCCCTTCCCGGTATTTTTTTTTGAAGATTTCCCGCGTGGGCCTTGGAAAACACCTTTTGAACACATTGGACGGCTCGGATCGTCAAAAAAATATCGGGAAGGGCTTCAAAACGCTTCAATCCGGGATTTCCGGGATCCCGGACTGGAGCCTCCCCGTATATATATATATGTGAACGGGGAAGCGGGGAGGGGCGGGGATCGGGTAGGGGACTGACAATACCATTCCCTACCCGATCCCCGAATTTTTTTAAAAATAATTCCCATTCCCTACCCGATTCCCGAAAAAATTTCCGAATCCCCTTCCCGAATGGGTAGGGGAAAGGGTTGGATAGGGGCGGGTCGGCCGAAATTGCCATCCCTAATGATTAAGACCTTTCACTCCACGGGGAAAGCCAAACCAAACCTCGTATTATGCCATGAAACAAGCCACAATCTTTATATAAGTTTATCCATTTCCTCTTTTTCCTGTGTAACTCCTCTACTTTTCCGACAGAACAATTTTTTAATTCATCGGTTCAAGGGGTAATGATTCAAAAAAACGAAGAGAGAGATGTGACCTTCAAATACTCCCAAATAGTGTCAAGTCACATGTAACCTATGAGTTTGCTCTTTTGAGGCTACGACTTGAGACCTAGGTACTATCAATTCTTATGAACCCGTCCATAAGAGAAATTGTTTGGGAAAAATTAACAGTTAAATTTAGAATGCAATTCTATTGATACGAAATATATAGAATTACAAGATAGTAATTGAAATAACAAAATACACAAATAGTAAATTGAATTGGAAAATAGAACCGAGTCTTGTGAAAACCACAGTCTTCTTAAAACAGATTTGTCTTCTAACGAGGGTATTGTTGGTGAATTGGCATTTGTCTCCCAAGATAAAATGGTTGAACCATGAACATCAACATCTCCGATAAACAGCTTGATGATCAATTGAACCTTGTCTGTCTCTCCCTCATACAAACACGAATTTTAGAGTTGTTTATGAGAAGCTCGAGTTTCTGGTGAACATACACAACACTAGATCCACAAAATATAGACATGGTGAAGGCCCTTGAGTTGCAAGGCAGCCATTAATAACGAAACGGCAAGAATGAATATCACCATCAATCTCATATCATGGGGGAGGTTACAGCCATTAACAAGCCGCACATATGAAGTTATGAACTCCCTTGAGCAGAATTGATGAACCACAGGATGGGTCTCCTTAGTTGCCTCAGGAGACCCTCCGACTGCCATGACTTCATTCGTACAAAATTCTAAAAATTCCAACAGAAATTGCGACTTTAAATGAGATCTTCCGTAAATGGAAGGTGAGATTGAGATTAGAATTAAAAGAGCCACACATCGTTTGAACACCTAAATTCCCAAACAAAAAAAAAACTTGTCAAGCCACATGTATCTAGTAAATCGGACATTACTAATGAGAGCTATGCACAAGATCTTCAAATTCAAGATTGGTCAATGTTGCTAATTTAAATCAGCATTGTTAATTGTAGCTACTGAAGTTTAAACTTCTGTCAAATACATGGAAGTTTATAATGCCTACCACTCCACTTGCTAGTGACAACTTTAATTGTTGTGATGACATAGTGATAAATGAGATACAAAGTTGATTCTATATGACATATTACATTTGTGTGTGTATTGTAGCTAGGGGTTATTGGTCAGATCGAACTATACGCTCAATCTCACCAACAAACAAAACATTCGGGATCTTGATGCTATGAATCACAAAAAATAAATGTGTGTGTGTGTGTGTGTGAGAGAGAGAGAGAGAGAGAGAACACAAAGATATACGAGGTTCGGCAATTGCCTACTCCTCAAGAGCTACACCAATGGAGGAAACTCTCAAAGTTTCTCTCTACAAGTACAACTTTCTCTCAAAAGGATATGATGTTCTTAACCCTAAAAATCTGATTCATGGTTTTGAATACGTTTTGTTCTCGTTACGACAATCCTAACCGTCCTCAAAACTATCCTGATTAAAAGTGTTGAAACCTCATAAATTAGTTTTCGCAACCCTAACATATATGTGTGTGTGTGGCTTCAAATCTGATGGTTGCTGCATCTCTGGTTTGGGCCAATGGGCGCGTCCGAACCACCTCAAGCGGGCGGGAACTAGAGCTCTCAGTATCACTGGTCCAAACGAGTGAGCACCGACAGGAGCTCTATTTATGCGTGTTTTGTTCTGTTCTATGGTTTTCTAAGCTTGTTTTGAAGAAAAAAGCCTAGAGAAACTGAAAGACACATGGAGAGGAGATTGGACCTTGTACTCCATAATACTATAGCGGATTGATTTGTCCCTTCCCCGTGGAGTAGGTACACAGCTTGTGTAGCTAACAACGTAAATTTTGTGTTCTTGTGTATTTTGGTTTCTTGCTTCCCTTGAGTTCTTTATATTTATTGTTTGTGTTTCTATATTGATACTACTTGTTAAAACGTTGTGTCTTCTGCTATATAGGGCCAGCCACTGGGATAAAGCCAGAGGTGCGGTGACTTTTGGCTGAAAATTTTAAAGCAAAAAATAGGAGTCTCTTATCCCTATAAGGCGTCTATATGTATACTGAGTATATTCTATTCCTTTTTTTTTTTTAAGGGCATTTTTTAAGTAAGTGGATACTGAGTATAACTTACTATATTCTATCAACTTGTGCAAGGGCAAGGAATAGATTACACTCCTGTTCAAGGCATTTTTTATCATCATTTCTGGAATATAGTTGGTCCTGATATTTGCCAATTTATTAAAACTTGTTTTTCTTCCAACTCCATTCCGCCTGATATCAATAATACCTTGGTTGCCCTTATCCCCAAGACTGACAATCCTAATAACATCAAGTTATTTAGACCCATCAGTCTTTGCAATGTTGTTTACAAAGCCATTACTAAAATTCTTGTCACCAGAATCAGACCTTATCTGACTGAGATCATTAGTCCTTATCAGAGCAGTTATATTCCTGGAAGATCCACTAATGACAACATCATCATTACCCAGGAAATTCTGCATACCCTTCGTACCAAAAAAGGTAAAAAAGGTGGTTTAATTTTCAAAATTGATCTGGAAAAAGCCTATGACAAAATCTCTTGGAACTTTCTGAGGGATACTCTCACCTATTTCAATTTTGACCCCAGTTGGATTGAGCTTATCATGTGTTGTGTTTCTACTACTTCCACTGCTATTCTTTGGAACGGCGAACCCCTACCTAAATTCTGCCCTGGAAGAGGACTTAGGCAAGGTGATCCCCTATCACCCTATCTCTTTGTGCTATGTATGGAAAGGCTCTCTAACATGATCAGTCATGAAGTTGAGAGAGGCAGATGGAAAGGCATTTCTGTAGCTAGAAATTCCTCTCCCCTTACCCACTTATTTTTTGCTGATGATCTCATCTTGTTTGGGGAAGCCACTACCAGCAACTGTAACATTATCCTCGAAGTTCTTGAAAATTTTTGTGCCATCTCTGGGCAATCCATGAATCTGCAGAAATCTAAGTTGTTTATATCTCCCCATGTTTCCATTCATGAAGCTAGACAACTTAGTTTTTTAACTGGCATACCTCTTACTGATGATCTAGGTAAGTACCTCGGTATCCCTTTGCTTCACTCACGTGTGACTAAACAGCACTTCAATCACATTATTGAAAAAATCCAAAATAGATTGGCTGGTTGGAAAGCTAGTACTTTACCCATTACCGGAAGAGCTACTCTTATTCAATCTGTCACTTCTGCCTCCCCAAGCTATACTATGCAAAATTTGGAGCTTCCCTCCTCTGTTTGCAACAAAATTGATAAGCTCAACAGGGATTTCTTACGGGGAGACACTAGTGATAGAAAGAAAATTCACCTCCTTAATTGGCATAAAGTTTGCAAAAGGAAAGATAATGGAGGCCTTGGCTTAAAAAAGTCCAAAAATCAGAACACTGCCCTATTATCCAAGCTTGCTTGGAACATTCATACTGATAAACCCAATTTATGGGTCTCTGTTCTGAAGAGCAAGTATCTCAGAAACCATAACTTTTCTAATTGCCCCACCAACACCTCTATGTCCCATACTTGGAGAAGCATTCTTCACACAAGACCCCATATTGTCAAAAGCATTAAATGGACTATAGGTGATGGTCAGTCTGTTAATTTATGGACTGATTGGTGGTGTGGCAATGAGCCCCTTATTGATATTTATCCTGGCATGCATGCTAATGATGACATCAAGGTTAGTCATATCATTGATTCTCAGGGGAATTGGGATCTTAGTAGCATCTCCCACATTATATCTGAACAAACATCCAATGACATTCTTAGCATCCATCTTTCAAGGTACAGTAATTCCAAAGATAGTCCTCTTTGGGCTCATTCTTCTAATGGCATGTTTTCTGTATCTTCTGTCTATGATCTTATTAATCGTGATTCTGTTGATCTATCTGGTTGGAAATGGTTGTGGAAGTTAAAGCTTCCCCAAAAAATTATTGGTTTTCTTTGGCTCATCTTTCACAACTGTCTTCCCACCAACATGTTAAGAGCTCATAGAAAGATCATCTCTGAAAACTTTTGTCCTAGATGTGATGGCTGCAATGAGGACATTTCTCACCTCCTGCGGGATTGTGAAAAAGCCAAAGCCCTATGGATTCTTATGCCTCATAGCCATTGGAGAAATAGATTTGATGGCCCCATCCAAGATTGGATCACTTTCAATCTTAAAAGAAAAGGGATCATTGGCAATAACCTAAATGTTTCTTGGAGTACCCTGTTTGCTGTATCTCTATGGCAAATATGGAAGGATCGTAATAAAAAAAGTTTTGATAACACTATCACTGATCCTAATTTCAGCATAAGAAACATTGTGGTTTATGCTACTGAAATTTCGGAAGCCTTTGCCAACAAATCTACCCTCTCCATTGGCTATTCAAACACCATGCTAATTTCTTGGTCTCCTCCATGTACAGCCGGTGTCAAGCTCAACACTGATGGATGTCTCTATGAAAGCAACAAAAAAGCTGGATTTGGCGGGCTATTTAGAGATCATCAAGGCAAATGGCTGTGTGGTTTCTTTGGCAAGCTTTCTTGCAACTCATGTTTAGAAACTGAAATCTGGGCTATATACTGTGGCCTAACCATAATGCTTGAGAAAGGATACTCCAACATTGCTATTGAATCTGATTCCTCTGTTGCTGTTCAACTGATAACTGAAGGAGCAAACGTGGAGCACCCTCTTCTCACGTTAATCTCAGATGCTAAAGCCCTATTAGCTCGCACCACTTCGACTATTTCTCACATCTACTGTCAAGCCAATCAGTCAGCGGATCACCTTGCGCACTTGGGAGCCGAGCAAAATGAAGACCTTGTTGTTACTGAAGATCCTCCTCAATCCATTCGCCATTTCATACTTGAGGATGGAATGGGTATTAGTAGTTTCAGAGACTAATGTCTGGTCTGGTTGTTTGTTTTTCCTTTGCTATCCCTGTAATCTGACTTTGCTAGTTCGTTTTTAACATTTCCGTAGTACCAAAAAAAAAAAAAAAAAAAAAAAAAAAACAAGTTGATAGCTGTCGTCATTGGAGCGTGTGTGTACATTACAGTCTTGATTTTCCAGCTTCAATTCCTAATTGGGTCCTCTAGACCATGTATTTTTTTGTCTTATTTTTGTGTTGGATCTAGTGCAGATAAAATAAAATCATTATCCACTTATATTAAAAGTAAGTTATGTTGTAGTGGTTGTAGATGTCATTCAAGTTAAATGTTCAAATTTCTTGCACACCATAAATGTTTGGATAATTTTTTTTATTTTCTACTATAGTTTATTTTAATCTTGCTTTTAATATCAAATTCAAAAAATAAATCATTGTTGACAATAGTATGAGCGGTAATTTGTTTCATTTTTTTAATTATGTAAAAAAATTAATGTTTAGTTTAGTTAAATTACGAAACTAAAAATACCATTGTTAATTTTACCTTATATTAACCACGTATATTGAATCTAGTTTACAAAAACTTGGGACCCATATTTTAAATTCGCTTTAACCCTGCAAAGGATCTTGCTACACGTACAGACGTGCACAGAAAATATACAGAGCATTTTTGGGGACCCATTTTTGGGTCCCACACGAGTGATCCGAACCGTTGATTGAAAGGGTGGGACTTTGGTTCGACCATTTCTAATCGTCCGATTGAGCTGGATTTTTGTGGGCCCCCTCGGAAAAATTTTCTAAGAATAATGAATGGTTCCGATCACTCATGTAGAACCCAAAAGTGGATTCCCAAAAATGCTCTGTACGTTTTCTGTACCTATGAGTCGGTACCATAGGTTTTCCGCCCTGCAAAATATCAAGACCGGGCCTGCCGCTATCTCGAATCAGAGTAATTCATCTGTTATAAAATATTAGTGGGAGTGTTATCCATATAAGTTAGTTGGCAAAAAGGATAAGCCATAATAAGGACCTAGTTTCACTAGGCCATGAAAAGGACCTTAATTTCACTCATATATTCTATCAGTTTCTTGGGATAACGGGAACCTCATCGTGTCGGTGATTCACACTACAATTTTCACCCAACTCTTGCATATGCTACTGACAAAATGCATACTATAATTGTTTTCATTTCATTTTGTATTCCCTTGGTCAAGGCGGCCACGTCCCCGTATATCATCGACAAGTTACATCATATAGTATTAACTAAGACTAGTTGAGGTGAGGATACAATATTAATAGTCTCGATATCACAGCCGGCTCAGAGTTAAAACTTGAAATGCAGCGGATTTAGTCCTCCACAAATTTACGAATTTGAAGGGGTCATCCTGATTTAGTTTCACTGTAATAATCCAACAAAAAAAACTCCATATTTAAGTTTCGTTTTAGACCCAAAAGTCAAAACCGGCTCTGCTCAATATGCCCAAAGTAAGAGAGTGCATAGGAAGCCTATGATTTGTGTATGTATCCTACGATTTGTATCACTGTGATTGTTATCATCGCCTTTGGAAAACTGTGTCTGATGCACTAATTCGTTTAGAAATCCACCATGATGTTATAATTGTGTACGTATGTCAAGTGGGTACATGTAATACGATTACTTGTTTAAAAAATAAACAAAAAAAAGGTTCAAATTCAATATCAAGAACAGAACCCCAAATGCATTCCTGGTTCTAGATTTGATTAATGCAAACTTAGCCTCGATGGATTAAGGCTCCAACTGCAGAAAGAATCATACTTTGAGTCTTTGATTGCGTATTGCATGAAGATAATGGTTTTCTACTCTTTCCTTGACTAGGCGCATGAAGCCTCAATGTGATACACTCTGCATGAAAGACTTCGAATTTCGAATCCTAAAAACTTGTTTTTTCTTTTTTCATAAAAAATGTTGGAACTTGGGGCTCATATGAAGAGGTACCGAGAAGTTCCAATGAAGGCTAGATGCCGAGCGGAGCGGAGTGGAGTTATATTCTCTATTGTAAAAACCCTGACTGACTTTATCATAATAACATGCTCGCTCACTCCCGTGGAGGTACCCGGTTTTGGGGAACCATGTAAATTCCTGTGTTGATTTTTTTACAGTTTTCGTATTCTATTGTTGTGTGTGTGATGATTTCTCTAACAAAACACCAAATTTTTAAATTGCTTAATACTGATATTAATATATATCTTACGATAAGCGATATGTGTTCCGATTGATTAACCGATATACTTCATAACATGAAAACCACTAAAAAATGCGTATTAATCCATTTTGACAACACTGGGCCAATCTCTTTATCCTTTTGCCACCATATTCCATACCAATGTAGACTAAAGCAAATGTTGACAGATAAATCAGGTTGAACTGGTGAATCAAATACCCTTCTGATGTTACGTTGTCAACTATTGCCTCTGTGGCTGTGTTCTGATCTTACCATACAGTTGTACAGAGATTATGGGGCGCAGACCATTCATACAATAATAAGATTTTTTTTTTTTTTTTTTTTGGGGGGGGGGGGGGAATGCTAACGTGTGCCTGCACAATAGGCACACGTTAAGATTGACAAAATGTTTTGAAATGTGTGAAAAGTGTATAGGAATATGTGAAACTGTATTGAAAAGTGTATTGGAGTGTGCTTATTGTGTGCCCGTTGGGTACACGTTAGCAAAATCCTTTTTTTTATAGTTCGGGTGTTTACACTAGCTTACATGCATCTCGATTAATCTTAAGGACAAAATCTTACTGCTCATTGGGAGCTCAATTAAAACAGGAGCAGAGCATCAGATAGACTGACTAAAAAAGAGTTAATAAAACCTATGATGTTTCGAATCTGAGATATCTTAAAAGGAGTAAAGGGGTGTTCCACTAACTTGGTTTTTTTGGTTTTTTGATTTTTTGATTTTTTTTGGATGTTTTAGTTTTGCAAAAAAACTAACTTGTTCTACTAATTAGTTTTTTGGTGTTTAGTTTTGCAAAAAAATAACTTATTTCACTAACTTGTTCCATTAAACTAGTTTTTTGTATGTTTAGTTTTGCAAAAAAACTAACTTGTTCCACTAACTAGTTTTTTGGCTTTTTTGATTTTTAGTTTTGCAAAAAAACTAAGTGATTTTTTATTAGTGAAATGAGATAATTTTTTAGTTAAAACAAAACTGCTATTTTTTTTAGCGGAACGGGATTCCTAACTCTCATGACCAAGCCAAAAAGGAAGGGGACAAAAAAACTGCAATCAAACAAAAATGTACTATTATATATCACAGAGATTGTACTAATGTACTATATACAGTATTTCACAGAGATTTTCCCCACTATGGTATGGATAAGAACCAGAACGTTCTCCAACCTCTACTTTTAAAAAAATCTCAGTTGACCCCAGACCCCGGTAGTACTACGGTACTACCCCTTCTTCTTTTTTTGGTGCAACGGAAATCAAGTACTACCCCTTCACCATTGAGAGCCAGTCGTGACTTTTCAAGGCCTTTGGGTTTAAAGTGAATAGTAGTATTAAATATAGAAAAATGATTTTTACACCCTCATTTTATAATTCATACTCTCTTTTTGTCTTTATCTTACATGAATTTATAATGTTGTCTTTTTTCAATACACCTTTTTCATACATCCAAGGGTAATATTGTAAATTCATGAAGATAAAGACAAAAAAGAGAGTGTGGATTGTAAAATGTGGGGTGTGAAAATCATTTCCCTAAATATAAGACCATTTATAGGGTGGTGCTAATGCCAAAATGATGTAGGGTAAATTTCAAGAAAAATCATATTTTATTTATATTGATTTAAGTTTAGTATTTTTATTCAATATGTTATAATTTAATCAAAATATTCTAGAAGTATTTAGTTTCCTAGTTTCTTTTGATCGAGGTTTCCTATTTTTTAGGATACTTAATCATGAAGAATTAGGGTTGATTTTATTTCCTAAAGTTTATTTTTCGTATTTTAGGAAGGTTGGCTAGATTTAGAAATTCTACTATTATAAATAATGATGTAAGCTTCTTGGCTAGAGAAGTTGATTAATATATTGAGTTTTTTAATAAGGGAGTATCTCTTTTTCCTATATTTTATTAATATGCGGGTTATTAAATTGTAGAAGAGTTGTTTCTTATTCGAGGGTGTGATCTTGTTCTTGTTCACGTTTTTAGCTACGTCAGTTGGTATTAGAGCTTAGGCTCGATTCCTGATTGATCATGGCACGAAGATATCGTCATGATCGACAAGTCGACGTCGAGTACGTGTATGAGTACGACGATGTCGCGCGAGAAGCACAACTAAAGGCGCGGTTCCAGCAATTAGAACATCATGTGTTGGACGCGATTGACGCCCTAGCCGACCAGATTGTTGCCCTAACTATTGGGGAGAATCCACCTCCCTGTCGTCTTGTTATACCTCGATTTTCGAAAGAGGAGGAGGTGTCGGATGACGTTTCTATCACCAAACCTTTGGCGGGTAATTATCAGCCAAGGGAGATGACAAAGGAGGCTACCATTGAGTGACCTTCACTTCAAATATTATTCTAGATCCAATTGTGGATTGGAGTAAGACGACAATCTTTGACGAAGAACCGGTGGGAAAAATTACAAAAGAAGAAAATAAAAAAAGATTGCAACAGAAAGTTGTTACAACACAGTTGGAAACCGACGAAATTCAAACCAACGAAGTTTAATTTCATAATATTCATGCATTAGGTGGCGAATATGTTGATCCATTTTGGAAATTCATCGAAGACTCCGTAAGCAAGACTATATGGATTGCGCACCTAGGTGGAATTTGGAAGGAAATCGTTCCATTCCTTTTTAAGAATCTTCAAAGTTCCGGTTCAAAAAAATTAATCTGAAGTATAAAATTGATGCTGATAAGAAAAGGCTTATCAAGTTCCTTCAAACAATGAAAACTCGAGGACGAGTTTTTTCAACAAGGGGAGTCTGGTGCAGGGTGAATTTCAAGAAAAGTCATATTTTATTTATATTGACTTAAGTTTAGTATTTTTATTCAATATGTTATAATTTAGTAAAAATATTCTAGAAGTATTTAGTTTTCTAGTTTTTTTTTTATTGAGGTTTCCTATTTTTGAGGATACTTAATCATGAAGAATTATGCTTTATTTTATTTCCTAAGGTTTATTTTTAGTATTTTAGGAAGGTTGGCTAGGTTTAGAAATTCTACCATTATATATAATGATGTAAGCCTCTTGGCTAGAGAAGTTGATTAATATATTGAGTTTTTTTTTTAATAAGAGAGAGTATCTATTTTTCCTATAATTCTATTAATGTGCGGGTTATTAGATTATAGAAGAGTTGTTTCTTATTCGTGGGAGTGATCTTGTTCTTGTTCACATTTCTAACTGCGTCACAAAATCGTTTTTGTTTGTGCCAAAATTGTAGTGCTTAAAAACCTTGTACCATGTGCAAGGTACAAGCCTTTTATGCACTACAGTTTTAACACATACGAAAATGGTTTTGGCAGTATTATTTCCCTATATATATTGAACTAGTAGTATAATACTCCCTCCGTCCCCTTTTAAGTGTTTAACTTTCTATTTGGGGCTGTCCCTAAATAAGTGTGTGGTTTAAAAAGTTAATGAGTAAAAATTTGTATAATTATCAATTTGCCCTTTTGAAAGTTAGTGGGTAAAGAGTTAATGGATAAAAGTGGAGGATAATTTTGGAAAGTAGAGGTAAAAGTTGATGTGAAAGTGTAAAGTGGAGGAAAAAATTGATATGAAAGATGTAATGATGATGTTTATTTAATAAGTTAGATTTGCGAAGTAACACATTTAAAAAGGGAAGGAGGAACTGTTTGTAGTTATCCCCGTGGGGCTGTAGGAAGCGTAGGAGAGTTCCAACTTATTTATCAATCAATGCCGAGCGCATCACTCAACCGAGTTGGGCAGGATTGATCGATTTCATATCTATTACATATCTACATAAAAATACAGGTGCGGAGCTAGAATTCCCACATATTAGGATCAAAATTAGAATTATATGCAACTTATGTTTTACTGCTAGTTAGATTAGAAGAAACGTACAATTAAATTAAGAAGAAATTTGAAAGACGAATGATAGCCTCATTTGCAAGGCTATAAAAACTTGAGGAGATAAACTTGCGAAGAGAGAAGAAACGCAATGACAATTGCATCCAGGGGCTCTGCAGAGCGCTCTGCACGGCAAGGCCTTGCTGAGCACATCTAAACCGTCCAAATGCATTTTGGACGGTTCAGATTTGTACGGTGTCGAAAGTTTTTTGGGCACCCCTCAATTTGGGCCTTCCAAAACGCATTTAAACAGCCAAGATGTGTTTGACAGGGCCTGCCGAGCAAAGCGCTCAGCATGGTCTCTCATTTCATTTGCATGGAGTTTGATGTTAAAAGCAAGTGGAGGGAATTTAAATTTTGTTGGGAGGTCAAAATTTATGTATCCAATTTAAAATATTGTGTGCGAGAGCAATCAGGGTCCAGCGTCCACGGTAGCTCCGCCCATGCACTCGTACATGCACACATTTTTAGTTCATCATAGTATAGATACTACCACCAAAACATACAAGATTGACGCATGAACCAAAAGATTATTTGATCTGTAAAATGAATACTTAAAAAATAATAAAATAAGTTTTCTCAACAAAAATACATTATTTTCATTTTCCAAGTTCATATTTAGACCGAACAATCAACACAATCTTTTTGGAACGAAAGTAATAGTTAGTAAAACCATTTCCATTTAATTAAACGGAACACTGCATAAAACCACATCTTCATTAATCATCTGAATTACATATGTACAATAGCAAAAGAAAAAGTTAATCCACAATGATCCGGAATAATCCAAGAACCCTTCATACAAGAGTAAATACTGCCCAGTCATTTATCATTTGTCATCAATACTCCCACAAAATTCTCTCAAGAGATAACTTAAAAGACCAATAATACATCTCTACGCATTGAAATATGGACATAATCTTCCAAAATAATACCATCCCATAAGCTTCTCTCTCGATCTTAATATCCACATATTAGATTCGATAGGAATTGGAAACCCTGCTATCCTTGAGAACCCCGCCAACTTGCAATCTTAACTGTTCATCTCGACAATTAATACAGTTCAAAAATATATTTGTACACCACTACCGCTTAGAATAAACTTAACTATTACCGGTAAAAGTTCATCGGCAAACCTGAACCAACGATTCCGAAAATAGACAGCTCGAATGGATTGGCGAGCCCCGTCGTCGCTCGGAGGAGGCAGTGCCCCCGGGTTCCGATAAAGAGGAAAGGAATAAAATACCACCACCACCACCATATTTACCACCCCAAAAAAAATAAAAATACCACAAACAAATTACAAATTGAACCCCATAACCCACAGAATCACAGAGTTTAAAATATCCACAACAACCAGAACCTCATTTTTACCAGTTCTGATAATACCCAACATCAGTACCCGAAGGAGCCGGTGCGGTATCGACCCGATCCAAAGGGTTCTCCCTGCTTAGTTTCTCGAACATCTTTGCCCTTAGATCCCTCCCCGACTCCACCCTCTCCATCACGGGTTCCTCCTCCGACCCTGCCCCGGACCCCCCTTTCTTGAATCCATCAAACGACCCGATTCCGTTCAGGCTCATCGCCCCAGTCGGAGTCGAAGGCAAACTTGAAAAAACGGGTCGGGTCATGCCCAAGCTAGGAGAGCCCAACCCCATCTGAACACCCCACGAAGAGGGCATCGACTTCACCTTATTTAATTGCGACAGACGCAGCGATGCAACCATTTCACTGATCGAGTACGAACCCAGTGAGCGACTCAACGAGTCCCTCGCCTGCGATGACTCGGGTGACAAAGACAACCCTCGTCCACACGCACTAGCACTCTCCATCGCCAGCCTACGCGGTGACCCGTCATACGACTCCACGTGACCCGAACCCGGACTCAGAACCCTTAACTGGTCTGGCGAATGGGCGAAGAAGCAGACCCGACGGGTACAGTTCAACCCGTCCTTACACGGCTGGGTCCTATACCTAGACGGGTGTAGCCAACACTCAAAAACCCCATGCGCGTACTCACACGCGTCACCCTTCTTACAGTTCCCTTTACGGAAATCAGGGCAGGCCGCACCGGAATAGTGAAACTTCCTTGGGTCACGGCGTCGGGCCTTTTCGCCCGGGTGAGAAAACGGGCAGTCGGTCCAGTCGTGGGACCGGGCTCGGGTACACTTCCGGATCTTGAACTCGTACATCCTGAACTGGTCAGACGAGTAGATATTATGGTTGAGATCCGATTCTAAACCCGACTCGTCTAAGTCGGGGTCGGGTTCGTACAGGCGGAGAGCAGACAGAGCGTCATACGCAGAGAATAAAAGTTCGTCGGTGTTTTCGTTGTTGTTATCGACAGAAATGCCACCAACGGGGAAAGGGAAGGACGTGTTATCGAGCGTTGGATCGTCGAGGAAAGTCCAGGGAGGAACGTGGACCGTTGGGTTTGGGTGGCGGAGTGGTTCTCCGATCATCATCTTTGTTGTTTGTGTCGTACCAACAGACATGGGTTTGGGTGGTTTATAAACTGCTGGTGGAGGGGGGACTAACGCTGTGGTTGAGTTGGTTGAACCATGGTTAGGTTAAAAACCATTTTAGGAAGTTTTTCAGTTTGGAACGGGCACCACCCTACGTGGTGCCCGAGCGCGCGTCTCGGTTATTCAAAATGCTTTTGGACTACTGGGATTTAGAGAGAAAGAGGAGAGAGTGTGGGATAAATCTAAGCCGTCCAAAATACTTTTAAAGGATCCAGAGTAGGTGCTATGGGTAGGTGTTGTGCGGTAAAACTACGTCATTTTGCTTGATTTTTGTGCACACTTCAAAGCTTCCAAGGGCCTTGTTTGGAGGAAGAAAAAACCATTATAAAGTACCTAAATCCTAAACTTGAAGTGCCTAAACCCAAAGTGTCTAAAACTCAAGTGCTTAAACTCATTATACGCTACCCCAAATAGCCTAAATCTCCTAAAATTGAACCCCAAAATTAAACTCCAGACTTAACTCTCCAAACATGGCCCTTAAATATACTAAGAAAATGAGCAAAACGATGTAGTTTTGTCGCACAACATAGCACACAACACCTACCGCATAGCGTCTCATCCGGATTCACTTTTAAAATGCTGAATGTGCACTCACAGTCACAGACACCACGTAGTACCAGTTCCGTATGCAAAAAATTTTCCATTACGGGAAGTCAAGAGATTTTCGATGAGGTTAGAATGATGGAGAGATGTTAATGATACGAGTAGTTTTGGGGTGAGTTGTGAAGGTGTGGTGATGAATGGACACGTGTTCTGTTGTGCAGTGTAGTCTTGTAGAGGTTCATAGGTCGGTGGTCGTTTGCTTGGTTTGTGGGGGATTTTAGTGACAGACATGTTAGAGTAGTTTGGTGAATGAAGATTTTTGTAACTGACGTCGCTAGAGTACCCAAAAGAAGGCGGTGGAAGCTTAGCGTTAGCATAGGGCGAATGATAATGGCCTGCAGAATTAAATATTGTTTGACAGACTATTCGATTTCTAAGACGAGTCAATAATCATAGCAATTTTTTTTTTTAAATCAGGTGTCCGAATCAATTTTCGCGTTCCTCGACTAATTTTGAGAGACCAATTCCACCGTCCACTAGTTGGGGCTCCATTTAAAGCCAGAGCAAAATTCTGTATGGACTGGCCGCAAAGGAGTTGATAGTACCTAGGAGGTTTAAATCCTGAGATCTTAGGAGGGAGCAAACCCTAAGTCTCAAGCATTGAGTATTGAACAAAAATTGCCATCAAATAAAGAACGATAATCCTACGGGTACAGAGGTATTAGTACAGAAAATGTACCGAGCCCTCTTGGGGACCCACTTTTGGGTCCCACACGAGTGATCCGAACCTTTCATTGTTCTTGGAACATTTTTCCGAGGGGCCCCACAAAAAATCAGCTCGATCGAACGGTTATAAATGCTTGAACCAAAGTCCCACCGTTTCAAACAAATCGACATGGGTTGAGTCCTGATGAATAGGTGTTGTGCGCTGCCACACGTCTTTGCCTTTTGTTAGAAAATAAAATGTTAGAGCACCTTCAACAAATTAGCTATCTCCATCTCCATTTTGGAGAGAAAAAGTACACATAGCTAGCCTCAAACATTTTGATCACCCACCAGCCTAGCCATTTGGAAAGGGAAAAAAAAAAAACGATGTTGGCACACGAAGGGTCGCACGGCCGCGAGTAGATCTGACTCGTCCGCACGCGCTTCTGTTGACCGGAGCGTGTGGGCTCCGGCTGAAGGATATGCCGACGAGTCTTACACCGTTGACATTGTCTCGACGATTCCTACAATAATCTGGTATCAAATCAATTTTAGAACAAATATTCCAGCGTAGTCGTTTTTCCGGCGTGGGAGGAGAGAAACGAACGCCGGCAGCGAGCTCGCCACGTTTTGCCAAACCTCACCACAGCGTACTGTAGCTGCGATGATAATGGCGAGGAGCTTGACGAGGCTGCTGGATGATCGATTTTCGGATTTTGGTCGCCAAAATGGGTTCGCCGGAGCTATGGAGAGGCTGCTGGAGATGACCTTAGCTACAAAGCACAAAAATATTGAGAACATAAAGAAATGTATATAAAAGTATTTGTACCGAATTAAAATCATTTTTTTAAACATAGTTGTCTTTTCCTACCTTACATTAGTCACTGGCGTCAAAAAATTGTGTCACTGGAGAAAAGCCCTGGACTCTGAAGAGATCAAAGCCTATCCGGTCACGAAGGTTGTGTTTAGTTTGGGTTTGTGGTAATGATTAGAGGGAGATATAGAAATAATAATTAAAAATAAGAGTTAATGGTTAGATATAGATAGAGAGAAAATTGAGAATAATATTTAAAAATAGTAGTAATGATTAGATAATAATTGAAAAAATCGAGTTTTGAAGCCCAAAACGAACAAGGCCGAAGAATCTCCGAATTGCATAGAAAGTTCTACAAAGCACTTGAGCAGGATTGGCGTAATAAGCCAAGTTAGCTTCTTCTTCTTCTTCTTTTTGCATTTGTTAATTTCACATTAATTTTTTACAGATTATTTTTGTTCATCTCGACGAAAAATGAAAAAGATAAAAAAATAAAATTGTCGAAGTCAATTTTTTTGGAATACAGACATCAATAAACCGAAAGGACAGATTTTTGGCTACAGAAAAATGATTTAAAAAAAGAAATAAAGAAGAAGAAAAATCCAAACCAACTCGAGTAGCTTTGTTTCTTTCTTTTTTGAGTGCTTAGAATCGACTGACCCTAAATACCAGCACACAAAATCGTAGAAAATAACAAAGCTCCAAATTGGAAGATTTCCCTGTAGCTGATATTTTAATTCAATCTCCCTGATCCAAAGCATGGAGAAACTCAGACCAAAATCAGCATGCAGGATAATCTTAAAAAAAAAAAATTGTTATCGTATCATCTCTGATTTAAAAAAGATTGCACGATCCTTCTCAAGTCTTTTCTGTTTTATGACTCGGGTGTTCAGGCGATAAGTCCATTAGAGTAGTATGAATTTCAAAAAATTAGTTGACATCTTCAACTAACTATATGAAATGGATCATTAAACTGAGCTTGCAATATGTCACTAAAAGCCCGAATAGCATTTCCAAAACTCAGGAAAGGATTCATATTTTGGCTTTTTTTCTTTCTTTTTTTTATGATCAAACTTCTGAAAAAACTCGCCTCAGAAAAGAACGAAACAGAACTTGTAGAAACGATTTACGTACAAATAGAGCACCAAACATATATATATATATATGCATCAGGGTGGCTGTGCCCAAAAACGTTCATCACCTTGAAACTAAGAATATGATCGAAATTATCAGTCCATTATGTAAAGTTCGACGCTTAGAATAAACCTATAAAAATTCAAGTCGATCCAATATCGCTAACTAATCAACAAAAACTACATTTTTTTGGCATTTATAAATGTTAAAAAAATTATACTGTGGAAAAATATTGTTTTGTTCACATATGTATCGATATTCGATCGAGTTTATATTATCATCAAGATTTGTTTCGAAAAATTATACTGTGTAAATATATTATAATATTTTTTAGCTCGGGACGATGTCCATTTTAGGCACAGCACAGCAGGCTCCCCAGCTGCGAAACGTATCGCGATGGCAGGAGGGCACATAATAATAGCTCTTCCAATACTAGGGATTGGACTGTCACGTCACTTTATCCACGACGAAGAATATAACAGGTGGTTTGCCCGCACCATAAGGCATGTGACCGCGATCATGACCCTTTGCCTTTTATGAACAAAGATCATGATCCTTGCGGGGTATTATCGGTTGGGAAATGCTAACTGGCGTCATAGTACACCCGTTAAAAGTATAAAAAGAATAAAATTTAAAATTATATTTATATTTTAAAGTATATCTTTAAATGTATTTTAATGTATAAATGTACTTTTAAAGTGTATTTTTTTTATACAAGTGAAACTCACAAAAATGTATTTTTTGTACTTTTTTATAGCACCCGTTAGCATGAACCTTATCGGTTTTACCAATTTCTTCATGCTTTTATGGATAAAACCCTATCCCTAAAGTCGATCTACATGATTTCACTTAAACATTCAAGTCGTTTGTTTACTAGAATTTGTTCTAATTAAGGTGTGACTTTATCTGACATTCGATATTCCCCTAACAGATATGAATAATTTATAATTCTATGCGTACCGACAAATGGTGCAAAGATTGATGCATCCAGGCTTCACTTTCAGGTCCCAAACATAAAGGATTTGAACCATTCAAAAATTGAAAATATTTTCCGAGTTGTCCAAATCCGCTCAATCAAATAATTATGAGAATTTGATCGGGTTACCGAAATAATTCATTCAAAATTAATGTAGTCTCGAAAACTGAATGAAAGTTGGTATCTATCCCAATTTGTTTTTTCGCTACGAATATAAATGTCATTTTTAAACGTTTATAACTTTTTATTTGTAGTGTTTTTAAAGTTTTAAAAAAAATTATTTTATAGAACTAATTGAGATCAATCAGATAAGATCCATATTGTATATAAAATACATTATAGATTGAAAACTATAAGAGTTTTAAAAAAACACACATAACCGTAGTGAGCAAACAAATTGGGACGGAAGAAGTATATTTGATCAAGTACACATTTGCATGGCTTATATTTGATCAATAATACTTCTAAACACAAGTTTCAAGACATGTCATTCTCCTCACATATATCAACTATTTTTAGAGTTTAACTAGTTTTAGGATTTTTAGCTAAAAACGAGAAACTCACCCTTAAGTCGATTTTTTTTTTTTTTTTTGTCTTTATTGGAAAAAAATTGTTTGTTTGTTTTGCGTCAATTTTTAGTTAATTATTCGTTCATCTTGAGTCCCGACAAGATGAATCTAAAAAGTAAATATTACTATTTATCAAACTAAACTTTTTGTGAATAAAGAAAAAATAATTCAAAAAGGCCTGTTTGGTTTGGGTTTTTTTTTTATTTTTTTATCTCTAGTTAAATTTCTTAATACTATTGTGCTCATATTTTTTAGTTTTTAGATTCCTTTCGGCGATACAAAGCAATAGTAATCAACATAAAATCGATGCAAAACTAAATTAAGTGTAAATTTTTTTTGGGAATAAGCACAAATAAATACTATCTCGACTTAACCAAAGGGGATGTTCCACGAAGAGAGCTTTTTAAATAAATTGATATTTCACAGTTGTTGATGTGATATATTGTGAGAGAATGACGTGTCTTGATTTTTTAGAAAAAAAAAGTGTTTTTAGTCGGTGAAACGTGTGTTTCGAATACAGTTGATAGCTTCTCTCCTTTACTTGTCGACAAAGGAGGAAAAACAAAAGATTTGGCTTTTTCATAGCAGAAGTTTGACGTCGACGTTTGCACATTTTCTTGCCACGTGTTGAAGTGAAGCAAAGTCCGTACCCCAACTTTTGTTTTGGACGGTACACGTGTCAACTCTTTAATAGCATGCTGTCAGAAGCACCAGCCTACGTGACAGCGCAAGTGCTTCAGAATTGACGCGTGGTCCCCTTTGGCCTCGATGTTCGTGCAAGGGTTCCACTCCCGTATTTAGGGGTTTTCCAAGGGTGGACCGTATTGCAGATTGGATCAGTTTTGGCCCTTTTGGGTAGACGCAGGTTATTCCGTAACCGTGATTAATATTGTGAGAAAATAATATGTCTCGTAGAGTGTAGAAGGATAGTAAAATAAAGTTGCAAAAAAAATGACGATTTTGTGGAGCAATCTCATAATGTAATGAAATCCGATCATCTACTGTATAACTCGAGCAAAATGTCAACTTTGAGTTATAAAATAGCTGCTCGGATTCATTTTATATCACATCTATCTCCCACATCTTTCCGATGTAGAACTGTAAGATATCTCTCCCCCTCGTGATGCAAGGTCCTTGTTGTATTGGCCAACAACCTTCCTTTAGGGCATCTTCAACCCACCCTCCATAACTCCATTCTTGCCTCCATTCCTCCATTTTGGAGGAAAACCTCATCCCAACCCATCCTCCATTTTCTCCTCCATTTTGGAGAATTGTTTTTCACCCTCCAAATATGGAGGATCAAAAAAATTTGGAGGATCACCTCCATTTCACTATTCATCCTTCCAAATTCCTCTCATGTCCTTTTTTTGTCCTCACCCTCTAATGATACAACCAATATGTTTGAGAAATGGAAGAATAAAGATTATTGGATTGAAGCTCACATGAATAGTGAAATCCTTCAAATTCACTTTTTGGATATAAAATTATATTTTGATCCTCCAAAATGGAGGAATGGAGATTTGTGGGTTGAAGATGCCCTTAGCGGCCATAGTGTAGCACAATCTTATAACAACCTATCACTTGTTTGATCTCATTCCTTCATTTACGGATTTGCTGCGAAGTTATTTTCTTCACATCAAATAGTAAATGGGTTTAGAGCATGACTAGTGGTATACTTAAACACAAAAATATACTCAAATATGAGTATTTTGATACACAAAAGAGGCTCACAATAATATTTGAATAAATACTCAAAGTTAACAACATTTGTTACAAATATTCAACTTTTGGCATTTGGATACTCAAAACTACTAATCTTTCTCAATAACCAAATTTTGGGGACAACATTGTATCAAAAGTAACAACATTCTCTCTCCATTTTTCAAATACTTAATTCAAAACTCAATTTTTTTGCAATTTCTCCCAAAAATTGAAATTATCAATTTTTAATCTTTACCAAAATATGTTCAAAATTGATCTTATTTTAAACGTATTGTGAATCTCTTTTAAATGGTAATACTAATATTATAAAAAAATATATGTACAAATTTAAAGTTGTGCCCATTTTATGAATAAAAATAGAGTGAATAGTACTTTTATTATTATTATGGACACAAATGAACCATTGTAGAAGGGTAGATACTCAAACTTATAAACCCATTAAATGAATACTCAAAATGTGATGTGACAATATTTGAGTATCCATATTTGAGTATACCACTTGTGATGTGCGGTAATTTCATAAGGAATTACACTTATTACATAGCAAATAATAGCTCCCATAACAAAGAAAAAACTTACACTCTGAAGATGAGTCATGGACTCATTGGTAGGCTTTAAAAACTGAAAGCTCTTCCAGTCTTTGAAGTGGGTTGATCAAATAAGTGATAGCGAACAATAAAAGATTATTTGGAAGTTTCCAAACTAACCCTAAAGAGGGCCAAGATTTTTCTGCGGTTCACAAATTGGAAGTTTTCAATAACCTCTCGTATTCACGTGGCATCCATTATCTCGAGAAATCCACCTTAGGAATTGTGATCCAAATTAAAGTGAGGGGGTCTCAATTATGTGTGTGTTCTGTTTTGTCAATACTGTTAGCCAATTACAGTCTTGTGGAGAAGGAACAAATAAAAACCACAGTGGAGTCACTTGGGCTGTCCGGAGCGGGGAGGTGCTGCGCAGCTCTGTGTGGTGCTTGTATTGTTCCGGCGATCGAATAAGTTCACTGTGTAGAGCTCGTCGTGCACTATAAGTATCCCAAAAATCAACTTTATTGGATATCGTTAAGTGACTCATTGGAACATAAATAACTTGAAAAAATTCAGTGGTTCAAGTTCTATGTGTTCCAATTTTTTTCAAGTTATTTATGTTCCGATGAGATACTTAACGATATCCGATCTAGTTAATTTTTTGCATGTTCTTAGTACTCGACAAGCTCTACGCGGTGGACGTTTCCGATCGCTGGAATAATGTCAGAGTGGCACCGCCAATAACCGCATGGCACTCTGTGCAGCACCTCCCCGTATCCTGTCAGTGTCAACAAGATTTGAGATATCTGAAGTGAAAGGCACTGGCAGTATTTGTTATTCAGTTTTTATACCTGCATTTGTGGAGGATCGGGGGAGGTGTTGTGCGCCTGAGTTCTTTGCACCGTGTTGTGCATCCCTCGGCTGTTCGATCTTGTTTTGGATGGTCCAGATGCGTTCGGTAATTTTAATTTAATTGTGATTTGTTTTTACCAATAAAAAATCAAAACACATTCGAGCCATCCAAAACACGATCGGACGGCCAAGAGGTGCAAAGCACCCAGACAGGGGCGGAGCCAGGATTTTTGACAAGTGTGGTCAAAATATGAGCTCTTAATAGGTTTGGGCAAAAAAAAAGGTGTAAAGTGGGTCAAAATAGCAAAAACCTAGGCAAGTGGGATCAAAAAACGAGATGTAAAGTGGGATCAAAATACAAAAAAATTGGGCTAAACTATAACTATCCCTACAAAAATTTAGAGCTAAGGGGGTCAACTGACCCTTTGTATCTTCCTCCCTCCGCCCTTGCACCGAGGTGCACAGCGCCTCCCCATATCCATTTCTGGAACTTTTCCGTTTTCTGAAATTTGCCTTTAAAGTTCAAACTACCCAAACATAGTGGGTCCAGTGGGGCTTGAATTAGGAACAATAATTCATGATCGGGACCCACAAAGTAATGGATTCTGTCGACATTATGGATGGGTGACAACAGAAAAAAAGAGATCAACCGACTTGATTAATTTTGGTACCTACAAGAATTACACGCACCTGGGAATTCCAAGGCTAGTTGTGTCCTCAATTCAGGCATCGTCCCGAGTTTTAAAATACCGTTGTCTATTACGCCTTGTTTTTTAATGAATTTTTATGCGATAAAATTTAATTTTGATAAATATAGTTTTATTTAGAGGTGTAATAAAATGACATTATATTTTCAATGAATTAAATCCAAGGTTGATAAAGGTGTTTGTGTAAATGATTTTGTGAGATAAAATCTAGTTTTGCTAAAATCCGTTGAGAATGTTACATTTTATCAAAACTAAATTTTATGAGATAAAATTCATTTAAGAACAATGCCTTAGTCTCTTTTAGGGGTTTAAATTTTTAAGAGGACATGCAATAAATTAAATGAATGTTTCCTTTCAAACTAACAATTAACTTCATTTCTACCCCTTGAATTCCCACTTAAAAGTTATTTTAAATTAATTATGAAGGTTACTTTTAGAAATCTATTACTTGACTTTTTAAACAGGACTAGTGCTTTAGGACATCCTAAAATAGAATATAGAATTAAATTTATGGGACAAAGGGGGCATTATTTTAAGAAAAACAGGCTGTCGAGGTTTAAAAAAATGTATTTTGAAATGTATGAAAAGTGTATTAAAGTTTGTAAATGTGTTTTAAAATGTATAAAATGTACACTGAAATATTTTGTTGGCCTTTTCTTTGTTTATCGGAGAAGGAACGTTATTTTAAACATTGACGTTGTAGACCTTAATATAAGCAACAGTCCCGCGAAAGATCAAGTTGATTGGATATATACTCAATAAACGAATCACATTTTTCTTCAACAATTTGCAAAATACACAGGAAGACTATTTGATTCAATTAGTAAGCTACGGTTGCCCGATCGACTTGAATTTCATATGCTTTGTTAGCATTAAAGTCTATAAAGTGAATGATTTAGATCACATTTTTAAGCTCAAGACTACTCCAAAACCCAGGGCACATGCTGGATAGAAAGTACTGGAAAGTGGAATTCCGCATTACATTAGAATTTATTTTATAACAAAACAAATAGATTAAGATTAGCATCATTTAAAATATAGTATAGAGGACCAAATCATTGCAGAGTGAGTGTATCTCAACTGATCATTAAATAAATGGTTGATTAGTAAAAACTACTAATAAAAAAAAAAATAAAGGTCTAATTCTCTTCAAATTATTTATTTATTTATTTCCGATAGAGAATTCCATTTCAATTATAACTGAACCCATATAATCAACAACAATAAAAGAAATACATAATGCAGACGAGAAGAACATAAGACAGAACCAAAACAAATGAAGGATACATCGAGCGAGAGATTACTTCGACATGTGTGATATCTGTGATCGATGTATAGTGTCGATTTGCTGCTGCTGTATAGTATCCTATTCTCTTCCGTTTTATAGTTGGCATAAGTTAAAAGTACTCCCTCCGTCCCGCAAAGTTTGACACTTTCGGGAGTGCGTGCCATTTTTAAATTGCCTATATCTTTCAATTCATAACGTTTTATGTGATTTTCAAAACTTTGTTCAAAAGATCTAATTGAAATCTATCAAACGAGATCCATATTGCTTATATAAAACATTACAGATTAAAAGAAATAATCAATTTTTTCATAAGGCTAGAATAGTGAAAGTGACAAACTTTGCGGGACGGAGGGAGTAGTATTTTATAGTATACCATACACTATGGAGTGATTTGACTTAGAACACCTAAATCCTTAAAAGAAGTGATTATATTATTACTCCTTTACAGAATTAAATTTTATCTTGGTAGTTCAACTTATAAAGTTGGGGGAATGATGGCATAGAGAACCTAAATTATTCTTCAAGATATGAAATTATATCATATATGGAAACCTACCAATTATTCTGACTTTTTGTGGCATATAAAGGAGGTGTTACCCATCACGATCTACATTGGTCTCAAATAGGATTAGTTCCACAAAAATGTTAGATTAATAGATCTGATAATTTCTGATCAACAAAGAAAAAAAAAAAAACTAATCTCATAATTTTATTCGCGTGAATATACCATATTCTTCTATTCAGCAGCAAATCGACACTATACATTGATCACGGACCGTTCAGTTTTTCGAGACAAATAGTAGTATAACAAAACATGCAACATGATCAAAAAATTTCGGACAAATAGGAGAGAAACAAAACATGCAACATGATCAAAACTGCATGTGCGATTTTTTTTTTTTTTTTGCCACATATAATATCTACTGCTTTGTATCTGCTCGACTGAGGAATGATTCAAATGATCATACAAAAATTAGTAATAGGACCATCAACCCGATAGCCATTCCCAATTAAGCAGCTAGAGACAAACCTTCTTCGTTTATCTAAGAGCAAGCGCAGAAGGCTCGCCTCTCTGCCTCGCTTTTCCCAAAAAGAGAGCCAATCGAGAGAATTCCGGCTCCAAGAGCCTCGCCTCTGTAGATCCAGCTACAGTGCCTCGCTTGACCACGCCTCACCTGGCGAGGTGCTATATATATACATATCGAAGAGGTGCATATATGTGGGAAAAAGAATATATTTTAATAGTAGATAGGTAATACAGATAGTAATATTGTTGGAGTGTTGAAAAATATGTAAGTTGATAAAAGACTGTTCACTCTTATTTTTTACTCAAAATTTGATAAGACTTGTTTGTGATGCTCTAAGGCTAGAAAATCAGCTCAAGATAGGTTAAAGTAGAACGATGATGTAATGTTTATATGATGAAAGGCTTGAGTGGGAGTATTATCCTACTATAAGTTCACAAACAATTTCAATGCAGAACTGGTTAGGTCAAGTGTTCACTCACAGATGTCTATTGAGCTGAAAGTGACAAAAGAAATTGATACCGATAAGGTATGGGATTGCAACCGTTGAATTATCTGTCATAATCAGAAACACATTCCCGGAGGGTTTCGATTCTATGCCTTTCTCACTACAAGTATAACTAGGTTTCCAGACTTCTTACGCGCACCTCGACTAATTTTGAGAGACTAATTCCATTAATTGAGGCGTCATTTACGGTCAAAACAGAAACCTTTAAATTTTGCACATATTTGTGTGGTCTAAATTCGTACTCAATTTTTTCCCTAAGGGCATAATTATTCTTTTTATAAATTGACCCCAAAAAAATTAATTGAATCTTTTGTGAGAAGCCCGTAAGTGATTCTTGTATGCCGACTTGTGCACGGCCATCTGTGCACGCAGCTTTGCCCTAATTGAAGGCTTTTCATAGGGAAAACTATGAGAGAGACATCCATTGATATTCCCTCATCACTAGGGAAAATATTTCCGACTTCCGAGGTAATGATCGGGCCCTTTCATTAGATTACTACGTCCATGCTATGCCGTTGCATAAATCTTTAAATGTCCCTGAATCGGACCGAACCGAACTGGTTACACCCCTACTCTAAAGTGACGAAAATTCCTAAGGGGACTCGTCATAGTGGTGCTGATGGGATATTGTGGGGCCTACTTAGTGGTCTCGCACAAATTATTCAAACAGTTCAAAAGTTTTAGAATATTTTTTCAAGCGGCTTCGCTTCCCGAGAAATCAGCTCTGTACCTGCATCTAGTTTATCCGATGTACCCGTCTTTCATTCAGATTACAACGAGCACATCGGATGAACTAGTTGCAGGAATTTTTTGAGCTGATTTCTCGTGATGCCACTCGAAAAAATATTCTACATTTTTTAAACAATTTAAATCATTTGTGCGGGACTCCTAAATAGGCCCCGCACCCGCCTGTACCCTGTCGGTACCACTATGATCGGTAACCTATGGTGGGGTTCTTAAAGTGAGCTCTGGTAAGAGATCCTAAAGTTAAATAAAATTATTGTTTAATTTTTTCAAATCGTATTATTTTTATGAGGTCGTTAAAATATCCATTCGTTGCTCTCATTTATGTCTTTTTTATTCGTTATACCAAATTGAGATTCATTCAACGATTTCAGAGATTAACTGTAGCAATGAAGTAATTAGATAAAAAAATTATTACAGATGCTGGCATTTTTCGTCATGAAGTTGATGGAAGAGGTGACATTTGGAAAAATAATCGGTAAAACTAGGACGAAAATAATGAGAAAATTTAGTAAGAATGGTTTTTATAATTGCTATACGTTTCAAAAAGTGTTTGCCCTTCATTAGATCGCTTGTTTGAAATCCACGGAAGCCAAACATTTTAAACCTTGACGGGATTTTCTCCACGTTAAATGGTCTTTGGAAAATGGAAAGAAAAGTTAATAAGCTTACCACTGAAAGGGAAAGGGAGACAATAATGGCGATTTAAAAACCAGATGATTTAAATGATCTTCTCGGGCCCTTAGCCCAGATGATTTAAAAACCTTGGGGTCTCTTCGGCCTTGGTTGTTGGGCTGGATACCATACAGTGTCTAAACCAGTAGGTGGGCTTGGGCTTTGAATGGTCCACAAACTACCACGAGGTCATCTCCAATGCAAGCTACTAACAGTGCCAGTTTATATTGTAAGAAAATGACCTAAGATCTTGTAAAATACAATAAATCAGATTTTAGTTTAAATCAGGAATTTGAATAAAGATGTACTATTCATTGTAACTCCAATCTAAAACTCTATTTTCATCATTGTTTGCAACAAAACAGAACATTATTTCACTTTTCCTCAAAAATTTCAAATTAAGAATGTTCAACTTTGTATGAAACATATTAAATATGAAAACCATTTTGAAGGCCTCGAAAATATCTTTTTTAAAATACGAATATTGTAATACTTGGATTGAATATGTAATTGCTATTATTGTTATACCCACAAAACTAGTAGAGACTAGTCTCTATTTTGAAGTGAGGTCTCCATATGTATGGACTAGCAATAACCCGCGCAATGCACGGGATTATAAGCAAACGATAGGAAGTAAATTTTTTTGGCTCGTAAAATGGAAGCATAAATATGGTTTTCCGCTACCTCGTCAAGAAATATTGCCCCATCATGGTCACACTACATCATTATCTGTAACTTGTAAGGAACCTTGCCACGCTTATGTCGGTGCAATTAAAAGTCTAAGACAACAGTTATAACATGTCGTCTTATACTTTTAACACACTTTTAAAGCGTCATATTTTATAGATATAAATATTAATGACGGTTTTAAACTGTCATTTAAAATTTAGACTTTTAATGATACCTCAATAGATAATGATTTCAAAACTGTAATATTTCATTTATAACGACACTAATAAACTGTCAATTATTGTAGCAGTGTGTAATGTATAGACACCTAGACTGCTGTTAGGAGCTGGGCTCTCTCCGATTCTTCAAATTGATCGAATGATCCAATTTAATCCATGTGCGGATTTTATAGGGTCCATCTTGATGATTGAAATTGTTCATTTTATAAAAATTATTGAAGATGTTGACCATCTATATTACAATGGAGGGCGATTTTTGTCCCAGTCATATTTTTTGTCCCAATCATCATATTACATTTTATCCCTCTTTCTACCTACTCTCTCTCTCTCTCTCTCTCTCTCTCTCTCTCTCTCTCTCTCTCTCTCTCTCCTTTTCGAAATTAAAACCACATTATCTCTCTCTCTCTCTCTCTCTCTCTCTCTCTCTCTCCTTTTCGAAATTAAAACCACATTATCTCTCCCTATCTCCTTTCCTTCCCCTTCTCTAAAGAATGGGCACGGGCATGGATACGTGCACGTGCATCGATTGCTCAAGCCGTGCCTTTAGGCACAGGCATGCACTAGTGCCATATAAGTTGATATCGTTTCGAAACACATTTACATTTTAAAAAAGATTGTCACTGAATAAGTGGATCAGAACTCATTTATTTTCTTAATTTTAAGATAAGTTTGTTTGTTTTTAAATTGGTTAAATTTCACTGACCTCCCTTCAGGTTTTTGACAAATGCAAAACTCGTATGAGGCTTTTGAAATTACATTGATCTCCCTTATTTTACAAAATATTGTCAAGATTCCCTCATTCCGTTAACTAACCACTTACCGGACCCGTCATATTTTGTTTCTAAATGACCGAAATACCGTTTAAATTAGTTAAATCCATTAACTAATTGGATATTTGCTAAAAATAACTAATTAACCAATTGGATACTCTTCAATATTAATTTTCTACTAATTAGAATCTTTAATTTTAAAATAAAATTAAGTTAATTATATTTCATCAAATTTGGATAATTACTACTACATCTTTTTTTTTAAAACATTAATGTCATAATATTTTTTTTTGTTTGCTTCATGTATCTTGTTCTTTTTCATATTTTATATATGTGTGTGTGTAGATATGTATTAAACTTGAGTTAGATATTTTGCTTGAACTAATAAAATTACTTACGCATTTTATATTTTGATAATCATGGTCTATTATTTTTCTCCCCTACTTGTCTTTTGAGAAATAAAAAACACATGTAAATGCCTAACCTACCATATAAAAAAATTACTTTGACTTTTTAATTGGTGGATTAGAAATCTACATGTCCCTCCTATTTAATTGGCAAAATAAACCTTGGAAAACAATGTATAAGAAATTATTGATTATTTTTTTAATTTGCTGTCAATATTTAAGATCTAACAAAAAAAAAATGAATATCAGCAAATTATTAAAGATACAAATACGACAATATATAGTAATTCTAAAATAGAAAAGAAGAAAAAGACTAAGAAGGGTATTTCAGTCACTCGATACTAAAATTTCACAACGTCAGTGTTTAGTTGACGAAATGGGGAAATCTAGACAATATTTTGTAAAGTAAGAAGGTCAGTTTGCTTTAAGAAACCTTAGGGGAGGTCAATAAAATTTACCCAAAATCATATGGATAGGAATATGGTCAACACAATTTTTGGCGTGCTCATATACTCAATGAATACTAAAAAACAATTCCGATCATTTATAACTCATAAAAGAACCCCATTTCAACTACCATTCTCTTCCAACTGATTTAACACTCCAATTTAATCTATTTATGAATTTTTCATGGGGCCCATCTTAATGATCGAAATTCGTTTATTTTATAAATTAAGGACATTGACCATGCCATATAAATCGATATTGTTTCGGAATACATTTAATACTAGCATCAAACCCGTGCTATGCACGGAGTCGCAATACACAAAAAAATTTAACTATTGATGAATACTTTCAACATTAAAATGGCCTTGTTTGTTTGTTAGTTTAGTTTTCCACAAAATTCTAGCGTCGTACCATGCTACATGATTATATGCTTGGAGAATTTTGATTCCACAATCTAGCGGAAAACCGTGCTATGTACGGGATGAATTAACATTGTCATATACCAATAATTTAAATTTGTATGGCAAGAATAGTGTTATTCTACAAAACACATGTATTATTTTTGGTATTAAATATATTGATGAGTGATTAATCGATGAAAGTGTGTAATTTTTGGGTATTAATCATGTTGATGATGATTAACCTATGAAAATATGTATTCTTTTGGGTATTATAAATAATTAATCTTACAACACTTATACCTTTTTTTTTTTTTATACTAATCCCTCTGTTCGTAAAGATAATCCATTGCCAAAAAAACCTCTAATTTCCGGATAGAAAAATAAAGCACCTCCGTACATGATTTATACATTTCTTCATACAAAATTAAAGAACTAATTGAGATTTTTATCCAAAAATTGCACGTCGCTTTATAGTTAATAGACTACTCTTTTGTGGGGTGGAGGTGGAAGAATATTAATTTTAGATGCTATCTCCGAGTCAAAATCTTGGCTCTGTCCCTAGGTATTACTCTCTAATATAAATTGTCAAAAAAATCTTATAACTTGTTTAAGTACCTCACAAAATCAAACTTAATCAAATCTTAAAATACCTCACGACCTTCATATTTTGCTCTGGGGCTTAACTCCTTTGTTTATGGAGCTGAACATTGCAGTGGTGCAATCGTTGTGCTTAATGCATGATTGGTTCAAAATATTAATTCACTCGTATGGATATATAGTTTCTTATATTTGGATGTTAGTTTTGCAATTATTACGTATCATATGTGTAGAGCATATATTTGAGTTTTGAATTTTTTTTTTCCACAATATAATTCAACTGTATTCTATGGCTTCTTATTTTGTTCATATATTAATTGTTTAAGTTAGATAGGTATTCATCATTCTATCTTAAAGTAGAATATAATACTATATGACACCTTGTCAGAAGAAGAAGAAGAAGAAAAAGAAGAAAAAGAAGAAGATAACAAATTCTATCCCACAAAACTCAAGAAAGATTGGCTAAAAGAATTGTTAAGATCTTATTTGTCATCTGATAGTCATATAGTAATTTAGTATTGTACCTTTCAAGATCTTAGCAATAGCAACTATTAACTTGACACTTACTGTTAAATTGAGAATAATATTCCAATTATGTAACCCTTTGACCATTTTTGCGTTCAAAATGTTGTTTTGACTATTTCAATCGATTGATTTTCTCATCAAGGTTCTCACACCAATCCTGTAAAAACTGAGTCATTTTTTAACCAACATAAATTTCGACATCGAAAGCCATTAAAGATTTTTTAAAAAATGAATACCAATTAATTGAAACTGAAAAAAAAAATTATTACAAATTAACTCACTGTTACCAAAACATGGGTTATTTGTTCATTTGCACCAGGCCAACCATAGCCCAAGCCAAAGTATAAGAACAACAATAAAGTTTGCACGAAAATATAATTGGTTGGATTGAAAGACTTAAGAGTTTTTTAGACTGATGGTTGAGAAAATGGGCCCGGGATGGACATTTTCATTTTTATAATTTTTTGATGTATTTGGAATTTAAAACTAATTGATTACTATTTTTATTTGCAAATGTTGAGTGATTTTTTAAATTATTTTGAAAATTTTAATTAGCTAATTAATTGTTTCATTTGTAGAATTTATTGATTGATGAGTATTTGAAATTTAAAATTATTTGACAGATTATTTTCTTTACAAATCTTGAGTGGTGATTCCTTAAATCATGGAACATGCTTGAAATTTGAAATTACCTACTTATGGTAATTGAATTATGTCACATGTGTCACTAAAAATCTTGTACGACAAACCAACTATTTTATGCTACTTGTCGCGATGAGAGCCTTCATTACAAAAAGTCATTCTGCTATACTATATAAGATTTTTACAAAATGATTGCGACGTCACATCCGATCTCATCCATTCTATTGATTTCAACATAAATGTATTTTATAACCACATAAAATCAAGATATATTATTTTTTGGCATGCTCATACTTTAATTAAGAACCCCCATTTCAACTACCGGTCCAACCTTTTTTAAAAAAACAAAACAAAAATAACTACCGGTCCGAGAATCCTCCTCAAAATTACGCACTCGTTTGTTTACCTTTGTCCCTCTCGAAACCAACAAATTCAGTTAACACTTGTCCAAATTCGGAAACCATTCATTCCCCCCACCCCAAGAATCTCCTTCACCGACCCTCTCCAATTTTCCCAAATCAAATTCAATTACCCCCCCCCCCCCCTTGTTCGATCGCCATGCGACGTTTCGACGCAATCCTAGCTTCAATTCTAGTGTTCATCTGCTGCTACCGCTTCTGATAAATCCCACCAACTTCTCTTGCCTGTTGCTAATGAGTTTGTCTTTCCTCCAATGGCTCCATTTCCTCCACATGTTCTTCATATCCTGATAATAGTTACTGCTAGTTTGCTCTTCTTCTCAAGCCCTAATTTTGTCCATACCCAATTGGGGTTAGGGTTTGCTTCTGCCTCAACAACCGATTTTTCGATCATCGATAATGAAGAACTCGCCGATGTGCTGTCGTTTCACGGGGATTACTCGCCGCCGAGCCCTCCCCCGCCTCTTCCGCCGCCTCACCCGCCCTCGGTCTCGTGCGAGGGCGATTTAAATGGTGTTGGGTCGTTAAACACCTCGTGCGAGCTCGGTTACAGCTTGAATTTCACAGACGACGTGTATATAGAGGGAAACGGGAGTTTGTATATTCTCCCAGGGGTAGTTTTGAGTTGCCCTGTTGAAGGTTGTTCGATTACGTTTAACATGAGTGGTGAATTTAGGTTAGGTTTGAATGCTGAGATAATAGCTGGGACTGTTTTAGTCGATGCTTTTAATGCTACTTTGTTTAATGGGTCTTTGATTAATGTGACTGCGTTGGCGGGCCCACCCCCGGAGCAGACGAGTGGGACCCCCACCGGAGCGACTGGGGCGGGCGGGGGACATGGAGGGAGAGGTGCTAGTTGTGTCGTGGACAATAAGAAGTTGCCTGAGGATGTGTGGGGTGGGGATGCTTATTCGTGGTCTTCATTGGCAGAGCCATGGAGTTACGGTAGTAAAGGCGGTACAACGAACAAAGAAGAGGATTATGGTGGGAAAGGGGGTGGGCGAATTGGGTTTGTAGTTGAGAATAGTATCGAACTACATGGGTGTCTTTTAGCTGATGGAGGTGAAGGGGGTATCAAAGGTGGTGGAGGGTCCGGAGGAAGCATCAAAATCAAGGCCCCAAAAATGTAAAATCTTTCTTCAGTAAATTTACTTGGTCATGCACTTCACTTTTCATGGTTTTGATTTAGTGTTTTTGCTTGCATTATTGGTTTAGAGATGATATGGCTAGTAATGCTCCTTTTGCTTCGGGCGGAAAACCTTTTCCATGGAAAACTTGTTCGAGAAAATATAACGTTTCAGGTGTTTGGTTGTGTTATGAAAATATTTCGTGGAACACATTTCCTATTGTTTGGTTGATAGGGAAAGCCACTAATATGAAATGATCAAATATGTTCCTTCCTTTTCTGTATCCTCTCAGCTACCATAAAGGCGAAGCAAATACCCAATCCACTCCATTAACAGAACCCATAAACATAACAAAAATTGATATCCTCATAAACTGGTAGCTCTATGTTTTGCAAAGCCTATCTGTTTCTATCTTTGCAAAGAAAATCTCACAGAGAATCTTCCCAAACTGCAGGATTGTGTGCTCTATTGAGGATACCTTAGAAAAGTTGCAGGAATCTTTGCTTTTTTTTTTTGTATGAAAATAATCTGTAAACAATTAATACTAATTGGTTGAGGGATTTTCTCAAACACCTTATGGGCAACTTTAGAAAATCAATATCTCATGTCAAAATGAATGGTGGAAAGAGAGAAAAACAACAAATCAGGATCAGGTGGAGGTGTAAACAGTACCTGGGGTCTGAGTTTGATTCAGGGTGTCGCGAGCGTCGGGCATCTCTCAGAAATTGTTTTCCAGAGCTTTTTTTTGGAAATCATTTTCCACCTGAAGTGACTGGTTTTCCGTTGCTTTATCTGTTGACTCAGAAAATGTTTTTTGTTGACCTTTGTTTTCTATTTTACCAAACACCCAAAAATGTTTTCCAAGAAAAATGTTTTGTTGACCTTTGTTGACCTTTGAAAACGCTGTTAGAGCAGAGGTTAGGACAAAGTGTAAGGTAGATTAGTCATTGATGCCACATAGAAAGGCAAAGAGTGTGAACTATATGTTGCCTTTCTGTGATAACATCTTTACTAGACTGGTGAAACTTGTACAGAAGCAACTGAATCCATGATTAGGTTTCCTTTAGAGGAGAGTGACTTCCATGCCATTTACTTTGTAGAGGTACTCTGGGTCTAACAAGGTGCAAATTAGGGTTCTATGTCTAAAGTAGTTACACCATTGTTATTTATGGATAAGAATGACACGTGCGATACTTTATCCTTGTTTTATGTAGACTAATATTTGGGGTGGAATGGCTCTCCCGTTTCAGTAAGAATAACTTGATAAGCATCCCTGATGTTTGGGGGTGCAGGGTGGGTGGGGCAACCATACTGCTGTTGGCAAAGAGTTGTAGTTTGTAATCACTTTATTGAGATAAGTAAATGAATCCAGATGCAGTTGCAACACGAGTTCAACAAGATGAGTAAACTTAACTATGGTAGAGACTTGCAGAAGCTAATTCTTTGGACTGAAATTTATGATTGGCTGTCAGGAAATAGGAAAGTTTTCTTTTCCTTATATTCGCTGTTTTCCAAAGGCCATTGGTGTTATAGGTTAACTAGTGTGGTAGGTGGATGTGTATCTGGGTGCCAGATATCCACTTTACGAGGTTTTTGATGTTTAGATTGTATTGAAATGAGCAGCCTAGGTGATACAGAGAACTCACATATAGGTACTAACGAGTACTTCAACTATTGTTTTGTAAGTAAGAGTAGTCTAGCATTATATTTTCCCAAGGGTTATTATTCTTTATGAAAAACAGGAGTGGGGAAGGCAATATAAGTGCTTGCGGAGGTAATGGTTTTGCGGGAGGTGGCGCTGGAAGAGTTTCAGTCGATGTTTTCAGCCGGCATGATGACCCCAAGTTCTTCGTTCATGGTAAGATTCTACAAACTCATCATTTACTATTTGCAATATAAGGCTCAAGGCTGTTTTGACAACCCAGTACAGTGACAATGCCCAACAAGGAGAAGGTTAGAAGTTAAAGTTCACCTTCACAGGGCAGGCAGGATGCTGAGATCATTGGACATGAAACATATAAAACGGACAAGTTTTACCTTATAGAATTTGACATTTGGAGAAGCTCCTGTTACCTTGGATATTTGACAATATAAGTAACCCTTGAATTTCTTATAATTCAATCCCACTAAATATAGGCCCTTTCAAATTACCACGTCTGTCCTGTTGCTTGCAGGGGGAAGAAGCTACGGGTGTCTAGGAAACTCTGGTGCTGCAGGGACATTCTATGATGCTGTTCCTCGTAGACTTATTGTGAGCAATCATAACATGTCTACAGATACTGATACACTTCTTTTAGAGTTCCCTAATCAGCCACTCTGGACGAATGTTTATATTCAAAATCATGCCAAAGCTACTGTTCCTTTGCTCTGGAGTCGTGTGCAGGTCATTGAATTGTCAATATCCTTTATTATCTCTGTTTGAATTGAATGTTATTTTGTTGTTGAGGCCAAAAGAGTTCTCCTGGGACAGCATATTCTTATCATGTTCCACTTTTGTTACCCCCTTCATTTTGGTGTGGCCATCTTTTCTTTCTCATGTTTTTGTGGTCAGTAACATGACGTTTCTAATAAATGTTGAGGGCACAAGGTAGATGTTGCAGCTGAATTTAATTGTTGGGAAAGCTTATTGTCATGTGTGCTAGATGGTTATGAGTCACATAGGTGTTCTTTCTAGAGATGAACTGTCTAATGGAATGGTGTCAATATGAGTTGGAAGCTAGTTTGCTGTACTTGTTAGGATTGATAGTTTTATTGTCTCCTACTCTCCTATAATCCCATTCTTAAACGGATTCTTATCAAGCGAGTCCGCCCTCTATGAATTGCCGCTTTCTTCATCAGTCATTGATGGTGAAACTTGATGATTGGGACCAATTTTTTGAAAAGCAGACGGCTGGCTGTGGACAGGTCTTGGTTCTGGTCGGGATAAACTCATACCTGTTCTACCTTACAAGCCGGCTTCTATTGCAAAAACCATTACAAATTGTGGTATAACGTAAGAACCGGTCGGGGGTCATTGAAATGGCCGTCCATGGAAAATATGGACCTTAAAAGTATCTTGTCGCTTGCTTTGGCTTAGACGCTCCATGGTTAACATTTGGGGGCACATGCCCAATGTGTGACACTACAAAGGAATGTTGAGAGCTTAATAGCTTCACATATTCACGAACTGAGCATCATTTTCTGATGTGTCAGGGGTGTTTGGGAGCCTCATTTTTTTACTTTTTGCATTTTGCTTTTTACATTTTCGACTTTTTAGATTATGGTCAGAAATCAGAATGTATTATGAATTTGAATAGTGTTTGGGAGACACGTGTGGAATATATTTTGCAACATGAGTAGTGTTTGAGAGATATGTACAGAATAACCAACATGGGAAAAGTAAAAAATGAGAAGTTAAGCTACTCTCCCCATACTTCTGACTTCTCTTCTCTAACTTCGAAAGTTGATAACTCATTTTGTGACGATTCATTATGGTAGTGAGTTGCCAAACATGCAGAAGGAGAAAATGAATAAGTCAAAAGCCAAAAAAGAGGTATCCAAACACAATACATGACCATCCTTTTTTCCAGTGAACATCTCGTGCTGATGCTCTTGAAACTGTTTATGGGTCCTTTTTTTTTTTTTTTTTTTTTCATTTGCAGAATATATATGATTGTTTATCCAGACTAAGCATACCCTGGGATTAAGGAAAGCTAGCTTGCTAATTGTCCGCTGGTTTGAGCGGGATGCTTTAACAAGTTAAAAATGGATTTCATTTGGTTTTCTTCAAAGTGAAAGTTTGCATTTCTTTTCAGAAAACATAGCTTTGCTATCATGTGCTCTGACTTTTTAGATGTTTTCATATGTATTCTGCATGATACTGCATTTGCTATTGGGGTGGTTTACATCTATTCTGGATATTGATATGCTGATGCAAATGTAGGTTCAAGGACAACTTAGTTTATCCTGTGGCGCAACTTTGAGCTTTGGGCTTGTACATTACGCGTTTTCAGAGTTTGAGTTAATGGCAGAAGAGCTCTTAATGAGTGAATCAGTAATCAAGGCAAGTGACTGATATTTCTCTTTTGGCCTCTCCTTTGTTCTTGTTCATATTGTGTTACTTCAAGCCTGATTATTGAGTAGAGTTTGTTACAATTTTGATTCCTATCCAGTTGACAGCTCTGTGGTAGTTTTCTCAGTCAGTTGGATTAGTCCTTCCATTGGGCTAGCTGCATATGCATCATTCTTCTAATGTACTCTACCAATGCCATATATTCCCACTATCTCACTTGCTATTCAATGCGACTCTTTTCCGATACGAACACCTGTGCCGAGTACACAAGCTTATGCTAGAAGCCTAGAACTATTGATTATTTAAAACTTCAAAATGTCACTTTGTATTCACGAGTCAAGAATATTAACTTGTACAGCTGAACATATTCAATATTGCGCCTATATTTTTAGGTTAGTAATTTGAGTCATGATAATGTACTCTTTTTTTAGAAAGTATACACTCATTGCTTGTCAACCATATGATTCAATTGTCACTGAAATTCTTATTCTGCACTTGTTTTTTGAAGAAAAGTTTATAATGTGCTAATGCTTCGTCTTTATAACCCTATTAACTAAATTACTACTAGTAATAGCTATCTTCCGATCTCATATTTGCTTGTTTGTTGATAAAATGAAAATAAATTGTTTCCCATATCTCCCGGATTACTACGGTTTACAAAACTTCTCTATGATCTTATGTCCAGCTCTCTTCTGTTTTACTGTTTGCAGACATATTGGTTTTGAAGCATGGCAGATACTAGTTTATCAGTCCTGTCGATCAATAGAATCTTCCTTTATGATGTTTATCATGATACTAGTTTATCATGTTTGTATACATGGAATTTAAATGTCCCTGTTTCCTCATGTAGTAGCTGCAATATAGCTTTTCCTATCGGTTATAATAATTATTGGGTGTACAATATGCTGACGATATCTTGGTTAACTTTGTAATTACTAATTGCTTTTGGGTATATGGGGCTTGACGATATCTTGGTTAACTTCGTAATTATTTTAGGTATATGGGGCTTTGCGAATGGCAGTCAAAATTCAGTTGATGTGGAATTCAAAAATCCTTATAGATGGTGATGGTGATGCAATTGTTGGAACATCATTGCTAGAGGCCAGCAATTTAGTGGTTCTGAGGGTAATTCATACATGCTTATCCTAGTCCAGCTTTTTCTAACTTTTGTTCTTGTTACATTCTTGTCTGACATTGTTTACTGTATTTGGTTGGCAGGAATCCTCTGTTATTCATTCTAATGCTAATTTGGGAGTTAATGGGCAAGGGTTTTTGAATTTGTCTGGACCGGGAGATGTGATTGAAGCTCAGCGTTTGGTTGTATCATTATTTTATGGTATAAGTGTAAGTTGAATGCTCTTCACGTATCGCAAATGTTCATTTGTTTGTGAATGCCGTACTATGAGATCCCCTTAAAAGTCCCACATTGTCTAATTAAAGAAGTGTGGGTCAGTACAAAAGGTTTATTCCACCAACTACTGCTAACTTGAGGTTAACCTAATGAGCCACGTGGTTAGGCTACGAGTTAGCAGGTCAGCTGGGGCGGGTCGTTATAGTTGGTATTAAAGTATAACCCCGGTCTACATGGTGGGGGCTACCAGTAGAATCTGAGCCACCTCTTGAATCCCAGAGTTGGAACAAAGTGCTATGCAAAAATAAGTGTCAAACCATGGCCACCGGGGGAAAGTTGATGGGCCAATGCAATGAGGTGGGGAGAATGTGACAGCTCGTGACCCACTTGGGTGCGACGGAATTCTGTAATGTAAGAGAATAGATCATGCCCTAACTTGCACAAGGCCTTTAAAAGCCGCGCGGGCGGTAAAGTTCTTTGAAACTTCGCAGTTAAGCGTGCTCGCCCTGGGAGCAATCCTGGGATCGGTGACCTTACTGGGAAGTCCTTGGAGCTTGGATGGCCAAAGATTGTGTAAGGTGGTGGCGGGTCGTTATAGGTGGTATCAGAGCACAACCCCGGTCTACATGGTGAGGGCCACCTCTAGAATCTGCATGAGCCACCTCTTGGATCACGGAGTTGGAGCAAGGTGCTATACAGAACTAAGTGCCACACTATATCCACTTGGGGAAGGTTGTTGGGCCAATGCAACGAGGACGTTACATCACAAGGTGGGGGAGATTGTGACATCCCTAAAAAGTCCCACAACGTCTAATTAAAGAAGTGTAGGTAGTACAAAAGGCTTGGCCTAACCACTACTGCTAACTTGAGGTTACCCTTATGAGCCACCGGCCACGTGGTTAGGCTAAGAGTTAGCAGGTTAGCTGGGGCGGGTCATTACGCGTACTCTTAAGGATTTTGATTTATTCCTTTATTTTCTTTGTGATGATGGATGGGGTAACTAGTTGAATCTCTTTCTTGATAACCAAGTGGTCTAACTAACTACTTAATTAAGCATTTTTCATTTGTCCCCTTTTGGCCTATTCTTTTGAATAAGCTTTCACTGCAGGTTTTCTTTTGTGCTGCATTGTCATTTCCATTGTAATTTCTTGTGGAAAGTTGTTACGCCCTTGGCCCCACAAATGTGTACTTTCTGTATCAAATTTGATTTATTTTACATTGATTCGTATTTAAACAAGAAAGCTGTACTAATATCTAGTGTTTTCAAATCGGGATACTTATCGTGTATCGTTTTTCTCAATTCATAAATCGTATCGGGATACGTATCATGTATCGTAAAATAATTACCATAATTAATATATAGTTAAAAAAATATTATACCTTATAAAACAACCAAACCCGCATATACTTAAAGAAAAAGAATTATAGACTAAAAATTTTAGTTCTTCTAATTGGAGTCTATCGCATTGAGGCTTCCTGTTGCCTTAGTTATGAAAGAAAAGAAGAGCCCGTATAGGATTCATGCAAAACACAATTAAGTATGGTTAGTTCTTTCAAAAGTAAATTGCAGTTGGGTTGTTTCTTTCAAATGGTTTGAATGTCGCTATAATTTGATTAATGCGTTCAGTATTCCGATTCTTAAAGATAAGGTCCGATCTTTTCCTAATAAGTAATCGTAGGATACGTACCAAATTGGGATACGCTTGATTATTGTAGGATACACCATGATATCGTATGATTTCTATACAAAAAGGATAAGGGTTGGGATTTGTATTATTTTTGGAAGGAGACATACGAATTGTAGGATGCGTATTCTTACGGTAGGTTTTTAACACCTATGTGATATCACAAAGAATTTCTTAGACTTCTCTGGAAAGCTTCAATATCACCTCTCAATTTTTTATTGTCAAGGCTTTAAAATCCCATTGTTATAGGCGTTATGGTTTTGCAAGTTTGAACTCACGAAACTTCTTTTGTTCACGAGTTCCTGGTTATCTTCCATCGTAAATATTGAATAACAACTAGCAAGGCTCATAATTTCTAGTTATTCCTTTCTTGATTTTACTAACTTCTTGTATTCCTAGTCACGTTTCCTTGCTCTAAAAAATTCTCCGTTCGTGTTCTTTCTTTTGGATGCATTCATGTTTAGGTTTACTGATATACCTACTTACATTTGAATCTTCTCTTATCACATGAAGGTCGGGCCTGGGTCAGTTTTGAGAGGTCCCTTGGAGAATGCAAGCAGTAATTATGTGTAAGCACTGGCTATATGAAAAGTCGCAGTTTGCGTGTAAGCTTCTATAGTTTATTAAGTTGATTTCTTATGAACGGTAGGACACCAAGGCTCTATTGTGACCTCCAGGAGTGCCCCGAGGAACTGCTTCATCCACCTGAAGATTGCAACGTGAACTCTTCATTGTCCTTCACTCTTGAGGTGTCGAGTTAGTTCACATTGAACTACGTTGTTTGAGGTTTCTCTTATTTGCATGTAAAAAATGTTGGGGTTGGTTAACTTTGCAGATTTGCAGAGTTGAAGATGTAAGAGTCGAGGGTATGATAGAAGGATCTGTTGTCCATTTCCATTGGGTTAGAACTGTAGACGTTAAGTCATCTGGTGCAGTTAGTGCATCTGGACTGGGTATGCTCAATCACTATTTTACTTGTCCTTTTTCTTTCTCAATCTCACTTGTCCTTGTTAAAACTTTTTTCTTTAACTTTCTGTTGTAAATTATGCCTCTTGGGTGAAAGCATGTCCTCTGTCATTTCAATTTGGCAATATGCAGGGTGCACTGGTGGGGTGGGCAGAGGAAGCTTTTTGAGCAATGGTCTTGGTGGTGGAGGCGGACATGGTGGGAAAGGTGGTACTGGTTATTATAATGGCAGTGCTATTGAGGGTGGTGTTGCATATGGGAATGCTGATTTACCTTGTGAACTTGGTAGTGGAAGTGGAAATGATAGTCTTCCTGATGCAACTTCAGGTGGTGGTATCATAGGTAAGCTTTTGAATGGATGAGTTTAGTTCATGCAGTTGAACAACATGAGGTGCTGCTTTGGAACATATTTTAGAACAATGATATTTTGTCAGGCAAATGTCTCATGCTGTAATGCTTGCTATCTTGGATATATGTTTCAAATATGCAACCATGTGGCCAAAAAACTAGTTATTGCACGTGTGTGCAAGCATCCGTCTTATCTGTTGTATGGGAAAGCTTTCAATATACATAAAATTTCATCTTGAGGAAGGGACAGGTTTTTTGTTTCTGTTTTGCGTCAGATTGTATTGTATGTGATACATGCCTTTCACCTTAAAAGTTTTTCATCCATGATTTAACGTTGCTCCTGTCTTTGCAATATGGTCTTTACACCTTTGCCTCGGGCACTGTTTCATCTCTCAGGGTTAATTATAATTCTTTATGTTTGTTGCATGTAATATTGTTATGACCCAAATACGGAATGCATATCAAACAGTTACAAAAATAGGGATGTACCGCAAGAGAACGACAAGAACAAAGGTTTGTGTCGTTACTTCCTGGCAACAAAATTTATAGCCGTGCCTCCAAACTATAAGGTCCCACAAGATAATAAAAGAAACCAAAAAAAAAAGAAAAAGAAAAAGAAAAAGAAAAAGAAAAGAAAGAATAAAAAAGAGAGAAAAAGGAAAGAAGACATGAAGGAGCGACAAATTAAACATACAACTAACAGCTGTCTAGGAAGTAGGAACAAATAATGTTGACAAGATGCATGCATTCTGAATTAAAATCTAATAAACAAATAACACCCACTAACTGCCCTGAAAAATATAAAATTCATCCCTTTTTTTTCCGGATGTGATGTTTGTTATATGCAAGTTTTGATACAATATGATCCCTGTTTCATTCATTGGATTTTAGATATCACTAGGCGACTTGTTTATTTCCCTAGTCTCAATGTTACTGCCCATGTTGCATTTGGGATTTCCTGCAGTTCTTTTTCCTAAAGAGATGGTTTAATTGGTTTACTTTATTTTTCTTCCTTCAAGCAGTGATGGGTTCATTGGAGCATTCATTGTCAAGTTTGTCCATTGATGGTTCACTTCGAGCTGACGGAGGAAGTTTCGGGGAAAATGTCAGAAAGCAGGATGATATTATTACTGCCAACGTTGGTCCGGGTGGCGGATCAGGCGGAACTATTCTTTTATTTGTTCATACATTGGTACTTGGTGAATCTTCTTCTGTCTCAACTGTTGGAGGACATGGGGGTCCTTATAGTGGCGGTGGTGGTGGTGGAAGGATTCACTTTCATTGGGCAGACATTCCCATTGGGGATGATTATATGCCCATAGCAAGGGTAAAAGGGGCTATTCATGTCGGGTGCGTTCTCAACCTTCATACTATTATCTCACTAGAATTGGCTAGATATTGCAGATTTGTTTTTAAGCTGAGTCTCTTTGTTTCAGTGGGATCATTTACTAAAAATGTGCTACTGCCTACTGCTGTGCGTAATGTGAAACTTCTTGTAAGATTGTGAACTGACTGCTAAAATGATGGTTTGGGTACAATTGGACAAATCGTGCTAATAGGAGTTATCTAGTTTGGTGTTATTAGTCATCGAGCCCATCAGTTGGAAATCTTGACATTCTTCCACAATTACAACGGCCTTGTTTGTTTTATAGTTTTAGTTTTGTTTTGTAATCATTGCACTCATTTCTCTCTCTATCTCTCTCCACTCATTACACCTTTTTTCAAAACTAAACTAAACTAAAACTACTAAACAAACAAGGCCAACGTTCTTTTATTTAACGTGGGACTTGTTCCTCATTGTGGCGAAGATTTGAAACATTCATTATGTTTTTGATTTTTTAATTTTTGTTGGCTAATCTCTCTCTCTCTCTCATTAAATTCTCGTGCTTCTCAAGAGGTCCTGACTGGAGTTCTTGTGCACTTGTTTGTTGGCAAATCTCATACATGATTGTGGTTTTGCGTCATTTATGCTTTTAACTGTCTCCAAGGTGTTTGGAATTTGAGCCTCTATTTTTTCGTTGTTTTCCCCCTTTATTATTGGGGCAGGGGAGGGATGGGCAGAGCTCAAGACTATGCTGGGGAGAACGGAACAGTCACTGGAAAAGCTTGTCCAAAGGGGCTTTACGGCATCTTTTGTCAGGTTTATTTGCTATTTCAGCATATTTTACTGTCCTTTGCACTTTTCTGTATGGTGTCAGGACTTTGTTACAGTCAAGGTTGGAGTGTATTCACTTCATTAACATGTTGTTTGCCTTTTGCCTAAAGCTTTAGTTGACATTTGTTTTTTTGCAAGTGGTTTGGTTACTAATATTCAATATTGTATATGAATTCACTTCATTCATTTACTGGCCACCACTTATGTGCTGGCGAAGAATGCAACTTGGTGAATTGCTTCCATGCCCTCCAATAGAATTTTAACATGTTAGGTTAATTTAATGCAGGAATGCCCAGTTGGGAGTTTTAAAAATGTCAGTGGGTCTGATAGAGCCCTCTGTAGAGATTGCCCATCCCATGAGCTCCCACATCGTGCCGTATATGTTTCAATGCGAGGTACCTTTAAGATTTATTATTTAACTTGTTTCTTTGTACTGAAAGATTATTTTTTAACTTTATGTTGGATTTATTCCTACATTTTTGGGATGCCATTTTTCTCTAGCAATATTCTTATTGTTCTATTTTTTCCACTTTGATTTGTTTCCCTTTTCCTTATGTTATCTAGTTACTACTTCATTTGTTCAGGGTTCAGGTAGCAGGCAATGTACTGCCATTCTCTGATTCTCTGATTGTTTTTTACAGGTGGTGTTGTTGATACTCCTTGTCCATACAAGTGCATTTCCGATAGATATCACATGCCACACTGTTACACAGCCCTCGAAGAATTGATATACACGTTCGGGGGCCCATGGTTATTTGGTTTTATTCTGGCAATTCTCCTAATTTTGCTAGCGCTGGTGCTTAGTGTTGCTCGAATGAAATTTGTCAACGCGGATGAATTACCTGGTCTAGTGCCAACGCGACGTGGGTTGCAGATAGATCGTTCATTTCCCTTTCTGGAGTCGTTGAATGAGGTCCATCATATTCCTATTTCTCTGCTTTGTCATGTTGTCTCATCCGGCATCTGATTCACATTCCTTCTTAGTTCAATATTACTACGGCTCCAGATTATCCTGAAAATTATTTTCTGTTTTCTCTAGGTATTGGAAACTAGTAGAACTGAGGAATCTCAAACTCATGTGCATAGAATGTACTTTATGGGGACAAATGCTTTTGGTGAACCATGGCATCTCGCTTACTCTCCTCCAGAACAAATAATAGAAATCGTGTAAGCTCTCTCTCTCTCTCTCTCTCTCTCTCTCTCTCTCTCTCTCTCTCTCTCTCTCTCTGTGTGTGCGTGCGCACGCGCTTTCTCTGTGCGTGTGTGTGCAAACAATATTCATGCCAAATATCTTTACCCAAATGTTTATTCGTAATTGTTACGCATTGCTGTGATTATCTTGGAAGTCAAATGATTTTCTTGTTGATTCATCATAAATGGCTCCAAGTGGTAAAATTGCTCAGTGAGATAAAAGGGGCTGGTTAGTGGTACATCAAGCACATGGAAAAGTTCCTAACTTTAGTGAACACTTGTGAACTCTTTATTAAGTATTTCGTTGACGAGGCAGATATGAGGATGCATTCAACATATTCGTGGATGAGATCAATGCGCTTGCTGCCTATCAGTGGTGGGAAGGATCAGTCTACAGCATTCTTTCACCTCTTGCATATCCACTTGCATGGTCTTGGCTGCAGTGGCGCAGGAAAATTAAAATACAACGCCTACGTGAATTTGTTCGATCAGAATATGATCATGCTTGCTTGAGCTCTTGCCGTTCACGTGCTCTCTATGAAGGGCTGAAGGTATTCTTCTGAGTTCTCTTCTGAATGCGTTGTTCACATTTAGATATAGATTCATAACTAAGGTGGTTAGGTCCATGTTAACCATGTGATTGAGGAATTAAATTTACTTTTGTTGGTTCAGCAGTTCTCCCCCTTCCCTCTGACTCTCCTAACAAAAGAAGCACAAGTTTCAAGGTGCCAATTTGGAGGAATGACTGGGTTTTAAAGTTATGGTGGGTTTTAGAATTCTCAGTCATAGAAAGCAGAAACTGAAATATTCTGAGCTGAATTCAACGAGTGGGAAGATTTGGTTCTTTCTTTTCTTTTCCCGTTAGCGAATCTCTGGCTAATACGGGTCTCAATCAATGCATTTCATGTCATTATCAGCTAGTATTTTAACGTACATGATAGGATTAAGGATTACCATTCTTTTTATTTCATTGGGTCAACTGTTTTAGAATTAACAGCTAATCTTTTGACTCAGGTAGCTGCAACTTCTGATCTAATGCTGGCATACGTGGATTTTTTCCTTGGTGGAGATGAAAAAAGAGCTGACCTTCCTCCTCAACTTCATCAAAGATTTCCAATGTCTTTGTTGTTTGGAGGAGATGGAAGTTACATGGCTCCCTTCTCACTTCACAGTGACAATATCCTTACTAGCCTCATGAGTCAGGTTTGCTAATTGTGATGAGAGTAATTGAGCTCTCGATTACCATTGAATATTTTTTTCTCTCGAAGGAATCAGATTAATTTTTGTGTATAACTTCTCTTTTTCATGGCCTCTTGTACTAAAATGCCGTTGATTGTTATTGCACATATTGCAGTCTGTCCCTCCTACAATTTGGTTTCGATTTGTGGCTGGTCTAAATGCTCAATTGCGTCTAGTTCGCAAGGGACATTTAAGAACAAGTTTTCGTTCAATTATGAGCTGGCTTGAAACACATGGAAATCCTACTTTAAGTGCATATGGTGTACGTGTTGATCTGGCTAGCTTTCAGCCTACTGCTTGTGGTTATCACCAGTTTGGACTTATTGTAAGTGCTGTTGAAGATGAAAGTGTGCAGCCATCAGTTGAAGAGCCATATGTATCTTTGTCAGCCGAGCAACAGTCGCGGTAATTTGGCTACAGCAGTGTTTAGTATTTTCCATTTAATTATAGAGTTTCTATGGAATCAACAATATAGCATGGTAGCTTGATTTTTCTTTCCTATCTGATACACAGCTTACTTGGTAATCAAGAAAGAAAGGCCATAGATGCATTGATGCATAAAAGGGTAGTTGGAGGAATTTTACAAACTAAGAGCGTACAAACACTTGGAGAGAGGAAAACTCTTTATTATCCTCTGTCTTTTGTGCTTCATAATGCCAAACCTATTGGTCATCAGGTAATATGGCCTGTTCCGAGAATGTTATCTACAGATATTTCACAACTAAAAATGCTTCACTTCAATTGTCTGAGATATACTTCTGCATCATTGCAGGATCTTGTTGGTCTGGTCATATCAATACTACTGCTGGGAGATTTTAGCTTAGTCTTGCTTACTTTACTTCAGCTATACTCTATTTCGCTTTTGGATTTGTTCTTGTTTTTGTTTATTCTACCTTTTGGGATACTATTTCCATTCCCCGCTGGAATCAATGCTTTATTTAGTCATGGAGCCAGGCGAGCATCGGGTCTTGCACGTTTCTATGCTCTCTGGAACATCATGTCATTGGTAAATGTTGTAAGTTGTTCTCTACCCCTTACTCATCATTTGAAGTAGAGGCTTGAACTTGGGACCAATTGCTTTGTTGACAAAGGTCCGTCCACAACACTTTGCATCACATAAGGTGGCCTTCTTTATAATAACTCAAAGGTGAATGACAAAGAGTGCTAGCCTTTTTCTCAATTTACTATCATGTTTCTACAGTCAGTGCAAGATTTGTTTCTCCAAATTGTCACTTTTCAAAGCTGATGAATTTTTTGAACAGGAAAATGTATTCCAAATTTTGTTATCTGATAGGGTAGGTTGACGAAAGTTTGAATTTTTTGAAACCTAAGTTTGGTGTTATTCAGACCTATGATTATGCCATCACTGCCTCTTGGTAATCTGCAAAGCTGATTGGATGCACAACAAAAGCTTAAGCTCCTCTTGTTGGTAGGATTTGGGGAGTTTATGTCATGTCTAGAGATACATATACAGACTATTGAAACACGGTTGGAAAATATAATTGAGAGTTCATTTCTTCTCGTTTTTTGGTACTAGATCTGGTTTTATTTGTTTGTTTGCTTTGGGTAAAAGCATCTACTTTGTGAAAATTGTGCCAAAAAGTTGGTCTTTGCATAGTCTTTGGTTAACCCTTCCCAAAAGCCTTGACTATTGACGTCTGGGGAATCGTAGTTTCTTTTACTTTCCAAGGGAGATAGAGTAGACAGAGAGGTTTGAGCTCCCCTGGATAAGAACTGAGATCGTGGGACGATGTTTGGTAGAGTTTGATAGAACACGTACCAAATGGAGTCATACTCCTTTCTTCCTTTCATTTTGAGGAGAACAAATACTTTTCTTTTTATGTTGTGAATTCTTAGTTGTATCCTTCATTGTGGCAGGTAGTTGCTTTCATATGTGGATTTGGTCATTATTCAAGTAAAAAGCATCCAAACTTTCAGCCCTGGAATTTTAGCATGTAAGAAGCTTTATTTTATGAATTGACAATGATCTTCCATTGTCCGAAATATATCTGTGAATAATAAGAGTTGCTAGTCATAATCTGACATTTGAATTTTGGGCAATGTTATACGCTGCCTATTTTTGTGTGCAGGGATGAAAGTGGATGGTGGATGCTTCCTTCTGGACTTGTGCTGTGTAAAGTTATTCAAGCACGACTCATCAATTATCATGTGGCTAACCTAGAGATTCAAGACCGTACATTGTATAGTAATGACCCAGATATGTTTTGGCAGTCATGAAAGGTTTTCATTGAGTGATTGATTATAGGCCGCCTTCCTAAATACTAATCTTTATGGTCTCCACATTCGTTTAAACCTTTGTAAAGATAGCAGGCAGGGAGAGAGAGAGAGAGAGACAGGGAGAGAGAGAATATCATGTATTGACAGTCAAATGGAGTGTTTACTCCAATGTACAGGCTGTACTTTTTATTTACACAATCTCCATTTTCTGTGCCTATTTGAGCGAATACTTTCTTGCTACTGTCATTCAATGCTGCTGCTACACTTTTCAAGCTACTAGAAAAACAGGTGCTTAATGGTGGGTTTTTGAAAGACTCATCTGGGAGCCTATGAAAATAGCTTATGAGATTGTCGTCTTCATTAAAGGCATGAATTGTAGAGTAGAGCCAAATTCCGTACAATTGGGGACTAATTCAAATCGTATGCTACTAACCAGCCGCCTACCAGGTTAGTGAATTGAATTCTCTTCAGTTGTCCATTATTTTTAAGATTATTGTTGGAATATGCCACTTTTCATGTTAAGTTTTTGCTGCTTCGTTTTTTCAGCTCTAATTGCGCATGGTGTAATGTTGTACCAACATTAGTGAAGTCCTTGCTTATGTGTTCTAGTTGTTAAGAAGTGGAGATTAAGGTTGTACTCATGAAAGAACGCTTAGTTAAACACATGGTTTTCCATGGTAATTGCTTTAAACATATTTTTCCAATACGGGAAATTGTTTCGTCCCTGGTGATGAATCTTCTACATTGAATCAGCAACTCGGTGGATTATAAGAGAATCAAGAGAGCAGGGAGGCTTGCAATTAACCTAGTTTGAGCGTCCAGCAAGGGTGGGAAGTCCATTAAAAGCACTAGCAGTTGCTTGCACGAAGGCTTGGCAATGGATTTCTTTGCCATGCTGTTAAAAAGTCTTAGCGTAAAAAGATTGTTTACTTCAATCCGCTCTCAGTTTACTTGAGTTGTGAGGTATCTCAATTAGGCTCTGCTTTCTGATATAATTTCTTCAAAATCTGTCTTGTATGTTTACCAAGGTGCCACAGGTAGCAGTCCAGCCACATCATGAGGGGGAATGCTCTCTCTTAGTAATATATTTAAACTTTAAAAAAAAAAAAAAAATTATTTTCCATTTTTGAATTAAAAACACAAAGTTTGAAAACATTTCCGTGAATAATTGAATGGTTTAGCGTTCTAATAAATTGACTGTTTCTGATAGTGGAGTATGGAGTTGAGGATCAGGAAATTGGGGCTGTCCAATGTGCAGTATTTGCTGATATGTCTCTGCACCTAATGAAGGTATAGTATTCTGCTTTTGCTTAAAGGGACATAAGTAGAACTCACATTCGTAATTTAGAACATTGATGTGGTTGGCTTTTTGGCCTCTTCGTTTACTTTTTTACATTGGGATATTCCTCGATGCATTTGCATTTACTTAGAACACGTTATAAACATAGTGGACAGCTATATGGAGGTTCCAATGCGGCAAATTGATCTCTAGGTCGGGCTAATTGAATTTGCTGGAACACGTTTGCTATTCTATTTTGTCCCACCTACCCCCATGTTAAAGATTCAAACACAACCTGAACGAACCATATATTGATGCAGTCTTAGGTTTTGTGCAGATATGGTGTACTTTTCTACAAACACTGGACCATAATCTATGGCGTTTGTATTTGAACACTTCGACGAGAGAAGGCATTTGCTGCGATAGAGAGATCATGGACTGCAGGCAAGGGAAGGAGGGGATATCTGCCAGCTTCTTGTACAAGTCTTCGAACCTCCATTTATGAGGGCAGAAAACATGGAAAAGTTTGTACCGACCCAATATTCGTGGAACTTTTATTGCAGCGACAGAAAGGCCAGCAGCCGTCTGATACGTAGTTATCATTTGATATTTAATCATCCCCCATATGGGGCAGGTATCTGGGCGGATATTGTTCCCATTTGACTTGATGTAGGATTCGTGAATAATGTTACAATTCTGATCCTCTGTTACTTGACAAATGTTTTATGGAAAATATTGATGCCCGTCTTCATGCAAGGGGAAATAGATTTAGATGATTTCTATGAATAATTTTTCACCTGATAAATGAAAATGTGAATTGTGTTGATGATGATGTAGATCTTTCTCCTGAAATTGTTTTATTGCCTTTGAACAAATAAGCTTGGTTGTATGTTAGTGGACTTTCTGCATCAGTGATTTTTAACTATCATGATATTCGTAAATAGGTCCCATTTAGAGTGTGATGCTCCAGCATTTCAGAGTACAAGGATAACACGTTATAGCGTTTTAGGAGTAATTGTAACGACCCGCCCAGCTTGACCTGCTAATTCTTAGCCTAATCACGTGGCTGAAAAGATTAATCTCAAGTTATACAATAGTTTGACGCGTACCCTTGTATATTTCACAACAATCACTTACCCACAGAAGTGGGACTTGGGGCATTACAATCTCCTCACCTTATGATGCAATGTCCTCACTGGCTCACTGCATAGCACTTTTCTCCAACTCTAAGATTTAAGACGTGGCTTTTGCAGATTCTAGAGGTGGCCCCCACCATGTAGATCAGGGTTGAACTCTAGTACCACCTATACCGACCCGCCCCAGCAAACTTGCTAAGGGGGTGTTTGGCCACCTTTTTTTGCATTTTCGTTTTTGCATTTTCTACTTCTAGGTGTTCGGCACACCATAGCGAAAACACATTCTGCAAAAATGAGTTTTTGTCTTTTGAGTTTAGAGAAGAGAAGTCAAAAATAGGTTGAGAGGAGTTTTTTGACTTCTCATTTTTCACTTTTCCCATTTTGATACAAAAAGATCTACAGAATGTATTCTACACATATCTCCCAAACACTACTCATGTTTCAAAATGCATTGTGCACATTTCTCCCAAATACTCCTACCAAATTCATAATACATTCTGACCATAGCCAAAAAGCTAAAAATGAGGCTCCCAATCACCCCCTAACTCTTTAGCCTAATCACATGGCTCAAAAAGTTTAATCACGTGGCTCAAAAGGTTAACTTCAAGTTATACAGTAGCTCGACGCGTGCCCTTATATATTTCACAACAAATCTCTTGCCCACCTATGTGGGACTTGGAGCATTACAGTAATTGACGTTCATAATGCAGTACCGGCTTAGACACAAATCCTATGAACCCTAGGATTTAGGCCCCCTAAAAAATCAAAAAATTTAGGGCTCCCAATTTGTTATGACCCCTACATATATATACTAGGCTCAATACAATTTTTGTGTAGTCCATCCCATTTTGAGAAGCATATGGTGAAGATGCTTGATTATGAAGACTTAATTAGTACGTTTGCGGCTAAAAGTGCGATACAACAAATGTTCAAATGATAGATTTTGAAATATTGTAGCGGTTGTATATTTTTGGATAACTATATTTTTGCATTTGTAATGGTAAATCTTTTGTAATCGTTTTTATAAAGACTCTTTATTGGCCAATTTTTTGTATGCAAAATATAGGGTGGGCCTCGTTTAATTAGTTCGATTTAGGCCCCCAAAATGTATGAGCCGGCTCGGTCATAATGGTGGGACTACAAGCTTAATGTTGCCCGTCGATCATTTTATTCAGGATTTGAATTTCAAGCAGGCCTGAAGAAAAAGACAGGCAGCATAAATAAACAGTGGAACAGTTCAAAATCCATGGAGCCAATGCGACGAAGGTGATCGCAATACAAACCTAATATTATTTTACGATAAAGTTTCTTTAGGTTTAATCAATGAAATGGGAATAGACATGCTTCAAGCGCCGTACGGTAACTAAAGTTCAGGAAAAAATGAGAGAAAAACAGATTATGACGCCTTGTCCAGCAGTTGTATTGGAGCAAGGATATTTGCCTTGCTTGTTTCAATGATACATCCATTCATGACCATTTCTTCCAGCATGAAATGTGCTTTCTCAAGATGGAACATGATGTCCAGCTCACACTGCAAATTCACACATTCAAGAATTGAGAGAGAGGAGTAGTTTTTGGGTGCCAGTCAGGCACCAACTGTTCGTGCTTGTGCATCCAATCTGGCCGTCCAGAACACTCTTGGAATGTCCAGATTTAAAAGAGAAAATTTTTAGAGAGAGGGTTCTTAGTTATGCAATTTTCCAGATCAGAAGACTTACCACATTTCCGAAATGGCGATCCATGGTTTCAACTAAGAGGTGTATAAACTCGAGAATAGCAAGCTCATTCTGCATATAGAACACAATGAAGAGTGAGAAGTTAATATGCGGAAACACGATATATGATGCCGGGGAAAACAGGAATTGTGAATTTGTTAGAAATAGCACATTTCCCTATGGTACTTTTCATAGATTAGGAAAAAGGAGAATTTTAAGGCCACGTCTAATGTACATGTACTCTCTGACCAAATAAAGCTTCTTTTCCTCATTTCACTTCACCTAACATTCAGCTCTGAAAACTTAAACTTCAAATAACCAAACTCTGACAACTTGTGATCAGAAGGAATATTCAAACGAAAACGATGAAACTTAATGGGTACTTTTATCATGGTGATAAAAGAAGTCATATAAACCAGATACACTCTACAAGGAATGGCTGAATAAAGTCCAAGCTTTAGAAGAATAGTCGTCTCTATGTGTGGTGAAACTTATGATTGATCTTTTCATAAACAAGCGCCCTTCTTTGAAATAGAGCACACTTCTTTGAAATGGAGCACATGCGAAACACTTACCTCCTCATTGTCGACTCCAACCAAGAAAAACAGTGATGCATAGCGTCTGTACACGATTTTGTAGTTACGATGCTCGACAAAGGAACACTGTTTCATAAGACGAAAACATCAAGTCACAAAATATGAATAACTGCCAAATTCATAGAACAGTTGATGCATTTTCTTAAGAAATCAGAAAGGATCCTAATAAAACAATGTGAAAACAAACTGTAGGTCTGGAAGCTATATAAACAAGTCAACCAAAGCGATAAGCCACTATTTCAGGGATGTTAAATTAAGCAGACTTAATGCCGTAAAAAGAATGGCGAGGCGAAGAAATCAAAACAGCCATTATACGTTGAGCATGCAATAGCTAAGTTTGTTTTGAGTGATTCACAAGAAAGGCACTCTAAAGCCTATGCATTCAAATGTAATACATTTACTACTTGAACACTTTCTTTTTGAATAGGGAAATGCAAGACGCAAATGATTCAAGTTTCTTTACTTTCACAAGAAAAAGAAGAAGAAATGCATGTAAATATATATAACCTAACTTGAAATGTGAGCACAAAAACCCATTAAATTCTTATCTTCAGAATGGTTTATGTGCCACTAAAAATGATCTTCCAATGGAAGCTATGTTACGCTGATTGCATCAGTACAGTGTTCAAGAACTCCATCACATCACAGCATCAAGGACTTTAAACTGCCGAGTACATAATGCATGATCTAAGAAAGCAAGCCATTAGATGATTAGCTAAAGCCATCAGCTAATGTTTTGCTTAGGGATAGGTCAAACCTCACGTGCATTTAACAGAGTAACAATGGTTTAGCTGAATTTGATTACCAAAAGGAACTATAACATTTTCTGTCGTAATGACACATTGAAATTTACAATTGCCAAATTTATCCGAATTTTTTTTCCCACGGTGCCGGTCCTCGATAAGCAGGGGCGGACAAGGGGGGGGTGCTAGGGGGGTGTTTGGCCCCTACACTCCACCCAATTTTCTTCATATTTTTAGTATACTTATAGATTTTTTGGTAAAATTACTAAAGAGTGGTCCCCGCAAATTAGACGAAAATTGCAATCCTACGTCTGCCACTGTCGATAAGATTCCTGTACTTGCAAGTTGCAACAACTAAGACAGGAAAGCCGACCATTACAAACAAATCCAAGCACTAGGGAAGGCTAAAAGTTCTTAATGATTCAAAATCGATTTGTTGGTCAAATTCTCCCGGTGCGTATGAACTTCATCGCAGACAGACCTGTCTACTGATGCTATTGCACAAACATGATTGTAAAGGTAAACTCGCATTAACATTAGGCTTCTCAATTTTGCTTTATTTCTACACGTACGCAATAAGTGATTAACACTAGATCCTCAAGTATTCCTACGTATTAGCTTTGTTTTCTCTTTCAAATGCTCCTATCACCTATCAGATCCTCAAGCTGATTCTCTTAAATCATACCTCCGTATTTTGGGGGGTCTTTCCACTGCCTATGATAAATGTGAAACTTTATCTTTTATTACGAACAAAATCTCTATCAATTGACAACCCTATAAACCCGACCCTAACTTCAAATTGATCATAATTAGCCAAATTGTGGGGCAATTTCAAGTCAAATCAAGGAATTAGGTTTGACCCAGTAATTGAATTAGTCCAATTTGTATCAAGCATAAAATTTGAGATCATTACAGACAAATAAATTGAAGCCGAATGCCAATGAAGAACTAATTTGAATGATCTACTATTAATAAAGTTCGGATCGCAAATCGATGAGCACTGGAATCAATGGCGCGCAAGTGTGTATCATACAGCTAAACGCAGAGAGAGAGAGAGTACTGGCCTGTTGCTCGTTGCGGGCGAGGCATTTGCGAACGATTTCGCCCTCAAGAGCTCGTCTTTCCTCGAGGGTTAAGTACTCGTAGTATTGGGCGAGTCGGGTTTGGCCTTGTTTGTTCACCATCAATATGAATCTGATCCCCATCTCCGAATCACACACACACAGAGAGAGAGAGAGAGAGAGAGAGAGAGAGAGAGAGAGAGAGAGAGATTGTAATTTTTGGGGGAAAATTCACGACGACGACTGGTGCTCGCGAGGTTGCGTCGTTGCCTGAGATGAGCCGTTTATAAGAGTTGCGATGTTATACAAAAACGACGTCGTTTTTGGTACGTGACATAGGTTCAACCCATGTCACGTACCAAAAACGACGTCGTTTTTCCGTTTGTCCATTTGAAGAACTTAATTCGTCACTCGAGATTGATTCCGGGATTATTGATCTGATCGAAATTGTTCAACATTTAGATCTTGTCAGTAAAATAAATCTTGTTAATTATTATACAAATTTAGTTCTTATTAGTACATGATCTGAGATGATTTGTGTGAATTGTTTTTGGTGAAAATAGAGTTGCCCACATTCAATCCGACCCTTTTTATGGACAATACAAGGAGGTGGAGTAATTACTCGATTGTGATTCATTCCATGATTATTAATACGATCGAAAGAGTTCATGTTTTTGATATTGTCAAGAAGATAAACCATGTTAAGAATCATGTCAATCGAGAATTGAATTGTACATAATCGAAGATGATTTATGTGAAATTGTTTTTCTGAAAATAGATTTCGCTACACTGAATCAGACCCATTTTAGCAGAGAAACCGATAAATAGGGTCTCTAATTTAGCGGGAAATTGAACCGAGCTCTCTTCTTGCCCATAGCGCTGAATGCAGGTACGTCTACTTTTCATTGATCCATGTGGTTCAATCTGTTGTAGCTTTCTTCACTTTTTGAATCTATCGGTTTCCAAGAAACTTAAATTACTCATCACACAAGTGTAAAAACGATTGATTTTCGATGTGGTTGAATACGTTTGACCTTTACATAGATGGGCGAGTAGAATCCTTCAACTTACATTTCTCTACTTGGTTATTTCCTTACCTTAATTCAAATCCTAAATTCGAGTTTTTGACCCTGATAATGGAGTTCGGAGGAAATGAAGGGTGAACAGCAATGTGGTTATCTTTTTCTTTGTTTCTGCTTGTTGATTTTATGCAATATTTGATTTTTGATTTTGGGACTTTTTTGGGTAAGCTTCTTGGGAGAATATTTTTTCTACGCTTTATGGCTGAATAATGGGAGGGTTCCAAATTATGTTTGTTTGTACTTAATAGGTTCTGAATAGTACTGGCCCTGAGCAAAGGCGAGTAAGGCATTCGTGATGGGCCTCCAATATTTTGCTAAAATGATTGGCGCCAACAAAGTGTGTGTAGTATTCCATAAATGTAGTCCTATAGAATTATAATGACCATATGAAGCATAATTAACATTTTTGCAGCTAAAAAACCAACAAGAACGATCTTTTAAGTAATTGTTTTAATTTCTGCAATGATATGCGTATTTTAAAATTGTATCTTGCTGAATACTAATATTTTTGTTCTTGAAGTTGCCTTGTCCTTTTATCATTTTGGTTGCTAAATGGATAAAGGGCCTTGCTTTCTTAGATTTGCCTTGGAACCCCCAAATGTCAAGGCCTGCCCTGGCTCTGAACAGGATTACTTATGAGTAAAAATCGTAGACATCCTTCAGTTGATTAGTGGAAAGGATCTTACATTAGATGATTTTATGACTAGAGTTTGGAAGTCAGCTATGTGAAAACTTTAACAGTGTACTTTAGGCTGGTGCTTTTTGTAGTTGCACAATCATATGCTTTCAGACTGTGATTCACTTGGTTTTCTATTGTATAAGCTTGCTTGTTTTCCTTTTTGGTTTCAGATCATGGGTACCCTTTTTCACGTTCTGAAAATTAGTAATTTTGATTCTAATATTTTGAATAAATTCAATCAATATCTTACAGGGGAGAGAGAAATCAACAACAGCTACAATAGTAGCATTAGGTGGTTTTTCAAGGGCAGAGGCTTTGATGATAAAAGTATTAATGCAAAGTTCACAAAGTGCAAGCGCCTTGAGAGTGTGCAAAGGGAAAAAGCCCATGAAAACTGGGATTACTCGAGAAATTTTGGTATCCAAGAAAGAAAGCTTCCTTATGTTGTTTCGAAGTGCCCCAAAATACTTGGTCTTCATTTGGACGAGAAGTTTATCCCCTTGGTTTAATGCCTTGCAACTTTGGAAATGAAACCCGGTGAGGTTGCTTCTTCGATTACTAGATTTCCCAACATACTTACCCACAGTGTTTGATATTTGTTCATTTTCATGCCAATGTTTCTCATAGTATCATGGCCAGTTTTCTTTATATGGACCTGTTATTCACGCCTGAATTGGCTCCAATAGAATTTCCAATCTTCGAGCATGGAATGGTGTTCGGGTCTGTAACATTTCACACCCCACCCATAGCAATATAGATTTTTACTCGGTGATCTAATTTAGTAAGAGACATAGTATGTCTTCATTGAGTTAGTTTTAAAAAGCATGACTCAAAAACACAAAGTTATTAACGTTCCCATAATGTTTTTTCCATGGGAAAAAGAAACGAAATTGTTACCGGGAAATGGTCATTGTTGTTCAAAATTAAACCTGATTTTATTGTGACCTCCACAGTTTGTGAGAGCCTTCATATGTTTGTGCGCGTCATAATGTGTCCAGATTTAGAGGTGTCATTATTTTCCTCCATCCTAGTTGAGTATCTACTCTACAAGTGTATGACTGTATGTGAATTGTATTATGTGTGGGAATTCAGCCAAAAAAAAAAAAAAGAGAGGGAGAAAGTATTTATTCTATTTGCAAGTTTGATTGGTGTGAATGAAGTTCAGTTTGTGTGCTTCTCTGCCTTTGCTTCTAAATGTTAAGGAAATCCCACCCATCAATTATTTTTTGTGCAATGTCCTTGCAAATTGTTAAGCAACGCTTTTCAGCCTGGGTGATTTCTTTGGACACGAGAGATGTATAATTTTCATAGTTGGCACAGATCTTGATGTACTTTAGACAGGTGTAAAACTACATATAATCTTATATCTCAACAGATTATTATCATCACATGTATTTTGTTTTCTTCCTATTGGTTGCCTAATTTCACGTGCATGCTATTTATATCTGCGCATAAAATTAGTCTAAGCTGAGGTATATATTATTGCAGTCATTTTCAAACATTGTAACTTCAGTGGAGGGAAGTCCCAACAAAAGGGAGAATATGTCGGTTTTTATTTGTATATACGAATGGCCCGAATGGGTAGCCTTACTTTTTTGGTCGAATTTAACTTGTACGTTTAGATTTGCAAAGTTTATTCTGAAGGGTTGAAGAACTTCAGATTGTTTCAGGACTGAAGATTAATGTAGTGCTACAATTACTTCATCTCATGGAATTTGATATTATAGTTTTCAGTGTTTGCATTTTGGTGCCTTCTGATGGATGTGCTGACTTTTGGTTTGGATCAGGTGTCCATACTTTCGCTCTTTCTGATATGGGTTTTGGAACGAAGTTCTTAGCTATTGAGTTGGTGCTATTGAAAGCCATGGCCAGACATAATTAGCACTACAGTTCTCTCTTGTACAATTACAATGTGCTTGATTAGTGGAGTTCAGACATAATTCATTTTGATTATTTCAGGACTGAAGATTAATTGTCATAAGAGCTTGGTTGGTGGAGTTCAGGTGTCTGAGACTATGAGGATATGGAGAGGGATGTAGCTGTGGTCTTGAAATGCAGGATTAAAGCTCCGCCTTTCAACATGTAAAGTGGATAAATCCGTATGAGATTAGCATCATGGAGAGTTATTTGTCTTTGGGAGTACTAGAAAATAAATCTAGAAAACATGGTAACATAATATTCTTAATATTATGCTAACAGGGAGGAAGAGTAACTTTAACTAAGGCTGTCCATAGCAACCTATGAATATACTAGCTGTCCTTTTTCTAAATTCTGGAAGGGGTTGCAAAGGTGATTGATAGACTTCAAAGTAATTTTTTATGGGGTGATACAGAACAGAGAGAAAAATCCTTATAGTCAGCTAGGATAACGTAACACTGAGCAAGGAAAATGGTGGGCTACGTATAAGGAAGATTGGACGCATGAATGAGGCATTGGTATTGAAATGGAGGTGAGGTTATTGTGGAGAAGAATCTCTATGGAAAAAGGTGGTGTGTTTTAAAAGGGGGAGAGTATGAAAGGGTGGACGCCACAGCTTCAGTCATTTGGAGGGAATAAGGATATTAAATTATTGGCATTTAGAATCACTTGTATATATGACTTATTTAAATCTAATCTGCAGCTGGTAGTGGGAAATGGCAGTCAATATCATTCTGGAATGAGGTTTGGGTTGGAAGCACAAAATTAGCTGCATTATTTTCGCACTTTACACAATTGCTCACCAGCAGGAGGAAACTATTTGGGAGGTCTGGTGTAGAAACAATGAATCTGGAAGTAGGGGTGGCAGTTGATGTTCAAAAGATCAAACTACATGCTCGGGAGGAGGAAAGTTTGAATGATCTATTATCACTACTGCCCAATGGGGAGGTTAAATCAAAGTAGAGTAGATTGCATGGCTTGGAATGTTCACTCTTCTGAAGTTTTCATAGTAGGAGTTATGTACAGGGCTTGGGAGAAAAGGTTTGTACAATAAAAAGCAAGTGTGGATTTGATTGGAAGGAATGTTGCACCACCAAGGGCTCAGTGCTTTTCCGGGGCAGCATGCCTAGGTCTAATCAAAACTGGTGCTGCTATTTTGATTTCTCCCCTGATGTGATGAAATATGATGCTGTTTTTTTGCTTCCTGAGTTCGGGTACTACTAAAATGCTGTGTGGATAGTTTTTCCTGGTTGCTGCTTTTTTTTTGCCATGCATATTCAAGCAGAATTACAGATGAGCTGGGGGCTTTTTTGTTGGGTGCTTGGTTCAATGTAGTTTTCATTGTTTCTAAGTAGTTGGTTTTCTGGTAATGGTTGGTTTCTTGCCAACCTTTTCTCTAATGTTCCTTTCTGTAACCAAGATTTTTTCTCAAATGAAAAATTGATATCTAGGAATATGTACGCGTTATGGAGTAGTTTTCTTATCCCGTGACGATGAGCAGTATTTCCTCTTGTTAAATCAACTCTATCTAAGTAATCTTGTGGATGTTGCTCCACGGTTATTTCTCAAGTCTTCACCATAATTTCCGTAACATAGCATTGGAGAAAGATTCAAGTATTTTCTTTTGTAGTGTTCTGTTTTTGCAGGAACAATGCATCAGGTTGTGGTAAGTATTGAAATGAGTCAGAGATGTTGAGTGGAATTCTTTCGCGCTAAAGCATTTAGAGAGATTACACACAAACAAAACTCTCTAATCTATTCAAGCACAACACAAAATTACAACATCACCTTATACAAACTACATACAGATTTCCACCCAATCTCCAGCTCTCTGAGTTGCTGGCTCGGACCCCTTTGATTCCAAATCTCTTTTTGCTCCCTCACCACAGTTCACTATAGCCCATCAATTAAGCTTACATTCACAACAGGAGAGGGTGGTGAAAATTTTGTTCCACTTGGACAAAAGTGAATCACTAAAACTCAATGTAAAGAGCCCGAAGACTGGTGAAATACCAAAATAGAGAAGACAAAACAATGCTAATATTTGGCAAATCGAACAAGAAAGGTTTCAGTTGCGTCATGGGTATCCGAAGAGCTGGCGGTGGTCTCCTGTGGCGACTCTTGGCCTGGATTTCTAAGGTTGAGGTGGGTTGGGGTCGCATTTATGGGAGAGAGAAGAGAGTGTTGATATGTCCAAAATAGATAGTGCTGTGTTGGACGGAGTAATACTCCATTGCGGATGGAGGAGACGGCGTGGGTAGCATGGCCTAGAAAGTCTAAGTGCCCAGAAAGGGCACCTAGAATTTACCCAGAATGTAATAATCAATGGCCTAGACTTACTCCAAATGAATCTGGGCCATTAATTTTCAAATTCTAGGAAAATTCTGGATGCATTTTTTTGGGTACGTAGTGATGCTGGCCACAATTTTCATCATAAACCAAACATTCCACGTGTTGTAGTGTATGTAGGCTGTAGCAACACAATAAAGAACACCACCACCCTCGCCCAAAAAAAAAAAAACTTGCACATTGTGGATCACATTTTTGCAGGCTTCAAAACATGTCAAGAGTAGTGATTTTATTCTGTTGGCTGATAGGCCTAGGCCTATCTGTAATCATATCAAAATAGAGGTCCTCAATACAATTTCCTTCGTATCATCTAGCTACACAAGACTCTTTCCCCCCCTTGTCTCTCATTACCAAACTTGGATTCAAGTTGGCCTGCAATACTATAATCACATGGAAAGCCTCACAGATTTATTTTCTCATACCATATTGCTAATTACAACCACCAAGTGTATCTCATCCTATAACTGGGAGCTCGTTCATCTCTTTGTTCATCGATAACTTGTCATCGGAAGAGTTGCCTTCGGAGGTCTGAGTACGTGGAGTCTGTGGTTGCTCTTCTTCCTCTTTGGTATCTTCAATCACATCTTTAGCAGCAATAAAGCTCGGCTGATGGGTCGACGACAGGAGCCTAGCCCACATCCTGTCTGTTATCACCACATGGTTCTGTCTCTCAATTATCCGCTGCACACAAGAACATCAAGATTCAAGATTAGCCCCATTTTTACAGGAACAAGAGTGTAACAGGGAAACAATGGTTCCTATTTTTAAAAGATTTTAAGAATTGAAATTTTTGTATTCATTTTTAAAGTTGTAATTTTTTTTTCCAATATCAGGATTATTGCAAATCTCAAATCATGAAAATTAAGCAGAAAAAAACAGTTCTGTTTAATGGGAAGGACCGACTCACATAGAAGGGTATATAACAATGCCTTCCATTGACAGGCCCCACTGTAAAGCCCGTGTAACCTGCCATCGCTCCATGAACAGCACTTTGCGCAAGAAGTGTGCTGTACACATTGTCGGATGCATTGCTTGGAATAGCTCGGATCATGTATGTGGGATCTGGTGGACATAAAAATTTCAACATTCGGTTAAACCACTCATTTCAAGTTTTGTGCTACCAGGGAACCTAATGTACCAACCTATATATTTGAGGTTGATGGTCATCTTCTTTTGTCTTGAGAAATGATCCTGAAAATTTAAACCATGAATTCAACTTCCAATAACAAAATTTCTCAATTACGAACTGAAGGAAGAAACAGGAGAATATAAACCACATTTCCGAAGTTTTACGACTGTCTACCTCTTATTTTGACCACCTAAGTCTCACAAGAGCGATATTCTCATCGTAGGTGGACAATCTTAGTGCTTCCTATTTAGAGGGGACATAATTTGACATATGTGTTCAATCAAACATGCAATATGATCGAGCAAAAAAAATTTCATGTTGTCAAGATGAAAGGGAGTCAAACAAAAAATTAGTACATTCCTTTGATTTTTCGAATTGCTAGTAATAATGAGGTCTCAAGAGGCCAGTCAAACTCCGGCGAAATTTCAAACTCAAGAAATCGACAGCAAGCCGCACCTAGCCAGCTAAGCTAGCTGACGTTTCAATACAGCTAAAAGTTTAGATACTTGGTATAGTAGTACATGCAAACACGAGCGAGTGGGCAATACGCCATGTGCACAGAGACATGGATTTTCAACAAAACGCGCATATATCAACGTAACATGTGAAAATGCAAACCTTGATACTCTGAGATATCCACAGCCCGACATCTTGGAGAAGCTTGTTTCCTGAAGCATCTTGTTGATTACTAGAATGCAAGACCTCAGAAAGAAGCTCCTGTCCTGCACCTTCAGCTATGACAATAACCATGTGTCCGTTTTCCTTGAGTTTTTTCTCAATGTACTCAAAAAGTCCACCTGCTCCTTCGAGATAAAAGGGTGACTCTGGAATCAAGCAACAGTCAACATCTCGGCTGGCTAGAGTGGCGTACATTGCAATATACCCTGTAACATCGAAGTCCAATGTAAAAGGTGGAACGGAGATAATTACGATGAATGACAGAACGGGTAAGCAAAGATTTTTCTCTTCGATCCAAAGACTAGTAACAGAAGAAAAAATTGAAGAAACACATGATATCATACATAACACCGTCATATCATCCAGTCATGAAGTAATTTTCAATTCGCACTACATAGCTTTGCAAGCTATATTACTGATTCAAGGATTTGAGGAATAAGGTGCACATGAGTAAAAAATTATGAACTTACCACTGTAGCGACCCATTAACTTCACAAGGCCAATGCCATTTTCAAAACTTTCAGCTTCAACATGTGCTGCATTTATGGCACGCTGAGCCTCCTCAACAGCAGTATCAAAGCCAAAAGACTTGTCAATTACCTGTAGTAAGGAAATACAAATTAAACAAACAATTTTGGAATAAATTTGTAATTCTGTATTAAGCAGTAATCTTATTGAACTCAGCATAATCCATAATATGTTTATAGCTTCCATAAGAAGTACCGGAATGTCATTGTCAATTGTTTTAGGGATTCCAGCCACTGCAACTTTAAGACCGCGCCTTCTGATTTCCTGCATACCAGCGTATAAGAATTCTGTAAAAAATTATGACAAGTAGCTTTATAACAACTACAAACAGGAGACTTAAGACTCCCAAGAATGCAAAATTCATGTAACCGCAACATATGAAAAGTGACAAATATACCTCAAAGATCACTGATGCCCCTCTTTGGGTACCATCTCCTCCAATAATGTAAACCTGATACATAAAGAATCATACATTCACATATGCAGTGGGGAGAGTGATTCACATAAGTAATAAAAAGGTGCATTAACATGCACGTTAACCAATGAATAAGACACTTGAAATTGGGAAGAGTATCAACATCTTCTTACCTGATTTATACCCCGGTCCTGAATGCTGTCAACTATCTTTCCCTTATCGTGGCCACCTCGTGATGTTCCAAGCACCGTTCCACCACGTTTGTGGATGTCGTTTACAGATTTGGGTGTTAAAGTGATTGTGTTTCGAGCATAGAAACCCCTGTACCCTCCCTGCACATCCAACAACCTAATTAAGTGGTGATGCTCAATATTATGCGTTATAAATTAAACGGTGCATCTCTTTGTAAGAGACAGAACTTAGATGGACCTATCCTCGATATGAAATTCACAACATCAGGCTAACACAACAGAAACGAACGCTGTCGTACCTTAGTTTGAGAATTCATTGTTCTCCAACCCAAGGAAAAGCATCAGAGATTTTTCCTGTTGGAGTACAGCTTCTACAAAAATTGACACGGTTGTCTAGGGAATTGATAGTTCAAAACTAGTAGGATAGGCTTGTTTCTACTTATGCTAGTGCCAAAAGGCATGCAGTTGCCTAGCAGTTCCCTTGCTGCATGGGTTTCCCCACAATCTGTGCCGCTAAATAACAGTAAATGAAATTCCTAACATGAAATGTGTGTCAAGATGGAGAAAAACTTCTCTGATTTTGCATTTAGATTCAAGAAACGTAATGCCAAACTTTTTGTTATATCTAAAGTATAAGAGTACTTTCTGAAAACAAACAACCTTTGGAGATCATGGAATTGGAACTCTAAGGAAGAAGACACTTACGTCTATTCCCAGGACCTTCTTAACACCATACATATGGTTGAGGCCACACACAATTTCCCTAATCACCGTGTTGAGACCAGGACATAAGCCTCCACATGTCACAATGCAAGCGTTGACTTCATCTGACTCAAAATACACCTGTAAAAATTTGACAAGAGTGTGTCAATGTCGAGCTTGTGTCGCATCATTCCACATATTACACTTAATGACATAAGGTGCGTAAAATAGGTACCTTTTGACGGGGTCCAGCACGCCGAAAATGCGTCCCTCTGGGAGTGCTCTTATGGACGACAATCTGTAAATGAAGAAACTAGGAAATGAAAACCCCTAACGAGATATAAACTGAGAACATCTATGCACACCAGTGGGGGCCTATATACTGCTAGCTCAAACCATGAGAACAGCGTGCTCTGGGAGGATGAACCTTTAAAATTTCAGATCAAACTGAGCCCGGTCGTGAAAATGCAGGCACCAACTTCTCAACTTAAATTTAGCCATCAAGAGAAGTTTTTTCCAGTATTGCCTCTCCAACTCTATTGAGCAGTGACAGTACCGAAAAAGTGCAGGAAGACCCTCTCGAGGCACATTTGCTCTCATGCAGTGAACCACTAATACATAATATGAGAATACTGCCATAGAGACTACTGCCACAATAAGAGAACTTTTTCCCTCTGTAAGTACAAGAATATGCAAGAATCTTCTGAGAAAGCAGAAAAGATAGCAAGACCAAAGAAAGAGGCAAACTCAAAGTGAAATGCTGACCTTTTGCGCAACTGTGTCATCAACATTCACAAAATATTGCCTGTAAAAACAGAAATTTGTTTCAATGGTTCAGCAACGGGCACTAAATTTGACTCTGTCAAGATTAAGGAAAAAAAGGGAACAAAAATCATCAGCTAAAGTGGAAGACAACTTACTTAACAACTGAGTATGCCGGGTTGTCTTGCAGCGGATTGGTAAAAGTCTGACACCAAGAAACATGGGAAGTTAGGTACATAATCTCCAATTCAACATCAACCAGAAGAATACCAAATTGTAAAACGACAGACAAATTTTTTCCACCTCGAAAAAGTACATACGAAATAGGCTCTTACATTACAAAATGTATTGTCAATATTGTAGTATATCATCGTCATGTCAAAGATTTACCCGTAATGCAAAAACACAATTGTCTGCTTGTTTGGGTGCACCTTGCGCGCGTTAGAAGACTAAACCTCCGTAAATGCAGGTAACTTCAGTTAAGTACAGTTTCTACACATAGAATGTGTGTGTATTTCACTACAACCTAAAATCAGTAACAAAAACAATTCGTGTGTTCTTCTAACATATATACTCCGTGTATCCAACGTATGCCTTGGGAAGGATCCTAGTCATCGAACTAAACAAACGAATTTACTTTTACTTTTTCCATTTCATCCGTACTCCTTAAACCTATTTGCTTATACCAAAAACTTGATTGATCAAATACAAAAGTGCACAGAACCAAGAAAATGAAAGACTTCACCTAGTAAAACAAACTGATTCTGATCACAAACACAGTCATCATAAGCACCATTCACAATTCTCATGTTTGAGAACCAGTCACACACACAGAGTTTTACATACATACATGCATACATGGAGAGAGAGAGAGAGAGAGAGAGAGAGAGAGAGAGTACAGGAAGATCGGGAAGGTAATCGGTCAAATGAGGAACGTCTTCAAGAACATAACCGGCTTCTCCGGTGATGATCTTCGGCAGAGAATTACCAGCAGTTCCCATCGGCAATTGCACGACAGTTCCGTTCTTCGAATTTGAACAACTACTAAGTAACTTCGAATTACAGCGATCAAGCCCACGTAACTTGATAGCAGAAACTGGAGAAGGATTCGTACTATTACAAAGGGAGCCCATTAAAAAACAGACCACAACAACAAGCTTCCTTCAACTGAAAATTGTGTACTTCGTGTTCTACAAACATAGCCATTTCTGCATAGGCGTATTTATGGTATTAATAGGAAAGAGAGTGTCGACCAAGAAAAGTTATTAAGACATGCAGAGAAAAGTAGTCCAGTTGAAAACGTTGGATTGGAGCCTCGCCCAAGTTTTTTGGCGGATTTCCTATTGGAGAGAAAAGGTGTCTGGGTTTGGTTTTTTGTCTAGAAAACAGGTGAGCTGCTGGGTTTTCTGGAGGTTTCTTGGCTGTTTTGGACAAATTTTGGTCAGAACGTGTATATAGAAGAGTAATGGGAGAAGGAAAAAAGGAAAAGGAAAGTGTGTCGAAATGGACCGCTGTTTTCCCGACACGATACGATACGAGGGATGAACGTGAGTGGTTTCTCCTCCTATTTCTAGATTCCTGCGAATATGTTGCTGTGAAAATTGAGGGGATGCGGGGTGGTCAAATAATGGCCTTGGGATTGTTTTCAAATTACAGCGTTGACATCGATACGCGTGGTCAGGTGACGCACCTTTGTGTCTCCTCGAATGTCCCAAATGGGCATGAGCATGGGTCAGAAGTTGAGATTTGGACAGCTAAATCATTGATGAGGTGTTGTATTTGGAGAGAATTACTTAGGCGAACCCTTCTATTCGTACAGACCAAGATGCACCGATGGTGCACCGACCGGTGTCGGGGACCCACTTTTGGGTCCCACACGAAAAATCCGAATTGTTAGATCTAACGGTTCGGATTTTCCGTATGGGACCCAAAAGTGAGTCCCCAATGCCGGACGGTACACCATCGGTGCACCTTGGTCGGTCCTTGTAGCCCTTTCATAGCTCAATGGAAAAAAAAATCATGTAACTAACCACAATTAATTGGGACATAAGGCTCGATTTGGTTTGGTTACCGGTCTAAACTTTAATACTTTCAAATTTCTCTCGGTGACCTGAATGATCTCAAGAGTTCTGACAGAAACTATTAGGCTTAGTTTTCACTACAGTAATTTTGGTATTTTGATGTTTTCACTAGTTTTTCCGAATTTCAAACGCGAGTCATTCTCTTCACATACATCACAAAAATACCATTTAAACGAAAATTATAGCCACTTTTAACTACAACAAAATACCTAAAATGTCGTAATGGTAACTATCTTAAATATTATTTTCACCCCACCTTGTGTAGAAGAACTCCCTCACTAAAGCTCACGGATCTTGATGATACTCAACGCGATCATATCTCAAACATATATAAAAAGCACAAGTGTAAAAGATTGCATGCTATTGAGGATATTGAAGATAGTTGTAGTGATCTCATGTGTTTTGCGAACTACAAAGACGGATGCTACAATAGTATTCTTTATAGATCGATTTGTTTTCTCTAACTGTTGTTTTTGCGGTGCTATTGTGGTTATTCTTCCTATGGATTTTGCATGTTGACATGCAAAGAGCCTGCTCTAGCTGGATTTGTTCCACCATGCTTTGTTCCTTTGGCCTTGTTTTGGCCATTGCTCAATCGTCGTCGACCTATTATCTTATGGCGATAACATAGTTATGAGTCTAACGGTGTATTTTGTGTCTGTGAGGTGTGAAGTGTGTCATGTTCTGTAGGCTTGAAGCTAAAGCGTGACAAATTAGTTTCTTTTATGTCTTCGCCAGTCGTTGGCACCTTTATCCCATGTAATGGCGGAAACACATTTGGATTAATAAAATTTCTCTCTATTCGCCAAAAAAAAAAAATCCCACCCCTTGATTTATTAATGAATGGGTAATTTTGGAAATTTGCACAAGCATAAAGAACAAAATAGATTGTATTTGTACAAAATTGGTATGTAAAAATACTTTTCTAAGTTGAAAAGTCAAAGTTAGAGAAATGATTGTTTTCTCTTCTTTTTTCTTTTTGTCCCATTATTAAGCAGATGTATGACGATGATACTTGGGTGAAGTGCACCACGGGGGAAGTAATTAAAGTAATTTCAGTACCTATTTAAGGGAAAATATATGCGACTATTTAATTAGTTGCAGTAAATAATTATTAGGATTACATGGTATGTTAGTTATGGAATTGCAAAAATAGAACTGAATATAAATGTGTAATGGACTAGGTTATGCTCCATCCATTGCAAATTTCTTGTCAATTTTACTATTTTAGACACCTCAAAAAAATTACTTATATTGTCAAATTTATAAATTTATAAATATACTGTTTAAGTTTTTTTATTAAATACAATTATTAAAATCATAAAAAAATTATAGATAAAAATAATAATAATTTAATTAGACAATCATGTCAAAAAAACAGACTAGAAATTTGGGATGGTGGCAGCATTAGCTATTGAAAATGGCATTATTGCAAGAAAAGTCCACAGCAATGCGTTTCTGTCTTTTTACGCCTTATACAAGTCAAACTAATTTCATTGACCATTGACTACATGCCGACCCTTCTTTAGAAAACATGGGACGATTTTTTTGCAACTTTAGTTATGAGTTGCTGCACATTCGCATAAGCAGCCATATTGCGGAAAGTTAAGGGCGTTCGTATTCAATAAAAAGCTAATTTATTTTACAAGTCTGTCAAACGCGTCGAGTTATACAACACGAACAATTAAATTTTGTGTTTGAGTTCAATACGTGGTCTGTATAAGCGGCACAACAGTTTCTTGTGCTTTGGGCCCCCTCTTCCTCACTTTGCCATAGCCAGTCTTGCACACTTCAAACTCTTAGGTCAAAGAATCAATAATTAGAATTATTTATGTTTTTCTTTGGCGTATTTCTTTGGTTTTATATGTAGGTGTTGCTGGACTTTCTTACATGGTGAATTAATTTGAAGTAGTTCTCACAACGCCTGAAAATCATTTATTGACGATCAAAACAAAGATAATCAGCTCAAATTTTTATTTTGTTCTTGAAAAATTAGTTTCTAAAGCTTGGTCTTTTTCTTCCTAGTTGTTGCCATCAAGGATGGAGCCGGGGGGACAAGTGGTGACGGCCGTCACCACAAGGATTTCAAAAAATGCAATTACATAGAAAATAGATTTTTATCCCAAAATTATATAGACTCGTCACTACTAGATTTTTATGTTATTATAGTTTTTCATAGAGTGGATGAATATTCGTAATGCATTTCGTCTTTTTAATTTTTAAGTACATATTTTCGCCACCACAAAGGTAAAATCCTGGCTCCGTCCCTGGTTGCCATGTTTATTATTATAAGACAAAACCAGGGATGGAAACCAGCGGTTCTTAACCAGGGATTACAAAACAATAAAGAGCCTTTAATATGTGAAGGACATGGTAATTATAGGCCAGGAAGGTTCCTAATTCAGAAAACAAATACTAGGGTTTAGCCAAGTTGGTGTTGGGTCAGTCCATGGGTTTTCGTTTCCGTGCAGGGTGCTTAAGCCTTATGTTTTGCAATACAATTAATTTACCCTTGTATGCTTGCAGTATCTTCCATATAAACAATAAGGCCATACATAGGAGACAATAATGGTATTCAATTCAGCAATAATTCTAAAATTTGAACCATTGAAAATATTTTTGAACGGTCAAGATCGTGCACTACAACTCTGTAGGGCACTCCCGCCCTACACATACACACTCACACACTCACAAAAGAGGTGGGTCACACACACATAGATAATGATGGTAGTCACTTCGGCAATAATTCTAAGGCCATACCCAAATACACAAAACAAGAGGAGATATTTAGAGTTTACCTTGATTTTGACGACGTATGAGTTTACTCTTGTATAATTTAAGATAAAAACAAGAGGAGACATCCAAAATACTATTAAAGTCATTGCTTTGACGAATCTAAACTATAAGATATATTGATCTTGCCAACGTCACCGGAAATTTCTTTTCTCTATTGAAAAATACTAATGATTACTCTAGAATTTTTCTGAGCAAATTTAATTAGAGTTGCAACATTTGCTGTCCATTCCTACCAAGTATTTTATTTTATGCAAGTTATAGACTCTGCCTTTTCACTTTAGCATGCTTCAAACTGTACTTATTTAGACATTGTGATGGCATGGAAAGCTAAAGTAAAACATAAACATCATTTTCCAGTCCGAGAGTGGCAGGTGGCGTCAACACAGGGATTACGTGACGTTTTAAATAAAGGCATGAAAAGAAATGCTAGTGGATACCAAAAAACTCAGAAAAAGGCTTCATAAGTTTCTTGCAGTGTTGATACATACACAGAATTGGCTACACACTTGTGGTTGGGTAAATTCTGTGTACCCAATTCTAGGTACTTAGCATTTTTTAAGTTTCTTGTGCGTATTGGTGGGTGAGTTGACCGATATTGAGGTTCATGAAGGCGGCTCTGAGATTATAGTTCAGCGGTGACAAAAGTTCAAAGAATTTTGAAAAACAGTATGAGCTTAGAAGTAGTGAAAATTGCAAGAGCCAAAAAGCATGTTTTCAGAGAGTATTCATTACATTTTTTTTTTCAAGAGGTACTGACATTATTGGAAATAGCATTTCCCTATTAGCTGGTTCAAGCTACAACTTAAAAGCTGGATCCAAAAGAGCCCAAAGTGACCTAATGGGCAATGAGGTGTGAGCCTAAACAATGGTGTTTTCATTGTAATACAAGTAGGACAAGTTCCCATCAAATTTTGAGGTCAACTTATGGGCAATGAATCCAGTGCGGTGATCTCTTTCATATGTTGCCACACAGATCTCAATTATCCTTTTGGACATGTGATCTTCTCTGTAGAATGGTTGTTTCAACACTTCATCAACAGGCATCCACTGATAACAGCAGAACACAAAACTCAAGTCACTAACCTCCAAACAGAAAGGCGAAAAGAAAAGAAAAAACCCGAATGATTAGCATATGTATGAATCTTTCTGTAAACCTCAAATACCTTAGCAGCTTGAATTTCCTTTTCATCAATCGTGATTTCAGAGGATAGTGGTTTCAGCATGCACACAAACAGCAGATCTGACTTCTCAAAAGCCACTAGATGGGCATGTCTGCAACCAAGAACCAATGAAAATGTAAAAACCATGAAGCAAAAAGGAGACTTGCACCCCCGAAAGGGTATCATAATATTAAGAATACCCTCCCATCCAGTTCTGTGTTACAGTTCTCTGTTTGAAGAATGCATTTTAGTACTTTGATTAATGGATTTGAATTACGTGACTGTGCTAATTGAAATCCTTCATGAATCCTACTTGAAATAACTTTTTGACTGCGATTAATGGATTTTGTTTCCTTTTTTTCCACTGCTCTCCTACTTAGAGGCTGAAGTTATTTAGGACGACAATACCTGAAAGCAACCATTTCCTGGAACATTGTGTCAACCTGCAAATAAGATGAAGGATGGGGCATAAAATGTAATGATCAAAGCGATGATAGTATGACAATATTTACGGTTATTATGGTGTTAAAAATATGGTTGGAATTAAATTCGTACTCACACCAGTTTCTTCTTTCACTTCTCTTACGGCTCCAGAAAATATATCTTCAGACTAAGATGAAAGAAAAGAATCATGTATTAGTCACTCCTTCTGAGAAACAAAATGCGGGAATCAGTATTTACATAACCTCTAGGAGTTCTTACCCAAATTTGAAACAATTTTGGTCGATAAGAGGAGCATCTAAATGAAGACAAATGTATGAAGAAAGAGAGAAAAATCACCTTGTCGATATAACCAGTAGGCAACTTCCAAATCCCTGAGCAACTGCAAGGGCATTTTTCTTTCACTACAAGAACCTAATGGCATAAACAATTTCAGCCAGGCAAAGTTAGATAAGATTGTGAAGAGATATGGGAAAAGTTTGCACACCAGAATACCTCTCTTTTGTCGTTGATCACAAACCCTGCAACGCCTATTTGATGGGAAGGGCCGGCAGGGAGCATGACTGGCTCGTCAGGAATCCAATATGTTAGCATAACATACCCTGATTCAGCATGATGATAATTGAAACCCTCCTATGAATCAAATAGAAGTGGAGTTAAACAAGGTGGTCCCATACTATTTGGTCCAGTTTTTTTTGTGTTATTTTCAAGAACAGTTTCTAAAATACATTATGCAAAGCTGTTTTAAGAAGAGGCGACTGATTTATATATAAGTTCAACAAGAGATCAACAAAAGAGTAGAACGAGTACTATGTTAGCAGAAAGAATATGGCATGAGACCTATAGAATAGTATCATATCTTCAGACATTGATATTTGCAGTTTTGGGATGGAAAACTCTTACCTGAATTGCTATTGGAACAAGTTCAGCTTGCTCTTGTAGTATCTTCAGCCATATCCCCCTTTTCCCCTGCACTGAGTTTGAAAATAAGAAGCAGAAGGAATTTGGCATTTTTCTGTATCTCAAACTTTATTTTTACCGTGAGACTGAAGTAGGTTCCACTTGTTCTCAGGGGAAAGAGTTAACAAGATCAGTGGACTGTTACTGGGGTCTTTGATTGGAGTTCCCCTCAGAGGCAATTATCAAACCATTTGACGGTTAACATCAGCTGCCCAAACTGTTGAGCATTTAGATTCACACATTGATGATGGTGTCATTATGGATTTTTAGCAGGCCGTTAATGTTTTTACTTGGACAAGCATGAAGTAGGATTGCAGGAGCAATTTCAGTAAACGACTCAACGATTACAGGGTTAATGTATAAACAAGACATGCTTGTGAGTATGCGGAGAGCGTGTCTAACCTTCAACTTCCAGTTCAACAAAGAAGCACGTAGTGTGGATGCAAAAGAATTTGAGCTCAAGGGTAAGCTATATGGATCAACAATGACCCCCTCATATTCATCATCCCAAGCACAAAGGAGCTCAACTGCCAAGTCCGGTGATGCAATATTTGGAGACACAACTTGGACTCCTCCTTTCTTGGGAACATGACTGCCACCAAGAAGTGGGTTGGAGGAAATTGGCTTCCACAAAACACCTAGAAAACAAGACACAGAAATCCATAAGTTAAGTTCTTTCTTGCCAAACAGCAAAATTAGCTTATCTCATGATGCCTGAAAACTGTTGACTTACTCCTTGGAAATGCATGAGAACCAAGAAATGACTTGGAGGAAATTCGCTTCCATGAAAGACCTGACAAAAGAAACAAGAAATCCCAAAATGTCATTTCTTTCTTGCCACAAACTGTAAAATTAGCTCTTTCATGATTCAGGAAAAGTGGTATCTTACTCATCGGCAATGCATTAGAACCATATATTTTAGCGCGTGTAGTCAGATGTGCTTCTTGAGACAATGTGTAACAGACACCATTCAATTGTAAGGCTTCCATATCTGATGCTAAAAATGTTGTTTTGGAAAGGAACAGTGATACAAGAAAGCTTCCATTGCTCTATATATACAGCCCTCACAAAAGGATGCATATGGGTCTGTAAGAGAGAAGAAAAGGGTCAACATGCGAGGGGTATATCACTCCGTAGGACAAGTAGGAGAAAAGAGATGGTGATTTGATATCTCCATAGCGTATGATATGGTGAGGTAATATTGAGCATCTCTATAACATTTTGTATCAACAAATTCCAAAACAAATTGCCCTGATCAGATAGCAACTGCCAACTTTCCACTAGTGTACTGCTTATCTATCTATATTCCTGTGTAGAAAGGATAAGCATATTCCCTGGTAATCAGCATTTTATGGATGTTGGATGTTCTACATGACAAACTGTCCTCTTAAGCCGCTGTAAACTTTTTATTTCTTTTGGGTGACTAATATTCCTCTATCCCATTTTAATGATTTTGAAATAGAAAGATTACATGGAACTGTTCTTATTCTTCCTTGGTTGAACCATTCCATCCACTGGCTATTGTTCTCTTTATCTTCAATTCGAAGATAGAAGATAACCAAGATGTCATATGGCATGCAATATTCCACTAAAACTTCCTACACAACCAAGTTTATTGTCATATCCACTCTTTTATTTAGTTATTAGGAGGGGAATGCAGGTCAATATCGATAAACAATTTCATGCTCTCCACTTTATTTTTAGTTCATTGTTGACTCTTGGGTGCTTCACGGCTTCTGTGTGATTCTTTATGTTTTCATCCAAAAAATCTTTACCCTAAGGACTTGCGCAAAATGATCTTCTGTTAAATTCAACAAAAAATATAAGGATCTAGTGGGAAGCATTTAACCGGAGAAACAAAACTTGACTAGCTAGCCTTCAGCCGCGTGTTACCTTCATTGGACATAGATTCTTGAAATTGAAAGTTTGGATTTAGTAACCTAAAGCACAAAGGAAGAAGATAAATTTAGGAGGAATGAGCGATTTCTACGAAAACAGATCAGGAGATACAAACCTTATGATTTAAAAGAGGGAGGGAAGTACCCTAGAGTTGCTGTTCTTGCATGCGAATTCGCGCCATCAGGGTGAACATGGTAGAATACTCATCAAACAATTTCAAGAATCTAACATGGTAAAGGAATTATGTAAAACAAATGACTTTTCTGACAAACCCACTTTCCATTGTTTAAATGGGGGAAAAAATTCCATTGTTTTGAAGGTGGTGTTGAACTTCTTGCAAGTTGTAACCACCCAATAAAGCACAATAAAGCCATAGAATTCAGTTACATAGACACTTCAAAAGATGGTAGCACATTTAATAGCAAATGAAAAATAACTGCTGGGTGTCCTGCTCTATATGGCATGAGAGGTCCAAAGAAAAAACCAAAACGGAAATTAGCGTTTGATTGAGGCATTTCATCAATCAACAAGTACGCAGCTTAACAAAAATATTCATCAACCAAAGATTTTTACCACGAAATGCAGAAAATACAACAGGATTTACAACAACGTAAAAGGAAACTTCCCATAAAAATTCCATTTTTTAGGATTTACAACACAATGAAGGCAATTTTTGCTTTAAAGGGTGTTGAGGTGCAGACAACCTTCAGCAATATCGGAGGTGTGGGGGCAGGAGCCCCCACTGCTCCTAAAGTCGCACTTCGCTATAGACCCGACCTAATTATTTCGTTGTTAGCTTGTAGTTAGGGTAATACGTTTTCAGATAAAACAGAGACACAGAGAGGCGAGAAAAAACGCAGATCTCATAGAGATTGCGAGAAGACTTGTACTCTTGATTTCGATTTCATAGTGAACTGGTGCGGCTCCCGTGGTTTTTCCTCGCGTTGAGGTTTTCCACGTATATCTGTGTCTCGCTTTCTTTTCCGTTTTTCATTACGCACGATTACTTATTTTTCTGTTTTGTGATTCATTGTTTCCAAGATCCGTAGGGGTGTTGTGGGGTTGCGAAAATCCAAACAAAGGGAACCCATTGTTAACGCCCAGGATTTGGCCAAGTGATTATGAGAATAAATGCGTTTTTATGAGGTCAAATGTTATATTTTTATGAGGTCAAATGTTATATTTTCACGGAGGCCAAACATTCCAAATCTTAAGGCCACTAGAGATTTGCTTCGTCGTTAAGTTCAAAACCCCAAAATTAGTTGTGCGCAAGCTATCCGGACGTCCGGGGATCACTTTAGCCCCGTGAACTATCAATTTAACCAATTAAACTATAGACATTATACTCAATTAACGGGCCAAATTACTCACGAGTTTTCTATGTTTTCTACCCCTAAACTATACCAGTTTTGTCTATGTAGTCTCAAACTATTAATTTCGTTTATGTAGTCCATTAACTATCTATTTGAATCCTATTGGATCCAATTGATAATGAGATTAGTAATTTTGGACGGAAAATCAAACACGTGAGGCGCACGTGCTATTTCCCCCAAATATGAGGGGCTTAAACGTCATTGGACCCCTAGATATTTCTGGAACACTTGGAATAGAACATCGTTGCTCTGGTACTCTCTCTCTCTCTCTCTCTCCATGCTCTGCTACGCCGTCCTTTCTCTCTCTCTCTCTCTATCTCCATTGTCAACTACTTTGCTAAATGGGAAGCAAAACACAAATGGGAAGCAAACCTACAGAATTCGGGTGGATCAGTTGAGGCACAGGGAAGATGCAATCCCCAATTGTAAGTATAGAAATCCTTCCTCTTTTTCGATGTTGGGGTTTTCTATTAGAATCCAGCACATCCATTTGTAATAATCCCTTTTAACTTCTATTGCCTTCAACTTCATCTTTAGATTCTTGTTTTCTTTGGTTAGGTCTTGGTTGATTTGTTGAATGTCTGCACATTTCAATTCTAAAACTCCTTTCTCACTTTGCAAAGTTTCATTATTTGCCTCCAATTCTTTTTCTTTAGGGTGTGGGTCAACCCAATAGAAATACTTGCATTTTTTTCTCTGTCTTTCTGCAGCCAATAGAAGCAAGAATTAGAGAGCTAAAAATGTAATGTTTATGGATTTATTAGAGAGCTTATTTCTTACCTCATACTTCCCACACCCTAAGAATCTTCTTCTTAGATTTGCTTCTGTGTTTGACTTTCTAATTGGGGCTAGCAATCCACAAATAGCAAGTAGGGTATTCATAGTGGGTGCTTGAAGAGGAAGAAGATGAGGATGACATGGTTAGGCTGGGAATGTGGGTATGGGGGAAGGGGGAAGAGAGAGAAATTATGGGTGATCTGTTTTTGTGGTGTGATTGTGCTTCTATTTATATGTATAGTAGTAAAATAGAGGAATAGTAGTAAAATAGAGGAAAAACCCTCCTAGTTTTGGCACCAACTGGGTGAGGGAGGTGAAGTACCCTCTTTGCCCTTAAATTATTGCATATGTTTCTCACATGTTTGGTTTTTCATCCAAAATCACCACTGCCATTATCAATTAGATCCAACAGGATTCAAATAGATAGATGAGGGACTACATAAATGAAATTACTAGTTTGAGTACTATATAGACAAAACTGGTATAGTTTAGGGGTAGAAAACTTAGAAAACTCATTACTCACTAAACTCGCGCCATCACAAAATCCGGACGGACCGAGAGCTCGCGCGTGCCTAGCACAATATTCGCACGTGTTTGTTACGCCCTCTGTGTTTAGAGAGAGAAACAGTCGTCTCTTTCCTGTAGGTGCCAGAATCCCACAACCTCGGCCTAGTGAGAGAAAACATTCTAGGGTTCTTCCTCTGTGATCGGATCACCATGTACAGAACGGCAGCTTCACGTCTCAAGGCTCTCAAGGTCAGCAACCCCATAAACCTAGTTTTACACATATAATTAGTGTTGATGTGTGTATTGCCCAATTTCGGATTTGTGATTTGAGCGCTGGAATGATGCGTAATCACTGGAGAATTTCGTTGTCTTTTTGTTTTGTTTGTGAGATGTCTTGAATTGATTGTAATCTCAGAGTATCTGTAATTTTCGTGTTTTTGCAACAGTTCCGAAAGAGATGAAATATGGATTACTTGTACCATAGTGGAACTTACTATTAACTTGTTAGATTAACAATTACTAGCATTTAAGGCCCGTTTGTTTGACGAGACTTACAGTCGAAGGATATGATAAGTATGATATGTTGTCCCATGAGATTAATGGTGATAATGGGGGTTTAATGATACCATACCACACGCTATTAATGCGTCACTCTTCACGCTCATAGACAGTCAAACAAACAGGCCCTAAATATTAATAGTACGTCAGTGGTCATGAATATTTTAGCTTTAGACAAAGAAGTTGGAAATGTGACTTAGGTTTTTATTTTATTTTTTTATTATTATTATTATTATTATTTATCTCAATTGTGGAAGCAGGGTCGTACGGGCAATAGGATACTAACCAGGTTTGCGAGTTCAAGTGCTGTTGCTACAAAGTCATCTTCTTCAGGCGGTTTCTTCAGCTGGCTAACTGGGGGGAGGTCGAGTTCGCTTCCCCCTCTACAAGTCCCACTTCAAGGTATTACCCTTCCACCACCATTGCCTGACCATGTTGAAACGGGTAAGACCAAGATAACAACACTCCCTAATGGTGTCAAAATTGCCTCAGAAACATCTCCGGTACGTATGGGATAATTATATGTTTAGTTTCTTGTTGGTCCTTCCATCTGTTTTTAAGTGTAGTTTATATTCCATCAAATTTGTTGATTGGACAGCATCCTGCAGCCTCTATTGGATTGTATGTTGATTGTGGGTCAATCTATGAAACACCAGAACAATTTGGGGTCACACACCTGTTGGAACGTATGGCCTTTAAGAGCACGAGAAACAGGAGTCACTTGCGGGTTGTGAGGGAAGTGGAAGCAATCGGTGGCAATGTGACAGCCTCAGCTTTGAGGGAGCAGATGGGGTACACGTATTATAATTTGAAAACTTATGTTCCTCAAATGGTGGAACTGCTTATTGATTGTGTGAGGAATCCTGTCTTCCTAGATTGGGAGATCAATGAGCAGGTACAATTTTGCTGTGCATTTTTCATGTCGTTTTTGGATTATTCTTGTAGACTTGTACTGACAAATGTTATCTTTAACAGCTTCTGAAGGTGAAAGATGAGATCTCTGAAGCATCTAACAATCCACCAAGCCTACTTTTGGAAGCAATTCACTCCGCGGGTTATTCGGGTGCATTGGCAAATCCTCTTGTGGCCCCCGAGTCTGCAATTGGCAGATTGGATAGTACCATTTTGGAGGAATTTGTGGCAGTGAGTTGGACAAAACTTTGCATTTTTTGTCTTACATCACCATTAATTTTGAAGCAATTATAACCTAAATCAGCTTGGAGGAGATTTTACATTATAACCTTATTCTCTGTTAGTATTTTGAAATCGAAATTATAACCAAAATCAGTTTGTTCATCCCGTGTTTATTGTTTTCTGTGGGTGGTTTGCATGTACGTTATTTTCCTTTTGAAAATTGTAGGAAAACTATACTGCTCCTCGAATGGTCCTTGCAGCTTCTGGTGTTGAACATGATGAGCTGTTAAAATTTGCGGAGCCATTGCTTTCTGACTTACCCAGTGTTCCTCGTCCTGAGCCACCAAAATCTGTTTATGTTGGAGGTGATTATCGTTGTCAAGCTGATTCAGGGGTATGTATAATTACATACTTAATCGTGATTTTTTACTTCTAGTCTAGGATGTGTTACCGTTGACTCTTTAACATGGATTTCTGATATAGGATCAGTTAGTTCCGAGACTGACATAATTTTTGGTATGCCTCTGTGGCCAGAAAACTCATTTTGCCCTTGCTTTTGAAGCCCCTGGTGGCTGGATTAAGGAGAAGGAAGCAGTGACTTCTACTGTTCTTCAGGTATTAATCTCATTATTGGGCCTTTGTTGTGGTTCAGCTTGCTGCGACTCTTTTCACCCCCATTTATGAGTGGGATACAATTACAAGAGATTATGTTTCTAATTTTTTGTATTTGTTCTCCTTTGCATTCATGTTGTTTGGATGTTGACCTTTGGAAGCGATAATACGTACATTTTTTCTGCCTAGATGCTAATGGGAGGAGGTGGATCCTTCTCAGTTGGTGGTCCTGGAAAAGGAATGTTCTCAAGACTGTGTAAGTGTATAAGACAGACACTTTTATCCATGCGATATTGTAATAAGCTTGATATGCTTTAGAAATGCATTTCCATATCTGCATGGTCATGAAACTGTTTTAGATTTTTACATATAGTTATCTTCTCATCGGTGTTCTTATTTTATTGTCCATTTGTTGTATTTATATGATTGTGTAGATCATCGTGTCTTGAACCAGTATCCGCAAATTCATGCGTTTTCTGCATTCAACAGCATTTACACCAATACTGGCTTGTTTGGAATTGAAGCTGCCACTGTAAGTCATTTCTCCTCCGTATTACATGAACCATACCTGTTACTCATGCTTTTCCTTTGGAAGTTTCAATGTTGCAATCCAATTTGCAACTTAAGTGCATGGAAACTTCAATGGGTAAAGTCACGGATATTGTTGGCTGTTTCAAAGTGAATGTCTTTGTTCCTTGGGTGCCCACAAATGGATGTCTTCTCGATACATTTTAAAGATAACGTTTATAATAAAACGTACTACAAATGCCAGAAGCATAGCACAAAAAGAATTTTTTGATGTTATGATGGGCGATTGCAATGCCAACATGAGGGAATTGACAGGCGTATAGGCTTTCCTTCTTGAACTTAGTGCTTGCCGACAATGTCACTCTTTTTTGGAGAGAGGAGGTTCTATGAGCATGTAATGCATAGCTTGATAGGCTCAAAGTAATAAGGATATAACATTACATTTTGTTATGTTTTCATGGCTATTCTGGTCTGAAGCTAATGGTGCTTGATTTTTAAATTCAGGGCTCTGATTTTGTATCAAAGGCCATTGATATAGCCGTGACAGAACTTATTGCAGTTGCCACACCTGGAGAAGGTATGCTGTTATACCTTTACTTGCTTCTATCCTATCTATTTTGGTTCTAGGGATTCCATCTCTTGCATTTAGATTGTTTACGGTGGCGTAATGCGTTTTCTTTGTTTTTTTTTAATTAAGTGGTAAAATGTATGAAAGGAACATCTATAGGCTGGAAGTTTGTACTTGCACCTAAACCTATGAAGGAATTCAGTTGTTACCTTTAGGAGAACATTACAGAGAGAAATGATAATTTTAGTTTGGATCTTTCTATTATCCGCCCATTGGGCGGACGGTAAAACACAAAACAATCAAAATTCTTACATGGAAGAGTTTTCACTGTTTGAATTCTTACATGTAAGAATTCAGATTCTATACACTTTATTGTCCGCCTAATAGGCGGACGGTAGAATACTCCTTTTAGTTTTCTCATGTGTTTATTCTAATCACATTTTCCCCATCTCCCCTTTTGCCTCTATTCTTCATCTTTCCACTTCCACTGGCTGGCAGTTGACCAAGTTGAGTTAGATCGGGCCAAACAGTCGACAAAGTCCACCATTCTTATGGACCTCGAATCCAGAGTAAACAACTTCTTCCGTACATCTGATGCATGGTTATAATTTTTGTTCTGGATTTTTTCTGACCAGCTCACAATTGAGTTTTTATCTTGCAGTTGGTTGCATCCGAAGATATTGGTAGACAAATTTTGACGCACGGAGATAGGTAATTCGTGCTTCTCTGTAGTGACTTGTGGATTTGATTACCCTGCACAATTCACTTAAATCAATTTTTATCTGCATGGTTAAGGCATATAATGGTGTATTTAAGAAGGTAGTTTTTGGAAGTAGAAATGAGACACATTAGTACAAAGTCATGACATGCATCCACGCTATATGATCTGTTATTTGGTTAAAAGATGTGAGATTACGCTAACCTACAGAGTCTAGGTTGCTGATAAGACTATTCTAGGTTGCTGATAAGACTATTGAATGCGAATTTGATTATTATATCGACACGGACATTCATGCAAGGACCTGTATACCTCATTGAATATTGAATCTGGTGTTTTAGCTAAAATTTGATCACTGTTTAGTTGGGGAGACAAACACGGTGGCAGCCTGTATTTTTGGGATTGGCTTTAAAAAGTTTCAGGTGGTGTTACATTATTGAGCAACAGAAACTTTAAGTTTGGGAGATTAACTGGGGATGAGTACCAATTTCTGTTCTTCCTTGCGTATCTTTCTTTTTTGTAGTTCTAAAGTAGCTGATCTCAAAATTTTCAAAAGAAAAAAGAAAAACACCAATTTTTTATTTTTTATTTCATGATAACTGGATGTCCGGGTCAATTTGCGCGCACCTTGACCAATTCTGGGGCACTGGAGGTAATGACCGGGCATAACCCCTAGTGGCCCCAAGAGTTTGCTGGCAAGGGGAATCGAACATGAGACCTTAGGTGGGAGCAAACCCCAGAAAACATTGAACTTGACATGTAAGTATATCATCTTCTCATCATTAAAAGTTTCCATGAATTTTATCTTCCTAGGAAACCTGTGGAGCATTTCTTGAAGCTTGTGGATGAAATTTCATTGAAGGATATTGCTTCTCTTGCTCAAAAGCTGATTTCTTCCCCTCTTACAATGGCATCTCATGGAGATAGTATGTCCCTGTTTCATCCTGATATTCTTTTCTGATTTTCTTCAGTATAATGTGGTTGAGTTTTTGCTAATTTTCTATCCTTTTTCCGGCAGTCATTCATGTTCCAAGCTACGACGCAGTCAGCAGCAAGTTTCGTTCAAAATGAAATTGCTTCCTGCCATTTTGAACCTTTTTGGTGACTTACGGCTAATTACTGTGTATAATAAGAAGGAAATTAACTTAGTTTACGAATAATATGGTGATCTAGCGGGCAGAATTTTGCCTCTTGATTCACCTGATGGCTTGTTTCTTGGTGTCTGATCAGTTTTTTCGTGGTTTGTACAAACAAACGGGTATCGTTTGACACAGAAATTTTCAATTTTTTCATGTTCGCAGAAAGTATTATTGCAGAATCTGTTTCTGCTTCCCATTGCATGAATGGTCTCTCCCACGTCTTTCAAATTTGTTCTCTTTTTCTGGCAAAGAATAGGACCCTGCTGGGGGTACAGAAGCTTTTGCACAGAAATGGTACCGAGCTCCTGCGGGGACCCACTTTTGGGTCCCACACGAGTGATCCGAACCGTTCAAAAATGTTGGTTGGAACGGTGGGACTTTGGTTGGAGCACTTCCAACCGTCCGATTGAGCTGAAATTTTGTGGGGCCCCTCGGAAAAATGTTTTAAGAACAATGAACGGTTCAGATCACTCGTGTGGGACCCAAAAGTGGGTCCCCGAAGGAGCTCGGTACCATTTCTGTGCAAAAGCTTCTGTACCGCCAGGTTTATCCCAAAGAATATGCTCTGTACGTGTAAATATATACATTGTTGTTTGGTCCCTGCCTTGAGCCTTCTACGCAAATCATTGGACATTGGAATTTGAGAATCTCAGTTTGTTATCATGTGCAATTAAATACTAATATGAAGTTGAAGTTTCTTTTTTCTTTTTTTTTTGATAATAAGTTGGAGTTTCTTAATCCCAGCAACTGATTAGCACTACCTGTTTCGTGGTTCTTTTACTTATTTATAGCAAAATAATCGAGTGCGAGCGTGCCAGAGAGAGTTTCAATCTCCTCCCTCAGATTAAGTTTGGAAAAACCAAATATAATCAGGCGATTGTGTTGTGTTGGTTCAATTACCTCAATTAAGAGGATTTTTTCTTAACAAGTGAAGAAATACAAACCAATATACTTAGGAAATCAAAGAACAACAAAGAAACAAGATACTTCGATTGATAAATCAAAGGTAAACTTACTTCGAAATTGCCTCCAACTTCAAATACAAGAACAAGAACTTCGAACAGGTGATTGTTACAAGAACAATCGAGATTAATCCTAACTACTTCCTAATCTACTTCGAATTGAGTTCGAAATCCTAAACTACTTTGCCAATAAACAAACCAAGCATCAGTTTTTTGATAGCTGTTTGTTGAAGATTTATCCGGGGGATTTTTACTCTTCAATTTCTTCTATTTATAGACGCTACTTGCAGTTGAACTTCCCGCTTAATGAATTTGAACTTGGCTTGCTTCGAACTCTAACTTCTACTCTTCGAGTTGGCAGTTTCTTCCCTCTTCCACGTCTGAATTTGAATTCTTCCAATTCTTCTTCCATAAGCTTTTATTTTGAATCTGCACAGTTACTTTACACTAACTCAAATGATTACGAGTTAAGGAAATAACTGCCTCTCAAGAAATACTCCACGTGTTCTAACTGCTATCTATTCCGTTTCACAAGTTTACACGTGGAGTTTACGTGTTCAGCAGTTAACATTATGGCTTCGAAGCCAGTTTTTATTTTATCCTTGATTTGTAACTGCCAATAACCGCTTTTTGATTTTAAGAGGCAATACGACATCGTATTTACTCCAATGTATTCTTTTAATCTAGTGTATCTTCATCGACAGATAATTGCCAACGTTTGGCATTTTTGATTACGTGTCAATCAATTATTGGATTTGTTAATTTTATATGTAAACACTACCATAGCATGCCATATCCAGTATTTTTCTAGCAAATACCATTGAATATTTGATTCATTTAAATTTTTTGTTTTTCGCCCTTCGCTAATGGAGGTTTTTCGGGGTCTTATCTGAACTAGTTTTGGGTACGTGAATGTAATCGAGTCGACGACTTTTTGTTTTTTTTATGAAGAGATAAAAATTCCATTAAATCAAACAACCACATACACAGATCAAAACAAAAACGAACTTAAAACTATCAAAACAAACCTAAAGCTACCAAAATAAAATAAAATTGGAAAACAGAATAAACTGCCGTTGCCATCGCTGTCGTTGTGAGGCCATCGCAGCCGCTTGCCGTAGGTTTCAGAGGCCCAGATCGGCCTCTCCTTGGTCCAAAAATCAAGATTTCGGCTGCTCACATTGGTAGGAGAGCAGATCCAGCCATGCATGAGGAGTTACCGGCAGATTCATAAGGGGAAGAAATAAAGGAGAGGAGAGGAGGGGCTGGAAGAAGGTGGAAGGGGCGGTGGGGGAGGGAACGTGCGGCGGAGGGGAGAGAACTTCTCCGGCCCAGTTCGCCCTCTCCCTTTCCCTCTCTCTCTCTCTCTCTCTCCCCACTCTGCTCTGCTTGCTTGATGCTCCGAAGGCTTTGTTTGGCTTGTATAATGGAGAAATTTTTGGGTGCCAATAGGGTACCAAGCTGTCAAGCCCACGTGGTACCCAAAAACCAATCAGAGGAAGACAACTCCTCTTCAACGCAATTTCTGTCGGTACACGTGGACATCTATCTCTTTGAAAATAACGGAGACAGTAAACGGTGGTTAATTTGTCTCTCCTCTCACGTGTTCACTTCCCCGAAAACAAGCTTAAATTTCTCGTCTTCTTCTCCGTGCTCCATAATTTCTCTCTCCTCCTCTCAAATGTCCCACTTCCTTGAAAAACTCTCTCTCTCTGGCAAGTAAAACGTTTGAGAGCTCTCTACAAGAAATCAAAGTTCGGCAGATCGGAGTGATATATACAAAGTAAATCGGTGCTTATTCAAATAGGAGTGATATATACAATGGGTCTATCCACAAGCTCCACAAAAAATTGAGTTTTGCTCATCTCAGTTTTTTGGCTTATAAACAGAGCAATATGGTTCAAATTACCCCTTTTTCTTTTATCAACCCCTTCTTGGTTCTATGATGGAAAATAGCTAACAAGTGAAGATTAATTCAATACTTGATTCTCTGTCATTGCAAGGGTTAAAAACCATCAAATACAACCAACGCCTGAACATTAGAGCTGTTGGGGTCCCACCCATTTGGTAGCGTCATGTAAGTTGTAACAATCCGTAATGCAAAATTGATGTCCAATGAATATGATTAATGCAATCGAAGTCCCTAATGCTTTGCTTACATTGTGGTCATAGAATGAGTGTTGCAATGAATACCAAGAGAAAAGAGGAAGATGAATCGTCAATTGTCACCCACTTCTGTCGCCGTTGTCGGACGCTGATCATCGTTGTCTTTTCAGTTAGCTGGGTATGTATTTATTTGGTTGGCAAAATTAGGTTTCAGGGTTCAGGGGTTGTGGATTTGGAGAGAGAGAGAGAGAGTTTCCAGGCCTGAGGAAATTGATTTTCAAGATTTGTGGGTTTGGAAGAAATCATGAGAGAGAGTAAAGTAGGAGAGAGAAGAATGTTTCTAACGGAGAGAGAAAATATTAACGGAGTAAACTTCGTTCACTTCTAAAACAAAAGTCTTGTACTGAGCAGGCATGTGTCAAGCATTCATTGGCTATGAGTACCACGTGGGCTTTACATCTTGGTACCCTATTGGCACCCAAAATTTTCTCTGTATAATGAAGTCGATCTTTTTGTTTTTTGGTCCTTTTTAGCATCAAAAGCGTCACTTGTTTGTTTTATTTGTTTTGCTATAATCAAGGATGCAAAACCTCTCTTGGATCACACAGGATCGGCTCTAGGCCATATCTACCACAACGCAAATCAATGCGCCGAATAGGAGCGGACAGAGGGGGGTGCTAGGGGGGTGTTCAGCCCCTACACTCCCCCCAATTTTCGACATATTTTTAGTAGACTTCTAGATTTTTTTGTAAAATTACTGAAGAGTGGCCCCCGCAAATTAGGCAAAAATGGCAATCCTGCGTCCGCCACTGGCGCCGATCATCTTGCTAGGTTGGGAGCGGAACAAGATCACGACTTGATCGTATCTGTGAATCCCCCTCTCCATAAGGGAATTCATGATCAGAGATAATAGCCTAAATATTAGGCAGATCCTAGACTGAATTTTGCTTTAGCCTCTTGGCTCTTTGGTCTGTATCGTATTACTAATGCTTGCTCTCCTGATGCAAAAACTCTATTGCTTGTTAATTAATTTATGAATTTCCGAGTTATAAAAACGAAGAGAGAATGAACTCAAATCCTCTGTGCCGAAAAACCCTTGTTTCTCTGTGCTATGGATATGCTATTTGGGCAAAAAAATTGACAGTTGGTTGGCCATTTCTAATCGTTCAAGTAAGATGAAGTCAAGGAAAATTCTAAAATCAGATCAGTGAGCTTTCATTAAGGTTTAAAAAATATAGTGAAAAATGTATAAAAATATATGTATATGCCTTAAAAAGAGTAAAAAGTACATTAGAGTTTGTGTATTTTTTGTCTTTATATTTGGCTGACGCTATATAATGTCTTTTTTTTGTTTGTTTTGGATGCAACGGAATCTGATTTTGAACGCTAGTATCTGCATGTTGATAAATTGTGAAAAGTGTATAAAAATTTGTGGTAGATCGTCGTGTGCTAGTGAAAACCTTGTTCAGTATGGGCCACCCTGCACGGTTCCCAATAAAATTTTCTTGCTATATTTCTCTACTGATTACCTCAAAAACCCTCCCTGAAAAACCCAAACCGAACAAAGCCGGTGGGTTTTTAGAGGAGGGAAAGGTGAGACTTTTAAAACATGCTGGGTTCTTGGGGAGAGAGAGAAGAGAGAGAGAGAGAGGGAGAGAGAGAGAGAGAGGTAATGGGTGACAACAACATTAAGACCTACCAATCAACAGCAGCTAGAAAAAAGGCAGACCACTATATATCTCGACTGAGAAGAGAGAGAGCAAATTTGAAACTGAGCAATGATGTAAAATCTTTACATTTGAAATAATGCACAAGGTCGGCCACGCGCATTGTCACATTGTGGTGTAAAGTGATTCCGAAGTATAGTCACGTCGTGTTTCGAATCACTTCAACACCATACATTCTTGTGCGACTTACGATTAAGTGTATAAATTTCACATAAATACGTGGTGATTATGACATTATCTGAAGTACCACGTCGCTGTGCTTTGAAACTACCGAGAAATTACTCCGCATTGTGGCCTTGCTCCAATTTTTTTGTTTCACAATCTCACCTCCCATACTATAATTAACTCAGTTTCCTTTGCATTTATTAAGAACAAAATTGGATAACATGTTTTACTAGTGTAACTGATAGTAAGATTTTTTGGGGGGTCGTGATTTGAAATCTCAACAACCAGATAAAGAGCTCCATAAATTCTGTGGCATCTTTTAGCCTTGAGCCCTTAACCATGGACCATGGTCCATGGATGCTAGCAACCACCAATAAAAAAGTTGATTTTTTTGCACTCGCGCTTTATTGAAGGAACGGCGATAAATACACTCCCTGGAAGCCACTCCCAGCCACACCCTCTCTCACATGGGGTGTGGTCCCCGAATCTGGGCCCCACACCCCATGTGAGAGAGGGTGTGGCTGGGAGTGACTCCCAGAGAGTGCATGTATCATTTTTCTATTGATAGTCTAGTAGACTCATAATAAAACAAGAAGAATGAAAAAAAAAAACACTTATTCTAATTTATAATTTTCACTTTTATATGCATTTCTTAAAATTTATATAATTTTTTTACACATTTTAATAATTTTTTTAGACTTTAACAATAATCCAATGAATTGATTTTAGAAATTTCTCTACCAAATTATCCATTTTCTTTCATTCACCACATGGAAAACAGTAGTGTAATTTACAACTAGTCAGTGGCTATTTAGCAATCATTCCAATGTAGGAAAATCTCAACCCCAAGGCTATGATTATGTTTTTTATTTGCCAATGGTAAAAAGTAAAAGTACAAATGGAATCAGCTATACATAATTACACATCCATCTTTTTTATGGAGTAGTTAATTTTATAAAGGGAAATGCTAACGGGTGTCATAGTGCACCCGTTAAGAGTACAAAAAAATATAATTTAAAAGTATACTTGTACTTTAAAGTACATTTTTAAGTGTACACACAAGTGTACTTTTAAAGTGTATTTTTTTTATACAAGTGAGACCCACAAAAGTGTATTTTTGTACCTTTAAACAGCAGAGATTTTTTGTCTAAGGGTTGCTTTGGCTAAAAAAGTCATGTAGTTTATTTTTTTTCTTTATTCACAACTTTTTCACATTTGTTAGTCTAACGTTGATTTTTTGTGGTTTCTTGATTCATCTCGACGAAATGAATCTAAAAAGTATAAAATTATTAACCAAACTTAAAGTTTTTTGAATAAAGACAAAAATAATATAATAAACCACAAAAAATGAATTATTTTTGTCCTTAGTGAAATTCTTTAAATTTTTTTTATCATAATTTAATACTTTTAGATTCTTCTCGTCTAGACGAACCAAGAAACCACAAAACATCGACGCAAAACTAACAAATGTAATTTTTTTTTTAAATAAAGACAAAAATAAACCAAAACTAGTTTATTCATTATTATTATTTTTTATTACTAACCCTACCAAAAGGAAGGAGAAGGAAACTAGCTTTTGGTAATTCATTGTTGTCTAGGTTTTCCCTTTCATTTATTTCATTAAAACTTCTTCATAAATTCATAGTCCAAATCCGGATTAAGAATATACAAAGAAATAAGATAAGTTTCTCATATCAGCATATGTGTGGTTTAAGACACCATAGTGAATAATTGAATAAGGTAAATTTACATCATGAGAAAGCATAGAAAACAATGCAAATACATCTATAATCGAGGCTCCCTCCGAAGACGATAGAATTAAATTCCTAGAGATTAATACTACTAAATATGTGCAGAAACTTAGGGGGTGTTCCACTAATTGTTTTTTTAGTTTTTTGGTTTTTTTTGATCTTTAGTTTTTCAAAAAAACCAACTAGTTCCACTAACAAGTTTTTGGTTTTTTGGTTTTTTTAGTTGTGTTATGAAATTACAAATCTACCCTTCTACCCAAACAACTATTGCTCTTTTTTTTTTGAAGGGAGGGCAGATTCGTAATTTTACATGATTAAAGTACATGTACTTGATTGTGCAATGATTTGGTTTTTTTTTTAGGTTAGTGGAATGAAGTGGTTTTTTTGTTGGTTTTTTGTGGTGGAATGAAGTAGTTTTTGATTTAAAACAAAACTAGTTTTTTGTTAGTGGAACATGGCCTTAATTCGGATATTGTCTTTGAATGATATGGCACTAGTTTTCCCAAAAACATTCCTTAGCAATAATGCGTGGCTGTGTGGTGGAATAATATATCTCTGGTATTATTGAAATAAGTAAAACAAGCAAACTAGATAGCCTTATATTTAATTTAACCCTAATTTATTCGGACCGTCGGTCGCCGATAGGACACACCACTCCACCACATCACCAACAACACAATGCATGGCATTGCATGATTGGTAATGGAAGAACAAAAACTTTAAAATTCTTTTGCAACCACCAATCATAATTTATACAGTGTCACACAAGCTGGTGTGGTTAGTCAAATAATTCATAATCCGGATTATTGGATTATTCATTTTGTCTTTATTCAATTTTTTTTTTTTGCATTTGTTAGTTTTGCGTTAAGATTGTGTGGTTTCGGGATTTCTCTCGACGAGACGAATCTAACAAGTATAAAATTATGGCTAAAACTCAATTTTTTTTTAATAAAACCAAAATTAATCCAATAATCCAAGTATTTTCGGTTTTATTCAAAAAAATATTTGGTTTGACCATAAATTTATACTTGTTAGATTCGTCTCGTCGAGAGGAATCCAGAAACTACAAAATCTTGACACAAAACTAACAAATGCAAAAAAAAAAAAATTTGAATAAAAACAAAATGAAAAAACCCAAAAAACCGGATTATGTTTTTTTGCCAAATGAGTTAGCATTATTGAACCATCCCAAAAATATAGGATCAAAATGAATCTAAAAACTTCTCAGAAATAAGTAAAAGCAGTTAAAGCACATTGAGTAAATCAATCAACCCCACCACCTTCTCTCTTCAATGCTGCAAAAAACATTGTCCCATATTTGGACAAACCCACGAGTATCCCCATAAAACAGGCCTCTTCATTTCTTCACCTAAAAAAATACTATGAAGGAGAACAGTTGGCTCCTAGCTTTTCTCCTCCTCCAAACAGTCTACACAGAAGCAGATTTCAGTGTTGGTGGAGGTGGTGGTGTGGGAGTTGGCATTGGAGTTGGTGGCGGTGGCGGAGGCGGTGGTGGAGGAGGAGGAGGAGGAGGAGGAGGAGGAGGAGGAGGAGGAGGAGGAGTGTGGGTTGGTGGAGGTATCAACAACCCAACAACCCCATCTGGGTCATCAACTTCAAACCCTAATGACAATGCTTACTCTGCTCTCCAAGCATGGAAATCTGCAATCACAGAGGATCCTTCGGGGATTTTAACCAGTTGGGTTGGTCCAAATGTGTGTAATTACAAAGGGGTTTTTTGTGCAGAAACTCAAGATGCAATGGGTAACCCAATTGGACAAGTAATAGCAGGGATAGATCTCAACCGTGGAAACCTCAAGGGCATTTTAGTCAGTCAGCTTTCTGTGCTCACAGATCTCTCTCTTCTTCACCTCAACAGCAACAGGTTTACTGGCTCAGTTCCTTACTCTTTCAAAGATCTTTCCTCACTCACTGAGTTAGACCTGAGTAATAACCTCTTTTCTGGTCCATTCCCAACCCCAACTCTCCTCATTCCAAACCTCCTTTACTTAGACTTAAGGTACAACAAATTCTCAGGCCAAATTCCTCAAGATCTGTTCAATAGAAAACTTGATGCCATTTTCCTCAACAACAACTTTTTTGAAGGGGAAATCCCTTCAAATTTGGGGAATTCACCTGCTTCTGTGATAAACTTGGCCAACAACAAGCTTTCTGGTAACATCCCATTTAGTTTTGGGTACATTGGTCCAAGACTAAAGGAGATACTTTTTCTCAACAACCAGTTAACTGGCTGTGTTCCTGAGGGAGTTGGGTTGTGGCAAGATTTACAAGTCTTGGATTTGAGTTTCAATTCACTGATGGGTCATCTGCCTGACTCCATTTCTTGTTTGGAAGAAATTCAAGTCCTGAATTTTGGGCACAACAAGCTATCAGGGGTGCTGCCAGATTTGGTTTGTTCATTGAAGAGCCTTATGAATTTGACTGTTGCTTACAATTTCTTTTCTGGGTTTGATCAAGAATGTGAGAGGTTGTTTTTCAGGAATGTGGGTTTTGATTTCTCTTTGAATTGTATTCCTGGTAGGGATATGCAGAGGCCTCATCCGGATTGTTCTGGGATCCCTGGGAGTGGGTTGAGTTGCCTTAGAATTCCTGCAGCTAAGCCTCTGACTTGTGGGTTGACTTTGGGTGACACTCAAGAGACCAATAGTCCTAGCCCATGAGATAGAGAGAGTGCAATACAGTTGGGTTGTTGCTGGCTGTCATCAACTGCGAAAAATTAAAGAGCTTTCAGTATTTATTTCTTGATAGAGTCGCTGAATCTGGTATGGATAAGACATGTCAATGGAAGTTGATTTATTAGTCATTTCCTGATATCTTTCTTTTTCCTTCTTTTATTGTTTTCGACGGTCAAATATGTTTGTGCCAATTAACGCGAATCTCGACTAATCTCTTTCCCTGTTAGGTCAAAGACAGTTCATTCACACTCAGATTAGAGGATTCACAAAAAAACTTTCTTTGCGACTTGACTCCAAAAATCGAATCCTGATTAATTGTAGCGCGAGGACCCCCAAAGACTAACCTTTTTTGCTTCTTTTATTTATAGTATTATGTTAGTCATATCTTGACTACCAAATTAGTAGTAAAAAAATAGAGAGGCAACAATACAGGTGTATATTTAATGAAGTAATGGACACTCACATGCTAAATATGTGGAGAAAAAATCTTGGAAGTTTGAAGAGTGTTGTCTGTTTATGTGTGAGTCTTCTTGGCTATAAGGTTTGTCTGCAAAAACCCATACAGGTTACTGGGCTAGGCTAGTAATAGACAATGTGCATGGTCACATGGGAACAGAGTAATGGCATTAATATTACCATTTACCTTCTACTTTGCGCACCCTTCGAAGGTTGTATGTGGAGTGCTGCTCTGCGCTCTCTGGTGTGCGGCATCCGAGTCGTCAGATGTGTTTTTAACTGTTTTGATTTCATCTCGGCACTTTGTAGATCCGAGCCATTTATTGCCAAGATGAAATCCGATCAATGGCTCGAATTTGCACACCTGGACCGCACACCAACACCTTCGGGGCCAATTGAATGTAGTACTGTGACTTTTTACCACGTTGTACCCTGACTCAACGCTCAATTTCTATCAACCGCAATGTATTTCCTAATTTGTGGAAAAATAATGCTAGGTACACACGTCTCTACACACACCCAACCACACCCGTTTGTGTGACGCTGCTATCGATCACATTGTATTTCCTAATTCATGGAACAATAATACTAGGTACGCAACTCTCTACGCACATCCAACCACACCTGTATGCATGACACTTGATTGATAATAATCGAACAAACACTTTGAAATTACTTTGCAATCCTCAATCATACAGTGCTCCACAAACAAACAGGTATGAGTATGACATGCATATACCCGAAAGCCGGAGGTTTGCGCACCCCTCTGAAATTACTGCGTAAAGGACAAGTCAGTGGTGAATAAACAGAAGAAAGGAGAGGATTGAAATTAGAAGAGGCAAGATAATTAGAGAAATGGACGGAAGTTGCAGCAGGATTGCAATTTTGTTGGCAGCAGTCACGTTGAAGCAGTATCGCACGAGCATCTGATTAATCATCACTTGTGGACTAGCTATAGTAGTGTGTGCAAGGGAAATTTTTTGGGAACCTACCGGGTACCACGTGGCTGAGCCTATGTGATATCCGAATGTTGCATCCAGGCCGTCCAAAAGTGTATTGGACGGCCGAGATTAAAACACCCTCTCTCCTCACCCTCTCACCTTTTTCTCTCTCCCAATCCGGACCGCCCAAAACTAAAACGGACGGCCTAGATTCGCCGAGGGGTACCACGTGGTACCCTCTCGACACTAAAAAATTGCTCGCAAGGGAAAATACTTGTACTACAATTAGGCATCTCTAGTCTCATAGGGTGTGCTAGGAGTTGGCTAATTTAGCCCCCATTTGGGTTAATTTTTTTAGGGCTTTTTGATATGGTCTTTTTTTTTTTTTCCTCTTAATTGTTATTATTTTGGGATAAAATAAAATTACAGTGCATCGTTTGTCACAAGAGGAAACAGAAAAGTATAAGAATATAGACCATAAACAAAAAAAGCTCATATAAGACAACAGAAAGATCCAAAAGTCGACTTTTAGGGGTTTTCTTTCGAACTATATGATTTCTTTTAAACTTTTGTACATATTTTTATGCTTTTCTGATTCCTCTGGTCAAGTCGAACGAAAGTTATGTTGAAGTTATACCAAAATCTACCGTAAAAGTTAGCCCTCAAAAAGCCCTCTAGCCCTCAAAAAGCCCTCTAGTGGAGATGTTAAAGGATTGTCAATGCGACATCATTGGTAAAGGATTGTCAATGCGACATCATTGGTAAAGGATTGTATGCATGTCAGTTGTTTGAGGAGGAAATCAGGGTCCCTCCGCGCTCTTATCTGCGCTACAGGGTGTAGCGCCTTATTCTAGCTGTCTAATAGTATTTTCAATGGTCTCTTTCCATGAAAGAGTTTTATTTAAATCCGGACTTTTAATGGTAAAAATGGACGAGTGAGATGGGCGCTACACCCTGTAACGCGGAGGGTGCGCTACAAGACCCTTTGAGGAGGCGACATATTTCCAGTTTGTAACCCTAGATCAAATAAGGAGTACTGTGTACCCGGTGGATGGAATACTCCATAATCAGATTCATTGTTTGGGTCCTATTCACTCTATTTCCTTCCTGAGAAAAAACAAAAACTAAAATACAAAGAACAATATTGCTACTAACAGAATGAACAACATACATTTCGCTTACCGTCTGTCTATCATCCACCCAAACACGAGGCGAACTTGAGTAGCTTCATTTAATTGCGTTCGGTTAGCTGTGATGTCCAAAATTCTAACCGGTCCAACAGGCTAAGTACTGGCTCACCATTGTAGTTTCGTAGTTTGGAATGGAAACCGTGTGCCGCAGGCCATGGCCGAATGGATGTAATCAATTAATTGACACCGCTGGTGCTAAAAAGGGATATGGAAGGCAGAAGGCTAATCCATATACTAGAAAATTACAGTAAGAGCTACATAGTCCTCCCACAGCACATGTTTTGGGTCAAAACTAACTGTCTATCGCGTGTTACAAGGAGTGTTACAAGACATGAACGAGTATATTTAGCAACCATGAAGATTTAAACCCAAACATTGGGTGATCAACTTCGACTACTAAGGAGGAAAATACGTATGGTGGCGGGCCCGTGACAACGTCCATAGCTGGAGTTTTTTTTCTTCCATGTTTTTGTTTTGTTTTGTTTTGTTTTTTCTTTCTCCTGTGTGGCCTTGTGGGTTATTCTTCACTCTCTGGGTTTTTTTTTTCATCCCTATGTGGGTGTTAGTTGATGATTTTATGTGTGTTTTCTACTTAGGATTTGAGCTGGGTTTTTCTTAGGGATCCTCTACTACTAAATCTTGAACAGACCCTATGCCGTACACCTCGTGTTGGTCTACTATGTTCGCATTTTTTTTGCTAAGCAAAGAATTTATTAATCTTTGAAAACGAATTACAAAGATTAAAGGGACTTGAGACTGAAAATGTCACAGGCCCAAGGGGAAAAACCAAAAAAGAAGGGTGGTAAGATACCAACCGGAATCAGAACCAAAAACCCGGAAAAAAAAAAAAAAAAACACCTGAGACACCCCCAAAACTACATCAAACAAAGAAACAATCCAAGAGCTTCTTCCCCTACGCCAACCAAAAGCAAGCAAAGCCAGAAAAATCGATAACAACCAGAGAATCGAAAAACCCCTAAACGACAAAACCTCCGACTAACAAAAAAACGATATTAGCGCCATAGGGATCCCAGCATCAGACAAGCGGCAAATTACAACTCCACATAAATGGAGGTATCACCCTCCAAAGTGTCAAGAGCTTTAAGTTCCGCTTTAATTTCCTGTTCTGAAATTCGACTCCCTTTGATTCTAACATCTTCTTAATATTATAGATCTCCCTTCCATGAAATTTTACACCAAAGCGAACACTCATCTTCATGTTCTCCCGGGCTTCCTTGATAAAAATTGAATTCCTCTTACGAATGTCACAACTAACCTCCTCTTGGATCGAAAGAGTGGGACCATTGAGACTTCCATCGAAACTTCCATTCTTCGATCCTAACTTTGAAGCGTTCCTTATACTATCTCGGCTAACTGTCCTAGAAAACATCGCTGTTTTCAATGGATTTTTGCTCTATAAAGATTTCCCGTAAAAAACTTTCTTGGACTTGTGTGACTTCTTATGTCATTTGCACTCCACATACTTAAATAAGAGGTTAATCGATAAAAGATCCCAGTCATTGGCTTGAATTGGATTACAGTTGTCCACAAGAGGGTCTATATTAGGCCCATTATCATTGAATACATAGCGGTTGAGTTCAAGATCATCCAAAGAGTTTCCAATTTTTAAAGCATTCTCCTCATTCATAACCTTCTCTCTTGAGTTATCTTGGGTCTCTGGGACCACAAGGGAAGACCTCTCTGAACACTTGATGTCCTCATCATCTCCCTCTTCCATAGGTCTATAGCAAACTCAAACTCCTTACTATGACAATCTGGAATAGATTGGTTTTGATCTAAGGCTATACCCGGCCAATCCATTCCGGAAAAGGCATCCACAACATCATTGTTGGCCTCCAAATCAACCCTACCTCTCTTTACATCGTCAAATTTCTAATCCAAATCAACATTATTTTTAGCAGCATCCATCACTAAGTCAATGAGAGAGGTGTTTGACGCGATTGTCCTGAAGGACTCTTCTTCTTCGACTCTGATACAATAATTTCTCCCATCAACAATGAGCTCTACATACCCCTCCACCTTTTGAATTTGCTCAGTAGCAATAAGAATTTTCCCTTTCTCGTATGATTTTCCGATTAGTGTATTATCATCAACCTTAAGAAAGTGACCCCATATACCTCCAATTTCTTTGAATGTTTGCGAGGACCATGTGCTGAGAGGCATGCCAGAACAAGATAACCACACAAAGCGCTCATCTTTGGCCAGTTCACCGTTCCATGGTTTGATATCATCGAACAAGTTCATAACCCATCATTCCTTGATTGTTGCCTTCCTAGTCTCTTCGTTTGGAAAAGTTATAATGACATATCTACCTCCAATGGCTCTGATTTGGACATCACAGACTTTCTCCAATCTGAATTGTTTCTCCAGTTCTTCAGTAGAGATCAATTTACGAATCTTGGCTATGGCACTTCTAAATAGCCATCCATTCCCTATAGGATGAATCAGAATGCTACCATGACTTCCCCTTCCCTTAAGAGCATGAGCATATGATTTTTCATTCTCCACTCTGAAACCCATGTTATTCTGGCTATTGACTTCTCTAGGTTTGCTTAAATCCATAGCACCTGACGTCTTCCTTTTATTTTCTAAATCAAAACTGGTCTTCTTAACAAAGAGATAAAAAACCTTCCACTTCCAAGCCATTTGCCCTAGAAATGGCGACACTAGCTGAAACTGAGCAGTCGAATAGCACAAAACCAAACCTACTCCCCCTCTTACTCCTCTTAGCAGGAATGAAAGAATCCTTAACAATACCATAGCTAGAGAAGAGAATTTTCAGCCATGACTGATTCTTCGAATCCGGAATGTTATCTGCAAAAAGAGTGAATAGCTCAGGTGTGTCCCTCTCCATTTAAACCAGAAAATGCATCAGAAACATACCATAAAATTTACAGATTTGAGAACACCCAAATAGCTAATGCTGATATGGCGGCCAAACAGATTTAAAGCAACGACTAAATCCCCCCCAAAAAAGGAAACACCAAAAAGCAAACATAACACCTAAGAAGTAGAAATCATCCCAACCTCTGAAAGAAAGGATCAAAGGAAATACCTAAGATATCCAAAAAAATGGCGAGCAACTTCGAAATCGTAACCGGCGGCGAGCAGCTTCGAAGGAGGCCGGATGAAAGCTGCAAGATGGAGGCTATCAGAAAAACAGTAACGACGGCGAGCAGCTTCGAAGGAAGTAGGATGAAAGTTGCAAGATGGAGGCTATGGTAGAGAAATAGGCAGAAAGAAAGGAGGCAAATAGTCTAAGAAAAGAAAAGGGTAAAGGGAAAAATGAATGGGGAGAAAACGATCAACGGAGAGAGAAGGTTATAGAGAGAATTGGTCGGACAGTGGAGGTCACCGAGGATGGCAGCAGCAGGATGGGATCTTCAATCTACTATGTTCGCATTGTAAAGCATCTAGCCTGTTAGTGCTCGCTCTTGTCTTGCATTTTGATAGTTTTGGTTAATTCATCTATGTTGTGATGAAATTTTTGCCTTTGGACTTTTGGATGAAAAGAATTGACTGTTGATGGAAAAAAAACGACGACTACTTACCATTGGATCATACTGAAACGAAACACTGTTGAACAAATCAAGGGTATAAACGTCATGAAACTTTAGGGGAGTGGGGTGCACTCAGACATACTATAGGAGTGGCACTGTGGCAGTGGCATTGGAGCATCGCCAATCCCTCTACTATTTTTTCTACCAAAACCTAAAATAATTTGAGTAAAAAGCATAAAAGTTCATCTCCAATATTATATCCCTTTTGTAGTCCTTTTTGAGTTTACCATTTTTCTTATCCAAATTTGCGAGACCCAACTCTAAACCCATTTTCTCACCCTATCTTTTATGTGCCATTTTAACTCAAATTTTGGAGGCAAAGCATTGAAAAAACTAGATTGCAATGAAAAAAATGGGAATAGTATTGAAGAATACATACCCAAATTAAGCTTTTGACTAAGGAAAGGCAATGGGGATGGGCAAGGCGGGTTTTGCAATACCCCAGTCCCGTCCCCCCTAAAATCTATCCCCACCCCCGCCCCTAACCTGAGTCTTGACCGGGTAATGGATGGTTACCCCCTGTCCCGCCCCATCGGTTCACGGGTTTACCCGTCTCGGCCTGCTCCTATTTTTTTACATAATAAAAAAATATGTTTTTGATTCCAAAATTAATGAGCATAAATAATAAAAGTTCAAAAAATAACAATTGTAGCTTAACCAATATCTACTATCTATAATGAAACGGAAAATAAATGATATATGAGATTCTAGATCTAAGGGGGAAAAATATAAGACTAAAAATAAAATTTTATGCATAAATTTTTTTTGGGTGGGAATCGAGGAGGAGTGATGTCACCCTAACCCGGTTGGGTTTTTTCAATTCTACCCTTACCCCAACCCTACACCCAAAAAATCTAACAGATCGGGGCGGGACGAGACGGGTTTGAGGTGGGGCGGGTTGAATTGACATCCCTACTTTTGACCTAAATTTTCAACCAAAATTTGGGGGGGGGGGGGGGAATGCTTAAGGGCCGGTGACGTTCTTTGAAGCTCATAATTCTCTTTCAAGCGAGTTTCTATTAAAAAAATACCTACTGTTATTTTGACAAAATATCATTTTTGTGATGTATATGAAAAAAAATTAACTTATAAAAATATTGTAACAATACCATAGTGGAATTCACATCTCCGTTGCTTTGAGGATTTAGAGTCCTCCCGTAGTGAACTCAATTGTGGGTCCTCTATAATTTGTATTTAGGATCGAAACCGTTCAATTTGTCAGAAATGTTGAATAGATCATTCATGTAAAAAATCAAATTAATTAAATTTTGATAATCATATTGTCGGATATAATTTATTTTATGAAAATAGATGGCTGATATTATTTAGAGAATAAATTACAAGACAAAATTGTCTGACAGAATATCCGATCATCACAATTTTTATACTCACAATGCTCAATACTTTTTGAAAAACGAATGGTTGCAACCTCAAATTAAGATTTTGCAGAGCCTACAATTGAGCTCACTGCGGTAACCTTAGTGACAGGGAAGTAGGTAACCCAATCTCTCTCTAGCTGAAGACGATAACAGGTCTCTCTCTGTATACTCTAGCTGAGCTGAACAACGTCACGCCCTTCACACAAAATCCGTAGATACCATCAAAAAGCTAATCCGAAAGAAGCCCAAGTAAAGCGAAGATGTCGTCGTGGCAGCTGTACGTGGACGACCATCTGATGTGCGAAATCGAAGGAAACTACCTTTCCTCCGCCGCCATCATCGGCCACGACGGCAGTGTCTGGGCCCAGAGCCCCATTTTTCCTCAGGTTTTAATTTTTAACCTTTTCTGGTTGATTTAGCTTTGTTTCTTTTGTTTGTTTGATTACTAGATGTCATTTACGTGGTGGGTTTTGATGGTGGGATGTGGGATCTGATTCGATTTGGATCAATTTTACAGCCCCTTTGGATTTGGATAGTGAGAAAGTGTGTGATAAGATATGGGAGTAGCCAATTACCATTCTCTACATTTCTCGCCAAATTACTGGATCCAAATAAGTGATTTGCAAGAAAGTGTGTGGTTACCCTTACCAGGAATTTCTCTCCTCTGCATATAATGCTTCAGATGTACCACATTCCTGTGGTTGGTTTGTTCTATGTCGAATGAATTGGACCATCAATAGCGATGATTGATCTCCAGTTAAATTGGTTATACTTAATGTGGTTGGCTATGAAAAGTTTAATTGAGCATGGAAGCATCTGCAGTCAGGGAGCTATGGTTTCAACTGATCATGTATTCACGCTTATGCACACTCTAAGGGTTTTTTTTTTTTTGATAATTGGGTGGTCCGGGCCAGCTTGCGCGCACCTCGACTAATCCCAGGGTCTATGTAAGGGCTTTTTCAATAGCTGTGGTTTTTGCCTTATATTTTCTGATGATTTTGCACTAATGACTTATCTGCACAAACTGTCTAGATTAAGCCCGAGGAAGTAACTGCAATGATGAACGATTTTGCTGAGCCGGGTACTCTTGCTCCAACTGGCTTATACATTGGGGGAACGAAATACATGGTGATCCAAGGGGAACCTGGAGCTGTCATTCGAGGGAAGAAGGTGATGAACTCCCATCTGATTTTGGTCACGTTGCAGCGTTGAACTATTTTTTGTTCATGCATGACATAACCTATTTAGCTGTTGTCTTTGATCAATAAATGACCTAGACTACTTATTGATTGTGCATAAAAAAGTTCACCAGTGTCAGAGACACATCACTTTCTTGAGCTTTGGTCCGCGATTTGGAAGGCTTGATTTACGTACTTAGGAAGTGTTGTGGTGCTAACAATGTATTTTGTGGGATTCATTTGAGCATGGCTGCTGCCAAGTTACAAGATTTGAAAAATCTGCCTCTCGATTCTTTGGCTCAGTTCAAGTCCCTTTCACAAGAACATGTCATCCCTAGAAATGCTTGAGAAGAATTTACATAAAATGGGATTTCGATGGGAAAAAGCAAGATAGAAATATTAAGTTCGTTTGTATTGTTATGATACATTCACTCTTTAATCGAAGATTGATTGTGCGTACATAATTGTTTTAGGACAAACATTGTATTCCAAGATTGCATGTAATCATGAGTTTTGTGTGTGTGTGTGTAAGCGATGGGCAAATGTTCTTTGGGAGTCTGAAGATTTTCTGTCTATCAGAGTCGAGAAAGTTTCCCAAAGTAGTAGGTTATGTTTGGACGTGTGTGATAGGTGTCTAGATGTGTCCGTGGTTGTTAGCCTTCAACTAGTGCCTCCATCAAAGCTCTCTCCCTAATGGTTGTACTTTTTGTTTCAGGGACCTGGTGGTGTCACTGTTAAAAAGACCAATATGGCATTGATCATCGGTATCTATGATGAGCCAATGACACCAGGCCAGTGCAACATGATTGTTGAAAGGCTCGGTGACTATCTCATTGAACAGAGTTGTTAATTGCTTTGGGAAGTTTTTTTTGTTCTGCAACATCTGTAATGCAAGTCTTTCTTCCCTTCTTTATGGGCTCACATCCATTTTCCTGCTATTGAAATGGTTGCAGTGAAAGACCGGTACGAGTACCTGAAGTGTTTGCAAATTACTTGTGGGAACAGAATGTATTTGGGGATTGAAAAGTATTGAAGATTGAGCTTTCTTCATGGGTTGAACTTGAACTGCCTTGTCTCTGTATTCTGCTTATAGAAGTCTTGTTATGGTTTCCAAGTGAGGCACTTATCTACTTTGGAGTGTTCTTGTTTTCCTCCTGGAAGTTCTAATAGATTGAAATTTATCTGGTTAGCATAATTTGAGGTTTGTGTAACCATCTCAAGCAGCAGTTGTGTCCCAGAGCATGGCTCTGACTGGGTTGGTGCTCCCCTACCTGGGGGCTGCACATGAACCGAGTGGAGCTTTATAATAGTCATGTTTGTTTGTCTGGAAAATGTCAAGTATTCATTCCGCTTTCCAAAATGAAAAAATCCCAGGGACTTAAGCTCAAAAGATGTTATTCCTTCTCCTTAGGCTTTGTTGAAACTAATCTGAGGGATTTTCAACCAATTTCCGCTTTAAAAAAATACAATTTGGTGTCACTTACTTGGTAAATCTTTAACAATAATGTAACAATAATAGAACCATAACCCATCTACTCCCCAATCATTGGAAGTATGAGCGGAGGATGATTAGAGACAGACTTAGCAAGTAATATACACAAAGTGGTTGCTCTTAGAATACTACTGAAACAGTGGCCCTCCTAAACCTCCAAGAATCGAGGAGTTACAGGGATGTTTCGTTGCAGAACCATGCCCCCAAATCAAAACACAACATTGGTAAACATTTAACCTTTTTGAAAAAGTGTTAAGAATTGGGTAAATTTCGCTGAGAGATTTGTCTCTCAGTTTTGCTACAAAGATGCTCTGCTGCAGAATCACACCCCGAAATGAAAGCCAAAAAACATCAGAGAGGGCATGCCTAGAGATCCAAATCAATTTCTGTGCTCATTCTGTTTTGTAATTTGCACTAGAACTTTCTTCTCTTTGCCTGAAAAGTTTCCTAAGTTCGGTGTACTCGCATGTGATTAGAGTTTGTGGATTAAGTATTCCTCGTTTGGTGCAAACATGAGACAAAGAGGCGATCTGGGGCAACCAAATTGACTGCAAAAGTAGATCTTGGAACTCCTACTGACTCTGCAGGTTGTCACTGTGACTCTGTTATCTCTTGCCTTCTGTGAAACTGAACCAGAAACTTTTGATATCAAGCTGTAGAGATGGGCCGTCAGGGTTTTGTTAATGATTTATTTTACCTGTTTAGTTCTGATGCTAGTAGACACACTGTAAATAACATACTAATATCGAAGCTAGGTTTCCATAACAAATATGAACTAGACTTTTTAACTGTTCCCACAAGAAAATTTACATCAGTTTCCCATACATTGTACCATCCCATGTTATGGTTTATGTGACCTTCAATCCATTTTTGTTATCAGCAAAAGGAAGTTATATGTCCATTCTGAAAATATTGATGCGCAAATCCATTTAGCTGCCAATAAATTGTAATGTGGAGCAAGAATTGATGCGCAAATCCTACATAATGGGAATTTGTGGAACTTGAAGGAAATTTCCGGCCTTCTCAACTTTCAAATTGGATTTTATGAACAATAGTGGGTGATATATTGCCATGATCATGTCAGTTGTCCATTGAGGACTAGTGATGCATGTGTGACAGCTCTTGAGACTCTCCAAAGTTCGTGTTGTACAGAACGCCATGAGTCTGCCGTGTTAAGACTATTAGCCTCTTCAATTGCATCAGCAATCCCAGGGAAGAGTGTAGATCCATAATCATTATGCTTTGACGGTGCATAAACCTGAGAAACGCAAATTAGTACTTGAGTTTGATGCATTTATAGATAGAACTTTAGACGGGAATAGTTAGTTTTGTTAGGGAATAACCCATATGAAATAAAGAACAATCAACTCAATATAACTGAGGAATTCACAAGCTGCTTCAAAGGAAAACTTACCAAATGCTTATACCATGGCCTTCCAGAGAGTCCATCTCTATCTGTGAATGCTCGCTCTGCCATCATTAATCTGTCATTCAGTTCTCTCACTTTCCAATGGTCCTTCCTCCGCATCGATGTCCAACCTTTGTTTTCTTCCATTTCCTAATGAATGATATTTCTAGAAATTCATACGTGGAAATCAATTTATGGAATCATGGAATCAAGAAACTTAAGGAGTACCTTTCTTTGGTTATTGATATTGCTGGCTGCCTTTTTGAGCTCCTCAATAGACTTGAATAAGGGAATAAGGCTTACGCCCTTGTCTGATACTTGATGTTTTAACTCTTCTGCACTTCTCTGTTATCAGAAATTGAATCATTTGCCTTTACCTTTGCTACTGAACCCAAATGCCCTTGTATACTTTTCAGAATAAGAGTTGGTGATTGTATCCCAGTGCCAGACATACCTGGAGCTCATTTGCATAAGAGAGGTAATTAAAAGGCAAAAATTCCTCATCTGCAAGTCGAAGAGCTACTAGTCCCCAAATGTTTGCCACTGTTTCCAAAAAGAAATTGGACTGTATGACCACATTGAAGAAATGAGAGTAGACTGGGACAATTTGGTAAACTGATAAACTCCGCTAATGATTTACTAGTAAAAAAGGGAAAATAAAAACTTCATTGAAGAACTCAAATAAAAGTGAAATAACTCGTAGTTAGATAACCTTGATTGGATCTTTCGGTTATTCATTTATCCCATTAAGAAGTGCAGGCAGAATGAAATAGAAGAGTATTAGTATCATTAAGGATACCTTTGTTCTTTTATTTGATCATCATAAGGAAATGCCTTCAACTTCATTTTCTTAGCCTATGATCATTCAATTCATGGAAAATAAAAGACGCAGAACAAACCTGCTACATGTCTCTGAAACATAGGGTCCCCAAATTTCTTCATCCAGATGAAGTCATCATACATTGAGTGGTAGACTGGGTAACCTGCCATTGATTATTTCAATCAGATAAGCCTCACAGCATGTTTTTTGAAAAATCATTCTTAGCCATCTATCCAACTGTCAAATCATAGAATTTGGGAATGCCAAGGCTTCATCGGGAATCGGTATCCTTCTGTTAAGTTTTATGCCGCAATCAAGGATCCAGCATGAGGCTGAAGCAACTGAGACTTGTGTAGGTGGTGGCTCCTTAAGGATGAACAATTGCCTTCTCAGCATCTTTAATAAAGTCCGGATGATTCTTGGAGATCTTGGTGAATCCTTTGTACAAAGGGCTTTAGTGGCATCAACATAGTTTTTAGCTCTCTAAACTTTTGTACTTTTAGATATTTTTATGTGATGGTAATTATCTCTTACAAGGACATTCTGATTCCTGCCAATAACATTAGATGCAGGTACATATCTCCCATTGTATGTATGTGCTCATTGTACCAAATGAAACGTAATGCCAGAAAGTTACATATTTCTTGCCGATAAAAGTTATTTATTTCTTACCATCATCTCCAAAAGAGAAATCAGCTGATGGTACACCTATATGTTGGACAAAGGCTGCATAATCTGATCCTCCACCTCCTAACCTTCCAATCTTCACATATGAAGTCAGGTAAATAATTAGAACTAGGACTTTCTTGCAAGTTTTCTGCTGACATCTCTTCCTAAGGGCAGTGAAGACACTTCAAAATGCTTACCAAGGAATTGTTGCTTGAGCCAATCCAGGCTTCATAGATTGTTTGTGATGAGTTATCTGGGTCTTGAACCTTCAAAAGTAATTACGAATTTGAGTAAGATTACTGAGAAGATGAAATAACTAACTCGAAGCACAATGAAATTGAGAATCCCTTTTAAAAGCATCATATTTCACTGTAGGAATTTAGAATTTGCAGTGGTTATCACTTTGTTGTGGGTAATAACGAATGGTGCCATTGCTGATGCATTATTATGGTTGAAAAAGATGTTTCATTAACATGAGGTTGATTGTTGCTTATGCTTTCTGCTGGCTGTCTTACTCCCAAAAGCTACTACATTGCACATACCTGTTGAGATGCTTGTTTGATTAGTTCATCAAGCTGTGGAGTTGCAGAGGCATGGAAACCTGCTCCATATACTGCGGAATCAACATTCAGGTAAGCAATAACCCTTGAAGCTAGCATTTCCCTGTTCTCTTCAACCCATTCCGTTGATCCTATCTGAAAATTGCAGGTGTTTTATTTTAGTTGAACTTGTGTTGGGGATTGTGTATGTATATGAAGCGAGAGAGGGAGGGAGAGACCAGGGCATACTCCTCAGCATCCCAATTGCAAAAGACAATTGATCGACGAGGCTTCCATCCTCTTTTCTGCAGCTTCCCTAGCCTTTGCGCAAGCTTCATCACAAGAAAATCAGGTAAAGATCTAATTGTTCCTCTATTAGCTGAAAATGGGTTTTTTGCTTCACTGGAGAGTACAAATTTTCCGAAGAAATGACTTGGAGACATAATTACCTCAAGCAGGGCTGCAGTTCCACTGTTGGGATCAACAGCTCCAAATGTCCATGCATCCCGATGGTTACCCAGAATGACAAATCTATGGATAGTTGTAAAAAATAATAAAAAATCACCATAAGGTGTGTGGCTTTGGTACTTAATTCGGGTTAGGCTAGATCGATAGCTTTCGACAAGGTCAAAAGACGATGAGTTTCTGATTTATCCTATTATAGTTCTGCATACTCATAGGCATATTGGACCTAAGAGATGTTTATTCTTCTGAACCCATGAATACTAGATTACTTTTTTTGCTCGTGTATAAGACTTTTGACACACCTGTCTGGTTCTTCTGCTCCTTCAATAACACCAATAACATTCTGGATTGTGCTTATGACTTTCTTCCCCTGAAAAACACCATCAAAATGCGTAGTAATGTGCTATAGTTAGATTTTCTAGTGAGAATACTGCTTCGTTCTTATGGCTGAACCTGTCTATATTCATGGTGGTACTAATTTGGAACTTACTGTATAACTAAGATGTAGAATTCCCGGACCTGGTCCAACCCTGTAAACTGGGGCATCTACGCCACCCTGCCATTCATCATTCGCCACTTTTCCACCCATAGATCTCATGATTGCATCACCATCTGCCCAAGACACGGGCAATGAAGGTATCTGCGGAACATCCTCCCTTTTTTCCACCTCATGCTCTGATAACCTCTCGCAGGCCCCGGAACTAGGCCAACCGGGCGTGGTTGGATCACCAGCCCCACCATAGACCGACCCTACCTGGACCCCACTCGGCGGCATCCACCTGTCATCGGGAAACCACTTGGCGCCACCTCCCCCACCACCGTAGTCCTTCCTATCTGTATATATTACCACCCCCACAGCACCTGCCTCATAAGCATTCTCCACTTTGTCCCCCCTATATATATTTCCATACCTTGCTAATACAATACTTCCCGATACGTTCACTCCCATTTCCTCTAATGTCACATAGTCTTCCACGCGTCCATAATTCACATACACCACGGGTCCTGATACCGTACCCGACTTGGCATATGCGTGGAACGTCGGTAAAACTTGATTGGCCACGTCAGCGTATGGGTCCCCCTCGTAGATCTCCTGGCGGAGATCAAACGAGGTCGGTGGATCCGGAGCAGGGGGTGTTAGTGTCAAGGAACGGGAGATGGGATAAGTGAGGAGGACTTCATAGGATTTTATGTGTGATTGGATGTTGGAGGAACTGAGAGTGGAGAGAACATAGGCTGCGGCTTCAGCGTTTGCTTCGGAGCCGGCGACGTGTGGTCGGCGAGTGAGGGTATAGAGGTGGTTTGAGATTGAGGCATTATCTGATAGTGCTTTGAAGAGGTTGTGGTAGGCAGATTTTGGAGGGGATGGAAAGAAGAGGAAGGAGAGTGAGGTGGCTATGGCTATGAAGGTGATGGCTGCTGTTCTAATCATTTAGGACTTGATTTTGGGATGGAGAGAGAGATTATTGGGAAGTAAAATGGTGGTTGAGGAGGGTTTGGCGTGGCTCCGGTGAGTAAACAAGAAAAAGCTCACCAGCCTGAGATATACTAGAGAGCAGGAATCTTTGTTAATTATTACCTAATGATACTATGACCTTATCTATAGGCAAAAGTTAGCGCGTGGTCATGTGACACCGATAAGTGGTGCTCCATTACCCCTCTCCACCACAATGTGGGGCCTAGGACTTAGTGGATGAATACGACATTATGGACGAGAAGGATATTGGGGCACCGCTCCATTATCTTTCTCCACCCCAATGTGGGGCCTATGATTAAGTGCATGGACTCGTGACATGTGGAGAAGAAGGGTACTGGGGCACTGAATAATTACTCTCTAATCTGAGTTTTTCCTTTTCTTAAGTGGAGGTCCTTTTCACAAAAAGAAAAAATTTAATAATCAGTGGAGGTGGGTATGTGGCATCTTTAGGTCAACTCTTTCATTATCTTTTCAACCTTTTGCGGATTTGTCATTAATTAAATTTCTAACCTTTGGTTCTCAATCCTAGTAGGCTTTTCTTTGGCTTGGAGTAGCCTGAAAAGAAGAGACAACCAAGTGATGCATGTTATATTAATTTTGATGTCATTTTTCTTGCAAAAGATAAACTACTAAAAGCCAGAATGCTGAAAAGGTCTAAGAGTTTTGTGTGGAGTACTAGGCTATGATAATATTACTTCTTTCTTAGGATTTTCTCTTGGGAAACCCTATGACCATAATAGCCCTAGCTTTGAACAAATTTCCCTTCTAGGATGCACAAGGGAACCTTGATTTGAGGGCAATTATGTCTCTTCATTAGATATTTTCCCTGACAATAGAGCCCCACCCTTTCTTAGAAATGTACTCCATCTGTTTGTCTTTATTCTCCATTGAATATGAAGGTGACAGAAGTGCATACCTCAATCATGTGATCATGTCCTCTAAATGGGACCCTTCCACCATAAGAGCTCTGGGGAAATATATGAATATGGTCAGTGGAAATAAACGGTAAAAAAAACGTGCACCGACCGTGGTGCACTGACCACGTACCGACGGCGTCGGGGATGCCGTTGTGGGTCCCATCCGATCGATCCGAGCCGTTCATCGTTCTCAGAATCGAATTCCGAGTGGGCCCGCGCGGGAATCGAGGCAATCGGATGATGAACGACTCGGATGGATCGGATGGGACCCACAACGGCGTCCCCGACGTCGTCGGTACGTGATCGGTGCATAGTGATTGGTGCAGCTAGACGGGTTCGGAAATAAAATACAATTGTTTTACTTAGTTTTTCTTAATTTGTTGATCTTGATTGATATTAACTGTTGAGAAAAACATGGGTGCCGTCCATTCCGAGATCCAACGGCTCGGAGCGGTGCTCTCTCTCTCTCTCTCTCTCTCCCCCCCTGCATTTCAGATGTATAAAAAAAAAAAAAAAAAAGAGCACCAATCCGAGCTGTTGAATCTCGGAATGGATGGCCAAGATCCGCACGGTGCAAACCCCCGTTTGCGCTGCGTCCCTGAAAAAGTTTCTCATGAAAAAAAAATGAAAGATTGGATCAAACACTTAAAATTTTCCAATTAAACTAACTTTTCATGGGGTCACTCGAAAAGATAAAATTATTTAAGAGTGTAAACTACTTGTGTGAGAACTCCTAAGTGGGCCCCGCAAAGGGATGTATTGCACCACATTATGGGCTATTAATAAAAAATTGGCACAAGAGGCCTAGTTTTCCATCTCTTAAAATCCTAAAACTCCTAGATACGGACTTCGAGTCGGGCATTCTTTTCACTTGCATTAATTATTTTTAGAAGTTTTAGAACTTTTAGTTAAAAACAAAAAAATACACTTTTCCGAGACTCGAAGGCCTCTATTTATACAAGAAAGCCCAATTAATAGGGAGAGCCCATTAATAGGTCCTCGTGAGTAAGCCGAAATCCTGCTGGGTCGATCTGCTTACATGGGATACATTTTGAAATGCTAGAATTTGGCCCATCCGATGGTGTGAATTTGCTAGACTTTCCCACCCTCTGTTCGAAGAAACAACTCTATTGAACGAGCAAAGACAAAAGAGGAAGGTTTGGGAAATGACTCCCTCCCTTTTTTTTGGTTAGCAGTCAACGTGTTCAGATTAGTTTACATACAGCTCGATTAAGCTTATACCTATTTTCGGTCAAAGTCAAATTATCTACACCGATATATTGAATTTTGGAGATCAATGAAAGAAGAACTCTCGCTACTTGATCCGGAGTATTATGTTTTGGTCTGAGTCATATTATGGACTCGTGTTTGCACGATACAGTATTTATCATAGAGAGGGGGGAGCGTCACGAGATCTTTGTTCAACGATATATCTTGGTGTTATCAATACTCGAACTTAACCGAACCGAACCGAACCGAACTGTTGTCATCCATGATCATATATAGTAGTACAAATCATAGTAAACAAACACGTCATTGTATTATCGTGAAAATATATTCACCATCGATCACAGGCAAACAGAAAGACACTCACGGGCACCAAACCAACAAAACCGAAAGGAAGCAAACTTGCAAACAGACATTCCAATGACCTAAAAAGTCATTCATGGGTACCTTGTCTTGTGGCCTACAGTGCATGCTTGTGAGTTGTGATCCCCTCTCTCTCTCTCTCTCTCTCTCTCTCTCCATAGATCATAGATGTCAGTGGAAGCACCCGTGACCCTCTCACTCCCACGTCATCCTTCTCTATAGACATTGTACTTCCACAAATATCACAAAGGAATTAAAAAAGACATCCACTTTTCATCTAAATAGAGGAGGGGTGGACGGCTGGTGTTTGCACTTCACTTCTACACTTGGGCAATTATAAAACTGCCCTAAACACCTGTCAATTACTTGAATCATCCTCTATGCCTTTCCACTTTTGCTTTCTTTTATATTTTGCAAAATCCCAACCGCCAAAGAAAAGGTGGGGTGTTTTGTTTCAGCATTAGTTGAGGAGCGCGTAAACTAACCCGAAGACCCGAGGTAGTTATAAAAAAAGGGTGGGACGTACGAAACCACACAGTTCAAGAATTTTCATAAATTTAGACATAGGTAGTAGTGCTATACAAGAAAATAATACATACAGAAAACGAATGAAGTTGGTAAATTATGGTATATCCTTATGAAACAAACAACCTTCAATAAGGATACTGGATAATGGTTGCTTGTTGTGGTTTTGTGTCTTTGTGTTTGGCTTTTCCTCCTTAGAGGCCTGTTGATTAGTAGTGGGGGTGTTCTGAGTCTTTCTGCCTTCTGTTTTGGGCATGTTCTTGGCTGATTTCTCCAGGGTAACATGGCCCTTCTTGTTAATTTAATTTGCACAGTTGGAAACAAACACACACGAAGATTTTTCTTTGATTTTGCAACTATTTGACGAAGAGTTTAAATTCTTTCCGCCGGCGGTGGAAACTGTGGGTTTTCTGTTACCACCATTGTGGCCCACCGTGCGTTTATGGTAGTAATCAGAACCGTTTATCTTGTAAGGCTCGCATGGAAATTGAATTTCGGTTTTTAAAATGGAGATTTGACTCTGTCAATAATTGTTACAAAGGGAACACCCTATGGATGTGAAAATGTTAGGCTCAAATTTTGCTTCTTACCAAAATATGTATGGATATAAACTGCTCACACACACAATAGTTGTACACATGCATGTGCATAGAGGAGGGCCTGAGGATAATTTGAATATGATAGCTACTAGAAATAGAAACAGACATCAGTATTAGGTATCCGGAATATTTACCCAAAAAATGAAACCTCCACGATCACGATATTTGTGTTTTTTTCAATTCAGTATGGTGTATCTATGATCCATCATTACTTGCACATGTTTCGCATGTGTGGTACACACACACAAATGCGTGGAAACACTGGCGACTCTACCAAGAAACCAGGAGGTCAAGAGACCTCGCTAGGTTCAAAAAAAGAAACCAGGAGGTCAAGAGACCTCGCTAGGTTCAAAAAATGCACTGAAATAAAAATTCAGATATAAATTAAATTTTCTTAAGTATTGTCAGCGCTGGTTTACTCGTGCAGGGTTAAAAATAAATATTTTAAACTAAATTTGAACCAAATTGTTATAGCCCTAACAAATCAAAACAAGCCTAAAGCCTAATATATAATACCAATTTAAGGATAGTGGAGTATTACACATTTCAAAATAGTCTATTGAACCTTAGTTACAACTTATGTTGGGAAGGAAAATAGGAAATGCATTTGGTTAAACTCTAAGGGGGTGTTTGGGAGCCTATTTTTGGCTTTTCATTTTCTCCTTTTGAAGTTTTCTCTGTTCGGCAACCCCTCAGAACAGATTTCACGAGAATGAGTTTTCCATTTTGGCATTTAAAAAGATTAAGCCAAAAAAAGGTTCTGAGGTCTTTTTTACATTCTCCAAAATATGACGACTCGTCGCAAGATGTTATAATATGATAGTCTTTTTGTCAAACGATATAATGTGTATGTATATATCTCTTTCGCCTAGTCAAGATTTTTTTTTTTTTTTTTTGCAGACAAATTTTCATCATAGAGTGTACACGTTACGTATTTTTGTCAGCGCTGGATGAAAATCCTAGAATCGCCCCTGCGTGGAATGGTCTACGGAAACTGGCTGGAGAAATTAGTCTTGTTCATCGGTACACTCTTCGCTACCTAAATTAAATATGGGTCCTTACCATGTCATTACATAAACCAGCTACCACTGCACTTCAGAACAACATTCCTTTCCTCACATTCTCTCTCTCTCTCTCTCTCTCTCTCTCATTTCCAAAACTCATGTCTTGTTTTAGACACATTTTATGTACTATTTTCACTCTCACTCTTCTGCAAAATGCAACCCTTACCCAATGTCACACTAAGGGAATTAGACCCAAGAAATCTCCATCAGGAATTCAGCTTTCAACAAACATGACCCAAGTCCAATTCTCAGAACGGCAATTCCTGAAATGGGTTGATTTTGTTGGGAGCCTAAACCACTCCCGCTTCAAAACTGCAAAGAACAAACTCTTTGCTTCATACACTCTCACCATTGATAAGAATCCGGCCGCCGGAGATTTCACGACGATTCAAGATGCCATTGATTCTCTCCCTTTTGTTAATCTGGTGAGAGTTGTGATCAGGATTCATGCAGGAGTTTACACGTAAGCATATACTTGAGCTCTGTATTTTGCATTTTCAATCCAATTTTAAATGGCACTCCAACGAAATTTGAGGATTAGTCGAGGTGTTAGTAAGCAAGCTGTCAAAGATAGCTCGAGTTATCCAACAAAATTTGCATTCCAAAGTTTCATTCAATTCTCATTTCGGCCACTAGAGCTTAAATTTTGTCAATTCAGTGCATGGACTGTTAAAATTTCCATTTTATAACACCTTTCAACTATAAAATCCTCATCTTCAAAATCTTCTATTTCTAGAAGGACCTTGCGATAAATAGCGTCCCTTAGTTACGGACCCATTTCTCCCTTTGGTCGGGAAATCTGAAACTTTTTTCTACTTGGGTCCATTGGATATCAAATTTTATTCAATTTGGTCCATCTCAGAAACTGCCTTGGACGCATTGCAGTGAAACTTCCTCACTTTAGCCCTTAAAGTATTATACATTCTGATTTTGTCCGTTAACTATTACACTCACTCATTTTTGCCCCTTTAGTTGAATGCCTCTTGGTATCTTCTATTAGAGAACCTAGAAATCTAGTAGTAGTAGTAGTTTTTGGACCAAACTAGAACAGCCCCAAGTTCAAGGGTTCAAGTAAGAAAATGGGTAGTACTTAGAATTCGTAACGTTGACTGTCTGGGTTCGGATTTTCTCCAGTCGAAATTTTGGATTGTATGAGACAGTTTAAATTGGTATAAGCGTTTTTGAGCAAATCCGACAATTAAGTACAGGAATAGACAATCCAGATTTGAACTATATTGTTCGGTCGAAATTAAGGACCGGAGAAGATCCAATTCCTTATAGTCTTCCTTGACTAGTTTTCTTCTTTTTCTCCCTTAAATTATTGCTCTTTCAGTTAGGCCAAACGTGCCCACATCCGTGACTTACTGACTTCTGTCAAGTCATGGAATGTGGAGTTTGTCAATATTGAGGCTCTTGTGAAACTGGTAATTAATGTGACCAAAAGTACCAAGTGGTCCATGAGTTGTTTTTGTTTCATCTTTTCCCATGCTTTCTTTGTTGTTGGGTGTAATTTTAATTCTTAGTATAGGAAATTGGTTTAATTGAAAAATGCGAATTTTCTTTCTTTCTTTTTTTTTTAGGGAGAAGGTTAATATACCTACATTAAAATCTTTTATAACCATAGAAGGAGCAGGGGCAGAGAAGACAATTGTTCAGTGGGGAGACACAGCTCAAACACTTGGGCCAAATGGGCGGCCCATGGGGACCTTTGGCTCTGCAACTTTTGCTGTGAATTCTCCATATTTCATTGCCAAGAACATCACATTCAAGGTAATCTAGTCTCTTTGTGCCAAAAATAAATAAAAAAAATATTTTGACAAATTCACGAAAGCTACGACTCACTTCCGCTACGTCCATATGCCTCAAAAGGTACCTACAATCGTTCAACAAGAGTTCATTTTGAACATAAACCGAACAGTGATAAATTTTCTTAGAAAACGAGAAACACGAACACAAAGTGTATCTCTCTCTGTAATCTGTCTAACTAAGCTAGACATGTGTATGTTAAACAGAACACAACACCAGTACCGGCACCGGGATCAGTAGGGAAGCAAGCAGTGGCATTTAGAATATCAGCAGATACAGCAGCCTTTGTAGGGTGCAGATTCCTTGGAGCACAGGACACACTATATGATCATTCGGGTAGGCATTACTACAAGGATTGCTATATTGAAGGCTCTGTGGACTTCATCTTTGGCAATGGCCTCTCCCTTTTTGAGGTACTTTTATTGATTAGTTTCTCTTGTACATATAAACTGACTTTGCACTTCCCCTGCCTTCTTTCCCCTGCCTCTCAACTCACCAACTTCACATTAGCAAGGTTAAAAAATTACATCCTTGCGACTCAGGTATGGGCATTGGATGTACGTCTACGTATTGAACTTATCTCTTTTTTTTTTTTGATAACCGGATGTTCGGGTTAGCTTACACGCACCTCGTGTAATTCCGGGGTCCTGGAGGTAATGACTGGGCATAACCTTCAGTGGCTCCAAGAGTTTGCTAGCAAGGGGATTCGAACATGAGACCTTAGGTGGGGGGCAAACCCCAAAGTTCCAAGACAAGACCACTTTGCCTAGAAAAGAAAACCAAACTATACTCTCTCAAAAGCCACTCCTCTCATATCCGCATCAAGGAGAGGAATGACTTCATCCGGCGGGGTGATGTGCGACACCATGTTGTCATCTTAGTCAGATCCCATGTTTTTCAAGTTTGTTTGCGACCTTGAACTCATCTAATTCTCACGCCAAAGATAACGAGACATGCACTGGGAATATCCTGAGGATTCATATATGTTCAATGCATTTGCTTTATTTTCTAGTTCATGCGTAGTATGAGAGCTTTATGCATAATTCTGCAGTAAACTTGTATGCTAAATGTGTGTCCTAATGGAATGTCCAACTTCAAGTTTATCCTTTCTCAACTGTCCGAGTCCAATGCTTGTACTTCATAGATTTTCAATGCGTCTATAGCAATTTGGGTACTTTTTCCGGTACTTCTTTAGTGTTTTTTCATCCATTGATATTTGGATGTTGAATTAGGAATTTAGGATCGAATCATAATTGAATGATGGACAAACTTTGCAACACAGAAATTCTGTTTGGGCATTCAATTGGTTGGAAAGAATCTGACTCTTCATGTTAAGATTTTTGTGGGGCTAATAAGGTACTGAATATTGGTGTTGCAGGGGTGTCATGTTCATGCAATAGCACAGTTTACAGGGGCAGTAACAGCACAAGGGAGAGGGAGCATATTGGAAGACACAGGGTTCTCGTTTGTCAACTGTAAGGTCACGGGGTCCGGAGCTCTCTACCTTGGTAGGGCATGGGGTCCCTTCTCTAGGGTTGTCTTTGCCTATACTTACATGGACAACATTATCATGCCTAAAGGATGGTATAACTGGGGTGACCCTAATCGCGAAATGTAAGTTCCTCTCTCTCACTCTCGCTCTTGTAATCTCCTCATTTGAGTCCCGGTTTAAGATTACGTCTCCTTCATTTTATGGAATGAAAGACAATTCGTTTGACAAAACAATTTTTGGAACTGATTTGCGTAACGAATTCATTTTTCCAGAACTTCAAAAACATATCAATATGCTCGATAACCATGCTGGTTAAGTAACATGTTAAAACAATGAGTTTTTTTTTTTTTTTTTTCAAAAACAGTTTCGTAAAAGCGTTTCAAAAAAAAAAAAGTTTCATAGAAAATGATGTCTTTTGGGGTGCTTTCAGGGGCAGACTTGGGGGTGCTAGTGGGGTTTTTGGTCCCTGCAAACCCCCCAAGCTTCTTACTAGTGTACATTTTCAGCTTTTCTGTATATTTGCTATGGAGTGGTCCCCCGCAGCAACAATCCTGCGTCCGCTTTCAATTCGAACCAAAACATTCCAAACTTTGGGCCACTGGAGGGTTGTCCAAATGTTAACATTAGGGCCTGAGAATTAGTCGACGAGCGCGCAAATTAGTCTGGACATCCGGTTATCAAAATAAAATAAAATAAACGATTATTGTTATTTGTAATTTCTTTTTTCGCATGGCATTTGTGTTGATCACATCCGAGGGGTTGAAACCACTTTATATAGTTTCCCCTTGCAAAAAAAGGGAACCACATATAAACAAACACACCAAAAAGGTTAGCCCACTTAAAGTGATGGTGCAGGAATATATAACATTACGTCTTCAACCTGTAATCTATAGTGGGCACTGGACGGTGCCGTCCCCATTCTAAATCATAGCTTGTTTTCTGTGTGTATTGGCTTTAGTTTTCAACTTATTGTCCTCCTTACCCTTTCGAGAGGTGCACTAGCTGCACATTCCCAGTCTAGGTTGTCACACTTTATGAACCTTTTTTTTTTTTTCTTTTTGGGTTCGATGGTCGTCTAGGCTAGATTTTGCGCATGTCGACGAATTTCCTCCCGTCAGGTCAAAGGCAGGTCATCCATGCCAGAACTAGGAGATTCACGGGAAATTACTTTCTTGCAGCCTGACCATAAGAATTGAGCCTCGAAATTAATTGTGTGGGAAGTAAATCCACCAACCAACCGGAATAACCCTTGGGGCTCACACTTTATGAAGTAAATGACCAACTACCCCACCTCTGGGACCACCAATTATTCGACTGTCAAGGTGTGCAACGAGGACATTTCTGGTAGCCAATACAAAAGTGGTGACTTGGAGCCCTAAATCCTCTTATGTATGTCTGTTCTGCTTGTAGGTTTTAAAGAAAGAACAAACAATGAACTGCATGCATGTGCTATGGTTGGATAAGGCTTCTGTAGATATACCTATAGATTGGATTTGAGATTAGGTTACACTAGCGTACGCGTGCGTTCTACTTTAAGTAAGCCTTGGCTTCTAGTTGGCTGATTGATTTCTTGTAAAAAAAAAACTGACGGTGTCCAAACCAACTTACGCCCACCACAACTACTTGTTGGGGATCAATTCTATTTTCCACTCCCGTGGAGCCTTATTTAAAGCAGGGACAAAGTTTGATATGAATGGACGGTGTTGTCATTTGTATTTTGGTTGTGGAGGCAGGACTGTGTTCTATGGGCAATACAAGTGCACAGGAGCAGGGGCAGGTTTTGCAGGAAGGGTGTCATGGTCAAGAGAACTCACTGATGAGGAAGCTAAGCCTTTTACTTCACTTGGCTTCATAGATGGCTCTGAATGGATCAAGTTATAGTCAACAACAAATTCTACCAACATATATATAACCCCTTTTCTTATCAAATTTTTCTTGTAAAACCCTCCTCTTTGTTGTTTCCCTTCTTTTATCGTTACGACGATCACAAGATTGTGAATGGCCCTTTGTGATTAATTAGAGCATCTCGAATTGTTTAAGCCATTTTTGCCAGAGTTTTAGAGACATGTTATATTTGTGCTATACAGTGTTGTTTTATCAAACTCCGGCAATACTATTATTCAACTTTTGAATATAGCTAGTGCAGGATTTCAGTGTAGCTTTTATTATGTATTGATTTCTCCTATAAACTATTTTATTCATCCATTGAATTGCTTACTTTTCCACCCCAAAAAGATACTAATGGATCTTTTGAAACCTGGAATGAAAAGGAACTTTGCTCTCTCGTTACAAGTTAATACAGAGGGTAGCATGGCCCCGAAAGAGGGAAAAAACACTTTTTTGAACCCTTTGATATCTTACACATTATGAGAATAAACCATGGGTTTTCTCTTACACATATTGATACAACAACTTTCCTAGTAGATACTTAAGTTTCAAATACCTTAAGCAAATTACACTTTGATTGCGGCGAAGGAGATTCCCAAGTCCTTCGTAGTGAATCTGAGTTATGATGAGCCATACGAAATTAGAGTAGAGGTTCCTTGGAAACCTCAAGCCTGCAACGTTTGCAAGATCTTTGGCCATGCTACTAACACTTGCACAATTAAGTCCAAAGCTCCACCTCCTGCAGTGTGTTAAGCCAAAGAGAGAGTAGGACAAGATGTCCCAGCTGTTCAAGAGCAAACTGTCAAGGAGAGAGTAGGACAAGATGTCCCGATTGCTCATGAGCGAAATGCAAAAGAGAGAGTAGATAGTGAAGGTAAAGATGATTGGGTAGAGGAGGTACCCAAATCCTCCTATCCAGTGGCGGAGGAAGCTGAGGACCAGTGTGAGCTCGTGCCCACACTGGATTTTTGGAGTAAATTTTTTTTTTTTTACAACTGCAAATAATATTGTTGGTAGCAACTTCATAAATGGAAAATAATTGTATGATTCTAGGACACTGTTACATGGTGCCTTTAACACATATTGCGGTGTTGTGCACATCAATGAAAAGTCCAAATGCGCACAGCACCCCCCGCGCGTCCCATATTCATGTGAGACTCAATTCTAGATGTATGATTTTCCTCAAATATGTGCCGAAGGATGTTAGGGTGCCACGTCGACAGTTCTCCATGACCACTAAATAATTACAACCAAGCTTTCATCCACTCAATTTTAACCTCCAAACTATCACGTGTTTATGCAATCATAAACATTTGATTTTTTTTTTCTTCGTAACAACTTCAAGATAATGTGGAAGTAAAACACTTTTTTTAAACAAGTACCTTGAAGAAATTGTACAAACAAAAATTAATCATGTGTTTTAGATTCTTAAAAAGAAAATAGATTACTGTGAGTTTTTTGTTTATTAAAAAAACATGTGTTAAATTGTGCCCACACTCATACAAGTTTCTGGCTACGCCAATCATATCAACCAATAGGTCAGTTCTAGATGCTCATCTCCCAGTTATAAAATTAAAGTTCTGGGTTGTATCAATCGATCTTCTTTACGCGAGTATCCCTCTTTTGGTCGTTCCTGATGTAAGTGCAAAGTAACATACATAATAAATCATCCAATTCTGCTTCGTACACATCATATCAAAACAATGGTAATATACCAAAGATTAGGAGTTTCTTTAATGCTGAACCTTCATATTTTATTGCTTTGTAGTTAGATGTATGAATCCTCTCGCTCTCACTGTCTCACACATGCGGGCGTACGCGTTCACACACACGAATGCGCTTGTCTCTCGCTACCAAGTGATTGGTTTAATGGGTCAATACTTGAAGTTCTTTGTTTAACAATCGGGTTTAAGCCTTGGTAGGGCTAACTATACTCTCGTATTACACAACGAGACCTTATTTTTACTCCGGCATAGGTGCAATGAGGTCTCTTGCAGATGGTTGTGCAGTCGTGAGAGCAATGCGCCCTATCTGTGTTGGTAATTAACCTGTCTACGTATTCTTTTTGTGTACTAGAAAATCTCTCTCTCTCTCTCTCACACAAACATGCCAACCAAAGTAATTTAACACTCACTTCTAAGCTTAAGCCTTGTTTTTGTAAGCTTTACTCAGCAATTAAAGGCAATATTGATGTGATTCTTAACCTATCTGGTAGTGGCAGTATCATTCGGTTTCCAAGAAAAAAGTCTGGAGTTCGAGATTATGGCGAGACGTCGAACTATTTTTGTTGTTAACCCACTAATTCCCACTAATGTATATAGCGTTGAAAAAAAAAAAAAACTGAAGCATTAATATGCCTCTCGAAATTCGTTCAAAAACTAACTAATACGGGAAAAAAATTTGTATGCCGAGCGGGCACCACGTGGTGTCTGTGCACGTGTATGCACATCCGATTGTCCAAAAGTATTTTGGACGGTTCAAATATCCCACTTTCTCTCCTCTTTCTCTCTCTAAAATCTGGGCTGTCAAAAGTGTTTTTGACGGTCAAGATGTGCGCTCGGGCACCAGTGCTTGCTCAACACTAAAAAATTCTTCCTAATATGGAGTCTTTCCGTTTCGGAAATGGTGGGCCTCCTTTCTCACTATGCAACAAGCACTCCCTTTCGGCCTAATTTATGGAACTTCATTTTTTTTCTCAATTATTCTCCTCTTTGGAGATGGTTTCTGACCCAATCATCATTTTTTCTATTTATTTGCAACGGGGAAATCCATAGAAATTATGAGCATTTATTTTCCTCTCATTATTAACTCCATCCCTTAGAAAAACACTTACTTTTCCACTTGCCTGTTTTTTTTTTTGTTTTTTTTATATGAAACCAATTAAACTCGTCCAGTTGCGCAATCTTATATATCATTGCAGGATGACTTTTGGTGAAGAGAAACGTGGATGCGACAAGTGTACCCTATTCTTTACACTTTTAATTTTAATTTTATTTTATGAGATCTAAGAAAAATTCGTAATGGTATTATTTTCTAAACGGAAAGGTTTTCCACGGAATTATTACATTCTCTAATACCAATACAACCATGAGAAGGAAAGTTTCAGTATATTTCCATTCCAGTCTTGCAAACCAGCATAACAAAGAAAATAAATATTTTAAATGTCTGATTATATGGAATCAATGGAGCAATATAAAATCTAATTGAATTTACTTCTATTGTTACGGAATGATTTGTTTACAAAAAGAAGGATTTTTTTTCATATTCTCTTCCATAAATAAACCCTAAAAGTTTTATATAGAATTTTATTATCACACCAACTCTCTGTACATTGGGAACGAGGAAATATGTAGCTCACGCTTCTTGCTCCGTATGAAAGTTAAACTTATATCCTGATTGTTTAATGTTTTTATTACTTCATTTTTGTCGCTTTACGTGAGTTCGATAATTTTTCTTAAGATAACCCAGTTGCCGATTAAGTATATGGTGATCTATGTAGCTCCATTGCTGCTCTGAACAATACCATCTCTAAGCAACTACTATATATGGATTGTGGACAAAAACTTTTTTCCTACTAGATGCTCCATTGCCGTTGTAACTTGATTATATATAGTGTTCATTATCTGTTGAATTTTTTTTTGTTTCTGGAATTCCAATATTTATTTATTGTGTTGAGTTCATTACATGTCTTAATTAAGTTAATTTTTGTTTTCAGTATGTATTTTGTTTTTATTCTTTTATTCTTTGTCGTTCTGTATAGGAGGTGATGCAATTCTCTTAGTCTTAAATTAAGGAATGAGATCAAATTCGGGTGAACCCAACAATATATGTGAGTTAATTTGATTGGTTATTGTGTTGGCCAACTATTTCATGCCACTTATCGCATCCGCGTTCCTTCTCACTAAAATCATTCTGCAATAATATATAAGACTATCATGAACCCGTGCTATGCATGGGCAATTGAAGGAAAAAAATGATAGAAAATTTTTAATGACATTTCGTTCTTGCAATATATTCAAATGTTTCATATAGGTGTCATGCATAATGTCTAGCTATTAGATGAGTTGTCTCACATTCCATTTCAGAGCTTAAATTTGACAAATAAAATTGTGCATTCAGTTGGAAAAATATATATACCATCTGTAAAGTGAATTCCTATTGGACATTTTTATTGGTTCTTATGAGTTATTTTGTAGGTTACTGTGAAGTCTAAGTACTTGCCTCTACCTAAAGACGCAAACATAAGTCTTACTATTTGATACTCTAAAAAATAAGACTGACTTCTCTCAAAATTTATTTATTAACCAAAGCTTCGGGACCCATGCATCCAACTAAGTTTAGTAAATGAATTTAAGAAAAATGGAGCCATTCACAATAACCAATCAAATTAACTCACATATATTGTTGGGTTCACCCGAATTTGATCTCATTCCTTAATTTAAGACTAAGAGAATTGCATCACCTCCTATACAGAACGACAAAGAATAAAAGAATAAAAACAAAATACATACTGAAAACAAAAATTAACTTAATTAAGACATGTAATGAACTCAACACAATAAATAAATATTGGAATTCCATAAACAAAAAAAATTTCAACAGATGATGAACACTATATATAATCAAGTTACAACGACAATGGAGCATCTAGTAGGAAAAAAGTTTTTGTCCACAATCCATATATAGTAGTTGCTTGGAGATGGTATTGTTCGGAGCAGCAATAGAGCTACACAGATCACCATATATTTAATCGGCAACTGGGTTTTCTTAAGAAAAATTATCGAACTCACGTAAAGCGACAAAAATGAAGTAATAAAACATTAAACAATCAGGATATAAGTTTAACCTTCATACGGAGCAAGAAATGTGAGCTACATATTTCCTCGTTCCCAATGTACAGAGAGTTGGTGTGATAATAAAATTCTATATAAAACTTTTAGGGTTTATGTATGGAAGAGAATTTGAAAAAAAATCCTTCTTTGTTGATTTTGTAAACAAATCATTCTGTAACAATAGAAGTAAATTTAATTAGATTTTATATTGCTCCATTGATTTCATATAAATCAAACATTTAATATATTTATTTTCTTGTTATGCTGGTATGCAAGACTGGTATGGAAATATACTAAAACTTTCCGTCTCATGGTTGTATTGGTAATAGAGAATGTAATAATTCTGTGAAAAACCTTTCCGTTTAGAAAATAATACCATTACGAATTTTTCTTAGATCTCATAAAATAAAATTAAAAGTGTAAAGAATAGGGTACACTTGTCGCATCCACGTTTCTCTTCACCAAAAGTCATCCTGCAATAATATATAAGATATATTCCATATAAATCAGACATTTAAAATATTTGTTTCCTTTGTTATGCTGGTATGCAAGACTGAAATGGAAATATACTAAAACTTTCCTTCTCATGGTTGTCTTGGTATTAGAGAATATAATAATTCCATGAAAAACCTTTCTGTTTAGAAAATAATACCATTACGAATTTTTCTCCTCACCAAAAGTCACCCTGCAATACTATATAAGATAAGATAAGATATATAAGATGTTTTTTTTTCCGGTAAACTGATATGTAAGATATATAAGATGTTCTACTCCATTATTTGTCAATAAAAGTGTATCAATGGAAGGGTTACAATGAAACCCCCTGAGGTCTATCTTAATGACATATGTCCCCTCACGTATGAAAAAATGATTATAAACTCCCATGATTTCAATGTTCATTTCACTGATATCCAACTAATAACCGTTTGACCAAAGACGTGAAAAAATTAGTCCGAAGTGGCTTATATTGACGAATTCTTCTTCTTCTTTTTTAATAATAGGAATAGGATATGTAATAGAAGCTCTCCATTCTCTTTTTTTTTTTTCATCCAAAAGTAATAAATTTTTCATTTGTGACCAAAAAATGGTTCTTTTGAGTAGTTAAAAATAAACAATTACTGATAAAATTTACCCTTTTTTTGTTGTTGATAAAAACAGCTCGCTCGATAGGTAAAATAAGTTCTAGATAAAGTGAGAGTTGATAATTTTTTATTAATTTTTTTATTAGAATGGGTTAATATGTAGATATAAGTCACTTTTGATTTATCCCCTCTCGTATTTCGAAAGACAATTGTTGGTTTGCAGGTGTCGGTGAAACATATATGAAATCACATGTAATTTATTGATATTTCTCATATGTGAAGAGGTATCTGTTATTAAGGCAAACCTCAATAAGTGTCAATGAAATTTACCTTTAGCAAAATGGATAAGATGCACGCTAAAAAATAATTTATCTCCAACTTTTAGATAATACTGTACAAAGTTTATCTTTTTACTCTAAAAACTCCCCCAACAAGATAGGAGTGATACAAGTGATGAAAAGGTCCCCCAACCACAATCCCCCTTGTCTTTTTAACCCTCATCATGTCCATTTTCTCGTTTCTCCTTAAAATCGTGTAAAATTCCAGTTTGTTTTTACTCCCTCCCCCCAAGAACGAATCCATCCACTTGCAACAATCCACAAATTTCAATCCCCATCAAAACCCAAATCAGAAAACATCAAAAGGAGAGATCTTTGAAGAGAGAGAGAGAGAGAGAAACAGCAGAAGAGAGATCTTTAGAGAGAGGGGTGGAAGTTTCAACGAATTTATTGATCGATGGGTAAGGTGGCGGTGTGCGCAACGGCGGTATGCGCGACGGCAGTCTGTGTGGCAGCGGCGCTGGTGGTGCGCCACCACATGCGGAGCTCTGGACGGTGGGCGAAGGCTATGGCGATAGTGAGGGAATTGGAAGAAAAGTGTGGGACCCCAATTGGGAAGCTGATGCAAGTGGCCGATGCCATGGCTGTCGAAATGCACGCCGGCCTCGCATCTGAAGGCGGTAGCAAACTCAAGATGATCATCAGCTACGTCGACAATCTCCCCACAGGGTATACATACTTTTTTTTTTAACAGAAACAGGGTATACATACGAAGTTCACTTTTTTACATACATTCCAAATTGTTTAATATAATTCTGAAGCTGAACAATCTGTATTTTTGTATGTGTTTGTGAATCTTGATCGCCTGTTTGTTGATTGTCTTCGTGATCGGTTCTCTTTCGAAACTTATGGTTATGAGAAATTTTCTGTTGGGGTGTGAAAAAGTCAACTTTTAAAGGAAAATGAAAAGGTTGTTTCAAACTATTGGAATCATTACCGTATTTATGTTTTCAGAAACAGCTTTATGGAGTTGTGGGAAATTGAATCTGAAAACAATAACCCAACATGTTCTTTTTTGTTTTTTTTTTGGTGGAATTGATTTCAAAGAGTGTAATGCAACAACCTAAATCTAAGCACAAATTTGAGTAAAAGCTTCATTAATGGCATGGTTGTAAATTTGGTTTGGGAAAAATAGTCGTGCGAAATTTGAGTAAAAGATTGAGTCTCCCTTGATTTGACAATTATTTTAGTAAAACTCAATTTGGTATAGGTTTGAGTCAAGTACTGGAGTGGATTTTGAGGGATATTTACTCAAATTTTGCGTTTGAGTAAAAAAAAACAGAGCGTATGGCTGGTGATTTTCTAGCTAATCAGATCGGATGTTTTGTTTTTACTATTGTTAAATCTTTGCTATAAAAAATTGGACTCATAGCCGCAATAACCAAGTCTGAGGATGTTTCTAGTGTTCTAAATATAATTGCACAGTGACAAAACTATTACTATGATTAAATATGATTGTACAGTGACAATAACTATTATGGAAACCAATTTGTGATTCAAAACTTTGCAGTTTGGCATACCAACAATAGGGATATTTGTTTGGCCATCACATATTTTGATCCTAGAGTTTTTTAGTTCTCTAATACTCTTTGTGTTCTGTGTGGCTTTTTTATTATTAAATTTCAGCTGAACCTACTTGTTTCTTTCTGGTCTGCCTCTGTAGAGATGAGAAAGGTTGGTTTTATGCATTGGACCTTGGTGGCACAAACTTCCGTGTCCTTCGTGTACAATTAGGTGGTAAAGACCACCTTGTGGGTAAACAAGAGTTTGAAGAAGTTTCGATTCCTCCGCATTTGATGGTTGGAACTTCGGATGTGAGTTTCTCTTCTCCCAGATTTGTGTTGTTTAGTAGCATAAGATTTCTTTACATACTCTGAAAGCTTTTAACTATGGTGATTCCAGGCATTATTTGATTTTATTGCTGAAGCACTCAAGAAGTTTGTCAATACAGAAGGTGAAGATTTTCATTTGTCACCTGGTAGAGAAAGGGAGCTAGGTTTCACCTTTTCATTCCCAATCAAGCAGTCATCAATTGCTTCGGGGACTCTTATGAAATGGACCAAAGGCTTCTCTATAGAAGATGCGGTTAGCCTCAATTACCTTTACTCCTTGACTTATAATCTGGAAATATGATGAGCATCGTTATGTGTATTTGGTAACTTGAGTACTGAGGTCCAAAAAGGTGGATATCAACCAACAATTGTTACAGTACCTTTGTAATCCCCAATTGTTGGGGGTATGGGCGGGTGAGGACCGGGGACAGACTTAGCCCTATCAATATATGCCAGTGTTCTAAAAATCGGTCAAGCCGGTCGGCCCAGAGTCGCTAGTCGGAGGTCCCTCGACTTGATCAAAATCCGACTAGTCGGCCAAAGGTCGGCGATTAGTCGGTCAAGTCAGCGATTAGTCAGCCAAAAGCCGCTAGTCGGCAGCCGACCGACCTGGGACCGACTAGCGTCTTTTAGAACCTTGATATATGCACAAAGTGACGCTCTTAGAAAGTTTTATCATTGAAATAATGGCCCTCTTATACCTCTATAAATTGAGGAACTCAGGGACCCAATGCATTGGACATCAACCATGTGATGAAACTGATAACAAGTTCTTATATCAGCAGTCCTGGTTGTGGTTATGTTATCTCAATGTCTCGCATCTATGGTAGCTGAAGCAAATAGCCATTTCTTTATCTACTTTGCAGATTTCTATCACTTTCAGGTTCTTGATGAATGAGCCTCTTGTTACATTTTGTTTAATATTGGAATACAAAAGGACCCTTAGACTGTAGGGTAAACTGGTAGTTTTCCCTGCTCTGTTTGTGTGTGTCTGTGTACATGCGAGCCTTATGTTTTCCCTTAGAGTTTTAAATTCTACTTTGATATACTTGCGCTCTAGTCTCCGTTGTGTCTTAGTGGTTGATACTTTAACTAGGTAATTTCTTCATTGGTAGCAGTTGAGGTCGTGTGTCTGGCATAGTTGTTGTGAAACCGTGATAATTGTAATTTTGAGGACAATATATTCTCAGCATAATCTTAATGATGTGTGGATTCAGTGACTTAACTTGTTCACATGTCCATTTCCCACCTTGAATGCTCACTTTTGCTTTTCCTTGGCTGGCTCCATCATAGGTTGGACAAGATGTGGTTGGAGAGTTGACAAAAGCCCTGGAAAGAGTTGGCCTTAACATGCGTGTAACTGCTTTGGTAATTCCTTGTTTCTCCTTTTACTATTCTAGGATTTTTTTTTTGACAGTTCAGTGCTGGCAATTGACATTTTTCATTTTGCTGGGCTTTCTCAATGTTTGACTTGGTGAACCTCTTCTCAGACTAGAACTCAAAACTTGTTGATTTGGTTCAGGTCAACGATACGATTGGAACATTGGCAGGAGGCAGATACTACGACTCAAATGTAATTGCTGCTGTGATTTTGGGTACTGGAACCAATGCAGCATATGTAGAGAGGGCCCATGCAATTCCCAAGTGGCATGGTCTACTACCTAAATCAGGAGAGATGGTTAGCCGTTACTAGTTTGTTTTTTCAACCTTCAGTCTTCATCTAAACTTGCAATTAATTTTTTTTTGTCTTTCCTCTTTTTTCTCGCTTTCTTCCTTTATTCACTGAGGAAAAAGCATTAGTCCTTTAAACTGGGCTGGGGTCATATGTTATTATCGAACTTGGTGGTAAGCTATCTCCGTCTCCAGGCCTGCCCTCCCTGATGCCTTTCAGCTTTGATTTGGGGGCATGGTTCTGCAGCAAAACGTCCCTGTAGCTCCTCGGTTCTTGGAGGTTTAGGGGGGCCACTATTTCAGTGGTATTCTGTGATTACCCACTTTGTGCATATTGCCAAAGGTTAGGTCTGTCTCCAATCATCCCCCGCCCATACCCCCAATGATTGGGGACTAGAGGGGTTTTGTTATTGTCGTTGTTGTTGTAGTGGTAAGCCATATCTGTCTCTTTGAAGGCTATCAACATGGAGTGGGGCAACTTCAGATCGTCTCATCTTCCATTAACAGAATATGATCAAGCCATGGATGCTGAGAGCTTGAACCCTGGCGAACAGGTAGCCGTGTTGCCTTGTTTCTATTTAGCCATCTAGGTTTTGATAAATTAATAAACATTTGATTCCATCTTTTTGACCGAGTTGAACAGATTTTTGAGAAGATTATTTCCGGCATGTATTTGGGAGAAATTGTTCGTAGAGTTCTCTGTAGGATGGCTGAAGAAGCTTCCTTTTTTGGTGATACAGTACCCCCAAAATTGAAAATTCCATTTATATTAAGGTACTTCATTGGGTTTAAAGTATCTTGGTGACATGTTATAAAAGTTTGCCTTTTCTTTTACATTGCTATAGCCTTGGTCAGTTTTCCTTGCTTCATGTGTGGAGTGGCAAGCAGATGCCAAACAACCTGCCTAAACAATGATAGTGTTTACCATTTGTTATTCGAAAATGTGCATTTTCTTTTCAATCTGGTTTAGCAACGTTGTAGTTAGAGCCTAGAGGGCATCTTGGGTTTGTTCTATTCAGAATCAGATACAGTGGACATATTGGCACCAACACTTACATTTCTATTTGTGTGAGAGAATTCAAGCAGTGCAAGACTTTCTCTCATGGATTCCAGATAATCATGTGCGAAGTGCATTTCCATTTCCTTAACCTTTTAAGGAATGGCATGTGCATTTACATTGGTCAATGAAGCATTTTTATATTTCTGCATCCATTTAATGTATTTGGATATTGGAGATTTTATGTGCCTGACATAGATGTATATAACTTGCATTGATTTGTTTTGTTTTGAGACCTTGTGAGACAGTGACATACCTATGGTTACATGTTCAGGACCCCTGATATGTCTGCAATGCATCATGACACATCTTCTGATCTCAGAGTGGTCGGGAGAAAGTTAAAGGATGTTCTAGAGGTAAAATAGTTTCCTTCCTTTTAAACGGTTTGTGTTTTAGTAAGGGTTATAGAATAATTTTCATTTGAAACCTTGCTTTATATTTTGTCCAACATTGTTGGTTTGCATGTTTGTCTAGAAACGATTGAAGCTAGACACCTTAGAGCCTGTCTGTTAGCCTGATATAATGGGGTTTGCCTTTTCGCCCGTGGGGTTTGCTTTTTTGTCTGGAAAGTAATTCCGACCCCCATAACCGTTGTTTGCGAGCCGGATATGGATCTTTATTGTAATCCAGAGAATATTCAAGTCCGGCCACACCCGTTTTTTTGGGACAGCCCTTGGGGCCTTTCCCCATCTATTATTAGGGGTGAAAAAAACACTGGCAGAACCCGAACCGAACCGAAAACCGAAATTTCGGGCCGGTTTTCGGTCGGTCCATACTGAAATAAAACCGAAAAAACCGACCGAAAGAACCGAAATATATTATCGGTTCGGTTTCGGTTATTTGGAATTACAGCTGAACCGAACCGAACCGAATTATAAACCTAATCTACACCGTTCGTATCCTTTGATCTACACCGTCCATATATGAAGTATAAAACCAAAACCCTATTCTCTGATCTCTCCCATCACTCAGTACATGAGCCCACCGACCTCTCTCTCTCTCTCTCTTCTTCTCCCTCTCTTCTCTCTTCTTCTCCCTCTCCCAAAGCCGAATAGATCCATGAATCAGATTCATTGAATCTCTCTACTCCCGCCACTGTTGTCTTGCAAGATCCAATATTCCATTCAGCAAAAGCACACGGCATCTACAAATCCTCTATCTCTCTCTTTCTCCCTCAAAAATCTCGACATCTACAGATCCACTCTCAAGAGAGCCCTAACAGAAACTGGTGAGTTGATTTACACACCTTATTATCGACACAGCAGAGTTTGTCCGGTTCGAGTTCGAGTTCGAGTCGATGATGACCACTCGGTGTGAGGAGTTTGTCCGGTTCGATGTCGGCCAGAATGACACAGCGGCGATTCTATACTCCTCTGGTACTGGTGGAAGTTCGATTTTGTTACTTCGATTAGTTTTGAAACTTCGATTCTTTTTGAAACTTCGATTCTATTGTTTGGGATTGTATACAAAATAATCCTATTGTTTGGGATGTATACAAAATAATCGTGCCTTTGGTCCAGCCCCCCTAAAAGTTCTGTCAGAGTTTGTATTTTCTGGGCTCATCCCAGAAAAGTCGTTTTTATTTTTTATTTTTATTTTGTATGTATAAATAGATTTTCGTGTTCCAGTTGTGTCATTTTGGGTTCATACTGAAAAACATATCTGAAAAATTTTGAAGGCCCAAAAGAAAAAATTTGGATAGGCCCAAGTGGCCCAGACCGAAAAAACCGATTACCCCGAAATCTCAGACCGAACCGAGACACCCCGAACCGAGATCGGTCCCTTCTTTAAATCGGTTGGGATCGGTTTAGATAAGTCCTACCCCGAACCGACCGAAACCGAACCGATTTCACCCCTATCCATTATGTATCCAGTTCCTAAATTATGAAATTTCCTGGATTAATTACTGAAATGCTATTATTATTTACAGAGATGCCATAATCCAGTACTTATCCCGCTAACAAACAAGCCATTAGTGTGAATGTTCTCTCTTTAAAAGAGCTCAAACTTAAGGGTTCCTTATTTGCTTCAATTTCCCCCCATGCTTTTAGATATCGAATACTTCATTGAGAACAAGAAAAGCAATAGTAAAGGTCTGCGACATAGTCTCAGTTCGTGGAGCCCGCCTATCTGCGGCTGGGATTCTGGGCATCCTCAAGAAATTGGGAAGAGACACATTGAAGGAGGGGGAGAATCTGAAGTCAGTGATAGCATTGGATGGTGGACTTTTTGAGCACTATACATTATTCAGAAATTCTCTGGAGAGCACGCTCAAGGAGTTGCTGGGGGAGGCATCGGAAACCATTGTGATACAGCATTCCAATGATGGCTCTGGCATCGGAGCCACCCTCCTAGCCGCTTCACACTCCCAATATCTCGAGCTAGAAGAATCTTAATGAGGGAGAGGGTGAGAGAAGATTGAAAATTTTGTTTTTTTTTTTTTTTTGTCTTTTTTATTTGTAGAATTTCTATTCCCCTTTCTTGCACAACTGGGTTTGTATCTATTTCCTCGGTCAAGTGATGGTCCAAGCGAATCCTTGATTTGTATTCCGCCAACAAGCCTCAGTTGGTCCCTTGTTCTGGTTTTTTGCAAGTGCTGAAAAGTGTGTGAGCACTATTGTAACTTCATTTTCTCATTATATAGAGAATAAAATGGGGAATTTCGGCTTTTCTTTTGAGTATCTGCTTTTAGCAGAAGATTCACTCTGGCATACCAACGCAAATAAAGATATTGTTTATTTATCACAGGAATCAATACGTTTGGTTTTGTACTCCCAGTTGTTGACAGTGTAGATTTCTTTTGAGAGGTGTGTATTGCATGGAATCGTTCAGTGTCATGGAATCGTTCACAGTGTCGGGTGCAAATACTGCTGGATGCATCAAATTGTTACGTCCTAGGACATGGGTACATTGCATTCTTCTTTAAGTAGTACTCATTTTCGTTTGCAGATTCAAATGTTGTTAACTGAACAAAAATGGTGAGAGCTGCTAAGAAGTTTGGTTTTAAGTACGGAAGTTCTCTCAAGAAATTTCATCCGACTTTTTTCAAAGTTTCAATGGACCCGTCAAACATGCAATTGACCCGAACAATCTCCATTCATTCAGATTATCTATTATAACTGGGAACTGATTCTGAGAAAGACCCCATGCAAAACTTCATTACGAGATCATCTTCTTCATGCGAAACTTTTAGTGGTCAAGGAAAATAAACACAGCAAACTTCCTGTAAGGGCAGTGTTGCAAATACTCGAATGCGTTATCCTAAGTTCTCGAGTTACGGTGAGTTCTGGATGCAGAAGGTAAGGTAGAAACTGCAGAACCATCTCAAAATCGAAGCCCTTATTCTTTCTCAACTCAGACTTCGAATTTTGGCATAGGGACCTTGTGACTCACGATGCAGACTGCAGACTTAAGGCATGGAACTGTCACGCACATACAATAAAGAATTAACGGAGTCCACCAAGCTTGTCTTTCAAACAGTGGAACAAATAGTAAGACCACAAGAGTTCTACCATTCAAAGCGAAGGTTGCATCAACACACTTGTATATAGAGGGAGAGAGATGTGGTCGCTTGCCCCTTAGGGTACTTTTGTAATTTCATTGCCACTTTAGGATAGTTATGAATTTCCATAGAGGTTATAGGGTAGTTCTGTAATTTTCAACACACTTCTATACCTAGACCTATCAAAGACATTTTTTTTTTAACATAAAAGAACCAATGTGGCTTGCCACAATTTTTGCAATTTTCGACCAAAATACCTTTCTCCTTTTGTTGGGTAGCCTTGTACTCTTGGGGTTAGTTTAAGTAATTCACAATCTCCATTCAAATTACTGTTCAAGTACAAGCATGACTCTTTTTTGGCCTCAAAAGTCAAAAGTTGGTTCCCTAATTTGCTCTATGTTTTGGACTTTCTCGGTGCCCAAGTCCAAAAAGTCTTATCCCATTTTGCTTCCACTAAAAGAAAGAGAGGAGTAGAATTGGGATGGGGCATATTGCAAGGAGATATATATATATATAGGGTCCACTTCTAATCTGGACCTCCCGTTTCCGGACCTCCATGATCCAAAATTTTTTTTGACGATCCGATCCGTCCAATGTGTTCAGAAGGTGTTTTCAAGGGTCCACGCGGGAAATCTTCAAAAAAAAATATCGGGAAGGGCTTGATCCAAGCAGTTTTCGCAAAAAATATTCCAGGTATTTTTTTTTTAAGATTTCCCGCGTGGACCCTTGAAAACACCTTCTGAACACATTGGACGGCTCGGCTTTTCCAAAAATAATTTGCAACACAAAAAAATCAATTATATATATATATATATAGGATCATGATCTATTGAGGACTCCCTTAGGATAAGAGTTTGCGGACCTCACCATTCCGGATCAAATTTTGACGATCCGAACCGCTCAATGTTTTTAAAATGCATTTTTAAGGGTCCACGCGGAAAATCTTCAAAAAAAAATACCCGGAAGGGCTTGATCGGATCAGTTTTTGTCAAAAACGCGATTTTCCGCGTGGACCTTGGAAAATGCATTTTAAAAACATTGAGCGGTTCGGATCGTCAAAATTTGATCCGGAAAATCGAAAAATGGTGAGGTCCGCACCAAATTCTTGTTTGAGGGAGTCCTCAATAGATCATGATCCTATATATATATATAGCGTCGGCTTCTTAAACGGGATCGCGTGTTTGAACAGTATCCGGACCAAACAATCTCAGCCGTTGGAGCAAATCCAACGGCCCAGGCTGACTCACGGATTAAGTTGACCCCTTTCATTAAGCTGGACCCTTTAAGGGCCAAGGGTCACCCAACAAAAGCCCTAACTTTAACATTCCCTCATTTTTCACGTCTTCCTCTGGAGAGAGAGGCGATCTGAGACAGCTGGGAGAAACACGAACGAAGAAGAAGAACACCAACAATGGAGGCGTAAATCGACACCAAGAAGAAGACGAACCCAACAATGGAGCCCTAAACCGCGACCCCAACAGTGGAGCCCTAAACCGCGACCCACGAGATCTCGTTCCATACCGCGACCCACCGCCTCGACCCACCGCGACACCCCACGTCGGCCTCTGTCCACTCTCTCTCACCAGCGTACCCCAGGTATCAAGCTTGCCTTTATTTTGAGCCATCTTAAGAATATTGACCACAAGCCTCCTAGTCAAAACGGTATCCTAGATTGGTCTGCTGGATTGAGTTTTTAACTCCCCCAAGATATCGTCTAAAGGAATACGCTAAGTAACGATGATCTCTCAACACTGTAAAAATAAGTACAGTGCGCTCAATGCGAGATTTCCAAATTGGAGAAGACCAAATTTAAAATCAATCCCTATATTTTTTGGAGAAAGAATAGTATGGCAGTAAGAAAAGTTAGGATTTGAAACAGAAACAAAATTTGGGTCCATGTTGGTCTTCCAATTATGCTTCAGAAGGTTGAATCCTAATCATCTTGGTATTTCCATATGTAATGCATAACCTAAAGTTGGTATTTCCCTAACAAACTTGTACTGGGGCCTTCCGCACATATATAAATAATTTATTTTCATCATGTTGCTTTACTGAATTTGCAGCAAAGAAACGAGGATAAAAATTAGGGATGGAGTTCGAATGTGGTGGGAAAGGCACCGTGAGAAGCTGCTGCTGCAGGAAACTTGCTACTTTGATTGGCAGAATCTGATAGCAGAAGCTTGAGTGAACAGCTTGAGCAAGAGCGGTTGGAAAGTATTGAAGGGAGGAGACGGACAACAGGAGTGAAAGGCGACAAAAACGTACCCAAGTCTCTTTCGCAAGATGTTTAGTTGAATGACGAGGACGAGGACGTGGATTTTGATTCTAGAAGTGGGAATTGAATCTGAACTTAGCTTATTGTTATGAACTTAGTTTATTGTGGAAGCTACTACTCGACTGGTTATTGTTATGAATACTTCATCTATGCTAGAGTACTAGAAAAGATCTTGTATTAACTTAAAGAAGCTTGTAATGAGTATTTCCATTTTGTCCATTTGGTGGTTGCTTGAAATGCTTCATTTACCTTGTACCTTGACTGCTATTCATTGTGATCTATGCATTTCGAACTAAAACACCAGTGTTACCAATTGAGGTTACCCTTTCGGGTAGAAAGACATCAGTTTGAGAGAGAAGAAAGTGGGCAGAGGAAAATCACAGTAAATGACCACGAATTAAATGTTTGGGTCCAAGGCTACTCCCTTGCCCTTTGTTTCTTCTTTTGGTTGGTTTTAAAACTTAAGTTCTCAAAAAATATTCTTAAGCTGGTCCTGTGTGCCATGAAGAGGAGTTTTATTCCCATTTCGACTTTTGAATTTATTTTTTGTGAAATTGTGAAAGCTCTAGTTTATTACTTGTCCAATGCACAATATTTAAAAGAGAGCACTGAACTTGCTGTTGGGTTTGATCATATGAACAATGTTGCTCTAGTATATTGCATTTTTTGACAATAATGAGTCAATAACACTGATATGAAACAACATAACACAAGTGCAGCCAAAGCACAATACAAGTTCAATAACAATAAAAACCAAGAAATGGAATACACTACAGTGCTTTTAACTAAAGGCATCTTAAACAGATTCAGAAACATGTGTTACAAAATTTCAAGAATCATAACAGATTCAGAAGGGGGAAAAGAAAAAGATGCATCAAAGGACAAAGCACCAAGTTTTCTAGCCTACTGTCACTACCTTGGTATCAAACAAAAAATGAAAAACAGATTGCAAACTAAAGTTGCACAAGTTCTAACACTCTCAAGTCTCATAAGCCAAGGACATGTAGCATCACTGCCTTATGTGCGTGCATCAATTCTGGACATCCACATACACTCCACGTATTTTACTTTGCTAGCAAGTCTTCAAGTCCAATAGAATCTGTGTTAAAATGGGGAAAAAAAAGGCAGTTAACATTGTCGAAGGAGTAGCTAAACAAATAACAACCAAATAATTACTTCGCTTGAATCTTGTTCTATTCATGAAGCATTCAGTTTGTGGACATCCACGTACACTCCACATGCATTTCCAGAGAGCATATTGTCCCAAGACACAAACTTCAGTTGATATGCATTTCCAGAGAGCATATAAAAAAAATAGCTCATAATTCACGCTGCAATAGCAATTTTCTACGATCATTCTTCCAACATATTTAACAAATACAGAGTACATATACATACAGATACACACATAAGGGCCTAGCCCTGCAAGAGACCATTTTATTCTTGTGCTATTGGGCAACATTAAAGAACCATAAGAAACTTAGGATAGTGTTTTGTGAATCTTTTACAACAGGAATCATCCATATTTAGGGAGTCATCCCTGGTGAGTTCATAATCAGTCTATAACTGAAATTTCCTAGTTGTGCTGTCAAAAGAAGTGCCTTCTGTACATATCACCTTGTGACGAACAATGGGTAGAAATGTGACGAACAATGGGTAGAAACCCTAACTTTAGATCAAAAAAATTTCGAAACCCTAACTTTACAAATCGAAAGCAGAAATCAATGTTATTAGAAGCTTGATACGTTGATACGTTGTTACCTTGATACAAATCGCGGTGGGTGAGTCGCGGTGGTGGGTGGGTCGCAGTGGTGGGCCGGTCGCGGTGGTGGGGGATCAGATCTTCTTCTTCAGATCTTCTTCTTCTTCTTCTTCTTCTTCTTCTCCTTCTCCTTCTCCTTCTCTCTTCTCTTCTTCTTCTTCTTCTTCGATGGTGTCTCTTCTCTTCTTCTTCTTCGATGGTGTTTCTCTCACTTCGAACGAATCGCTCCTCTCTCTTCTCTCCAGGAGAAGGTCGTGAAATGAGGGGAGTGCTAAAGTTAGGGGTTTTGTTTCCTGACCTTTGAACCTTAAAGGGTTCAGTTCTGCTTAGGGGGTTCAACGTTAAGGATTGAGTGAGCCTGGGCCGTTGGATTGAATCCAACGGCTGCGATTAAAGGGTCCGGATACTGTGAAAAAACGGGGGTCCTGATAAGAAGCTGGTCATATATATATATATATACGAAAAACTTCTTATCCGGACCTCCCGGAAATAAGAAAAAACATATATTTTTTGTTTTGCAAATTGTTTTTGGAAAATCCGAGCCATCCAATGTGTTCAAAAAGTGTTTTCATAGGATATACAGTTTTTGAGAAAAACTGCTTGGATCAAGCCATTCCCGGTATTTTTTTTTGGAGATTTCTCGCTTGGACACTTGAAAACACCTTCTAAACACATTGGACGGTTCGGATCGTCAAAAAAATGCTCGGATCACGGAGGTCCGGAGGACAAGTGGAGCCTATATATATAGAGAGAGAGAGAGAGGAGGAGGAGGATGAGGAGGAGGGAGAGGAGAGGAGAGATGACAGGAATATCTAAATTTCATTTTTAATTTTTTTTTTTTTTTTTGTAGGATAACTCGATAAATTCTTGAAGACATATGCAGTGGAAGATCGTCGCGTTACATCAATCATTTCAAAAGTTATTACTGCATTGATTCTACTGAAACAGGTTTAAATCCTTTTAATCTAATTTATTAGTTACTCTAATGTTTGTTAGTTATTTATGGAAGTAATTTCGTTGCCGCTTAATGTTGAGTTTGATTTGAGCCTATGGTAATGAAAGGAAGACGTATAAAAGATTGATATGTGAGCTTTGTAATAATCACACACATCAACCTAGATATTCGAGAGTCTCAAATGTTAGAAAAAGAAAAATAGGGCTTCTAAAGAGGTTAGGAAGAAAAGGAAATAATGCTTTTAAGAGAATTTTATTTTAAAATATTGACAGTGCCACAGTACGTAAAGGTGTATGGAGCGTTGAGCTCTAGGACGTAAGAGTGTATTTAAGTGAACTTTTGCTCCTCTCTACTCTCAATTACTGTACCTCCAAAGTCGGCTTGTAGATATTAGACGGACTTGGTTCTTCATGTTTAGGAATAAGGTTAACAATGAGCACGCGTTTTCGTGCAAAGCACGAGAACTAAAACTAGTAATAGTAAACAAAACATGAACCGGTGACATAATGTAACAGTTGAAACCACAAGAAACAATATGCAATCCGAGAAGTAGAGCATTGCTGATACTTTCCCTTTCACTGCGATTTTGCTAAGCACCTAACTTGTTGTTTATACGGTTATACCTATGTAGGAAAGGTCACCATATTTGTAGTTGACAGAGTTAGAACTTTCACCACCCTATCAGAAGAAGACACACGGTGTAGACTACCGACATGTGGTAGAGTCACAAGTAGCCCTGTGAAAGTTACCGTGCAAGTGAGCCTCGCAAATGTCATCCCCCGCGAACAACGAAAAAAGTTGCTAAACCCCTAGAAAAGATGTGTCCGAAAGTGGGAAAGCTTCCTGAGCCCGAGAAGATAAAATTAACGCGAGTCCAAACAGAACAAGTATCACGAGAGAGCGACTTAGATAAGTCAAGTCCGAATAGGATAGTAGCCTGAGTCCAAATAGGGCAAATAGGGCAAACAGTACAAAAGATCAACCTAGACATCGTCTGCTCAAGTCGAGAGGCAGGACTTGAGGGGTTCGTAGTGGCTCGCTTTGCGGGATTGGCATGGCTGAACAAGCTATAACCTTGCTCAACAGGAATGGAGGGGGATTTAGTGGCTTGGTGGATGAGGAGAAGGGATCGCTCTGGAAGGGGGACGGGTCGCGAGACCATTGCGGGACCACACCCTCCCTACCGTATAGTACAGAAGGGACACGTGTCGAGTATTTACTAGGCCACTTGGCGCTTGAGTACTGGACCAAGATGTCTTTAAATATAAGGCACCCCTCTCACAATACTCAGAGCTTGCGAGACAGATTTCTAGAGAGAGAGTTTATCTCCTTTAGAGAGAGAAAGTCTCAAAGTGAGGGCGTCCCATAAGAGATAACCTAGAGAGATTATGCATTCTGCCTAGGTCTCTTGCTTATTGTTTGCCTTCTCCTTCAGCCCACCAAATCAATCCTTCATCCACTCATTCTAACCATTCTCATCTCTCCAGCTCATATTGTTCTTCTTGAATGTTAACCGAAATCAAGAACCTCTCCTACAACCTACTACCTAGACATATACGCGTTTTGGCTTGAATGAAGAGAAAAATTTGAAACGTCACCCAAGCAACAAAGGGCATAATCTGAAATGGGATCATCAAATCCAAATTTTCATTGTCCTCCGATTGAATTTATGCAAAACCACATACCAAATTTTGAAACTACATTATTTGTTCGTTTGGGTTTTCCAGAACCAACCCTCCCTCACAACACGGTCCTCAATAAATTTTCTCTCGAATTATTACTTTCATTTCTCTATTTCTTTCCCCACTCTTTACCCAAAAAACTTCCCTCAAAACCCAAACCAAACAAACTACGAACATAAAGGGTTCACTCAATATAATCCAAAAAATGAAGATTGAAAAAGACCCACTAAGATAAATTTTGTTTCATATAGATCGATATACCTCCATGAATAATGACAACGGTATCCGTCATTTTATTTTCGACACTTTTTTTAAAGCAAAATTACATAACATAGAAGAGCAATTTTACAGCTATATGAAAAAATGGCATTCCCCTAAATTGTCTTATTACCTCATACACCGTTGTGATTTGTGAGAATGAAATGTCTTGAATAAGAGCCATAAAGTGGCAAGAATGGCGAATTTTTTTTGGGTAGTGAATGGGTACCACGTGCCCATGCCGAGCACGATCTCGGCCGTCCAAAAGTGTTTTGGACGGCCGAGATTGATTCCCTCTTTCTCTCCTCTCATCCGACCACTCTCTCTCCTCTTCTGAACCGTCGAATAGCGTTTTGGACGGCTAAGATTGCCAAGCGAGTACCACGTGGGCAATACCTACCCGGCACTGAAAAATTTCTCAAGAATGGCACCGTTATGAATTGCGATACCGTGCTAGATAGGAGGTTTATTTTTAGGGGAAATTGCTTAAAAATGGAAGTAGGGGCAACTTATTGCATACACATGATGTACTTTTCTGGAATTAGAAAAACATGGTAAGGAGGAAAACATTTCCAAATACATGGAAAGACAAATAGAATTTTACCCAAATACCCTCCATCTTATCTCCCTCCAGCTTATTTCCATATCTTTACCCAGACAAGAGAAAAAAGCCCTAGCATTCCCCTCCTACTCCCCTGCAATCTCCTCCTGCTCTGGCGATCTACTCCTGCAATCTCACCGTTGTCCTTGTTCTGTTCTCTCTCTCTCTCTCTCTCTCTCTCTCTTTATATATATATATGTGTGTGTGTGTGTGTGTGTGTCAATCCCAGAAAAAAAACCCAAACCTTCCAAAAAGTGTTCAACCACTGGAAAACCCATTTGTGAAGGGCGAGATCAGGGTCGTCGGTGTGACAGGCGAGCTAAAGGACAGAGTAGCAGTCGAGCGTCTGGGTTTGGTTGTTCAACAACTGGAAAACCCATTTTTAGAAGACTTTTGCAACTCAAATCCTAGTTATATACTATTGAAGGTAAAATCCTACGTTTTACTTCATTAAATATGTAAAGGAAGACAATGTTTCACCTAGAAAGACATACACTGAGGATTCTTATTCTTAATCTATCAGTATCGCCATTACGATGGCAGCAAGTATTCGGGATTGGATCCGCTATTCTTGTTGCTTTTCTTGCGCTTGTTGACTACTTTAACTTAACTGGACCAAGAACAATTCTAACAGAACATGGTAAATAAGATTGCATTGATCTGAAGGGTGAATCTTTGCCAGGCAATCCTTTTGGTGTTTGGTTATTATCACAATACAAAAGAAACCACGCAAACAAGGTGTTTGGTTAAATGTCTCAACGAAGATGCATTTTTTTTATTCTCAAGGACCAACTCGGGTGCAATTAACTTTTTGAAAAGTGCAATTACATTCCATGAATGGTGCAACACAGACGTAGGAACAGTGCAAGGAGAAAAATATATTTCCAGAAAGTGTGACGTGACAACACACTGCAACCCCGTTTGGACCAAATCGGGTGCAATTAATTTTTTGAAGAGTGCAACCACATTCCATGAATGGTGCAACACAGGTGTAGGAACGATGCAAGGAGAAGAATATATTTTCAGAAAGTGTGACCTGACAACAACTGCAACCCCGTTTGGACCAACTCGAGTGCAATTAATTTTTGGAAGAGTGCAACCACATTGCATGAATGGTGCAACACAGACGTAGAAACGGTGCAAGGAGAAGAATATATTTTCAGAAAGTGTGACCTGACAACACACTGCAACCCTGTTTGAACCAACCCGGGTGCAATTAATTTTTTGAAGAGTGCAACCACATTCCATGAATGGTGCAACACTGGCGTAGGAGGAGGGAGAGTAAGGGGTTGGTTTAGGCGGGTTTTTTTAGACAAGGGTATTTCGGTCCACACGAAAATTGGTACCATGTATGTGCAATCAAAATTTTCATTTTCATATTGGGAGCAATTTCCGAAAAAGTACACCATGTCTTTGCATTTAATTGTCACTACTTCCATTTTTAAGCAATTTTTCCTTATTTTTATTATTATTATTATTTTTTTTAATTTTTATTTCGAGAAAACAAAATTCTGGATGGATTGCGCGAGATAGAAAATCGATGCTCCATTATCTTCACTTCCGAACCTATTATGTAGTTACTGCAGCGGTTCATGGTTTAATCTAAAATGGGAAGTGTTACAGCATCTTCAAATCCACAATTTTCTAATCCAGGTTTCGTTCAACTTTCCTTCAAATTTGAAGCTTTACCATATTCTTGTGATTTGTAAGGAATACTTCTGCTATTTATTGTTGAAAGAGGCAGTTAGGGTCTCTTCACAGACACCCATCATAGAATTCGTCAAAGCCCCAAACAGAAGTTGACAATGAGCATTAGAGGCTTCTCTATTGGTTGCTTTCATAAAACCCTAGAAAACTCCTTTTTTCTGAAACCCACAACTTCGTCATTTGACTTCCACCATGTAGCCCTAGCAAAACCCAGACGCTTTTCAAGTGGGTTTCGCCCAATACATGGTTTTAGGAAGTACTCATTGATTAGGGGTAGAAGTTTTTCTAGCTCGTATACTCGGAAAGTCTCTGAAGATGGTGATACAGAAGTCAAGAGTGGGAAAACCTTGCCTTGGTTAGCATCACAGAGGACTAAGGACAGTAGAAGGGTAGAGAAAGGAACAAACTCGAAAACTAGTCGGTCATCTTGGGAGGAATCAGCAGAGAAGTTTTTAAAAAGTGATACATCGAATGCGGAAAATAGGGTCAGTCGTTTGGTGGATAAATGGGAAAACAACAATGGGAATAGAGGGGTTGTGGAAGAAGAAGAGGGAGAAATTGAGGTCGTCGATGATCCGAGATGGGACAGGATAAAGAATAGATATAACAGGATTGTTGATGCGAAACCCAGGTTTGAAAGACCGGAGTATCACAAGACGTGGGATAAGCAGGAAAGTTGGGGTAGAAAGACTTGGAAAGAGGCTACTGAATCGACAGTGCCTAAGATGGTTGGTGAAGGGGTTTATGGTGTGGGACCCGTTTTGGCTGCATTGTCGGCTGGTAGAAGAGAGTTTTATGCTTTGTATGTGCAGGAGGGGCTTGATTTGAGTGGAAATAATAGGAAGAAGAAGGACAAGAAAGGGTTTGAGCGAGTTTTGAGGATTGCTGAAAAGATTGGCTTAAGCAAAAAAGAAATTTCAAAGCATGACCTCAATATGGTAGTTGATAATCGCCCGCATCAGGGTCTAGTGCTAGATGCTTCTCCCCTGGAAATGGTTGGGATAAAGGAATTGGACCCCGTTCCAATGGAGGAAGAGAAGGTTCCTCTTTGGGTTGCCTTGGATGAGGTTACGGATCCTCAAAATTTAGGTGCAATTATTAGATCATCCTACTTTTTTGGAGTTTCAGGGGTGGTGTTGTGTGCGAAGAATTCAGCGCCATTGAGTGGTGTTGTAAGCAAAGCGAGTGCAGGCTCATTGGAACTAATGGAGCTTAGGTCTTGTAAGAATATGATGCAGTTCTTAGTATCATCTGCTGAAAATGGTTGGAGGGTTCTTGGAGGGTCAGTTTCTTCAAGAGCCATTCCTCTGAATGACGTTGAGCCCAATGCACCCACAATTCTTGTATTAGGGAGTGAGGGCACCGGGTTGAGGCCATTGGTAGAGAGATCATGTACTCAGTTGGTTAGGATACCTGGAAATTTTCCATTGGATACGAGTGCAGGATATGAAGATGGGGAAAGTGTAGGTACAGATCATGGGTTCTCAAGTGAAGAGTACCGGTCCTTTCTGGCGGTGGAAAGCTTGAATGTCAGTGTTGCAGCAGGTGTGCTTCTTCATCATTTGATTGGTAGCAATTCTAGTGATGTCCAAACAGGAGATAGTGAAAGTGATTTACTTGAATGAGAGTTCATGGCTCTTGCCTTTTGATTTTGGCTTCAGTAATTTGGTTTTTGCATGATTTTTGCCTGTCAATGTACTTTTTGCTATGTACTGTTATAGTGCAGTTTTTTACATATGCATCTGCTGAATTTGTCAAGGATAATGGATTTAGGCTTATCTTTCTAATTCTCTTTCCATCACTTAATTGGATGGAACTAGCTTTGCATTTGGTCAAGAGCAAAGTTCTGCGCTTTCATGAAATTCTGTGTCCTTTGGCGTATGATTTTCTCTTCTGAGTTTGTGAGTTGAAATTCGTTACCAGTTTTGGACACAAATCCGACACTGTTACTCCACGTCATTTGTCATTTCTGTCGGACACGGGTACCATGACAAAAAATAAGAGTCCATGTAACACTACTGTACACACAACTTCTTCTTACATGGGGTTGGATCACATTTTATTTAGTTGGAATTGACATGACATGTACATATAAAGAATAACAAATGGGCTTTTTCTCTGATTTTACTCCAATTCTGTTAATTTTCCTTATTATAGTATCTTGTTCTTTCTTGCTTTGCATATTTTTCCTAATATGAATGGGACTGAGCCACTATTTTTTTTTTCACATGCGAATAATGCTATTGGAAATTTGGAACGGGTTTTGTTATTCCAGTTCATGTCTAATTCATCCAAAATCAACCGGACCCCATGTTTGTTTTTACTGTCATTCCTATACGTTCTTCAATTCTCTTACTTGGCCCTTAGCTTTCATGTTGAATTTCTACTGTAATTCATATAATATTTCCATCTTTATTGACACTTGAACTAGTTTACATGCTTTTGCCCTGCTATGAGTTTCTTGAATTCTTTCTCCATACCTTTTGCGGCATAAACTGATAGTGGATATGACCTGTTATGGTCGACATTGACTTTTTATTTCCGAGTATTTGCGTAACGTTAATGTTTCTAACCGGCACAAACTTGATTAGCACACCACTTGTTCTTGTTGAGATGATTTCCTTTTCGTAACTGCGAGTGGATGACCAAGGCTTGCTTTGAACTGCTGCTTGCTTGGAACAGCAAATTATGGTCCTATAAAGTATGTTATGTACATAACTTCTGTATGGACTCGATATGAATATTGGGGCGTGTATGGGTCCAAGCGTTCGATCTCCTTGAACCTTAAGCTTAGTATTCGGGAAAATGTATCCAAAAGTTGGGTACGGGTAAGTGGATATGTCATGAACATCAGTATAAGATGTGTTGTATCAATATAATATGTGTTGTATCAATATAATATGTGTTGTATAACTAGTATTACACTTTGACACAATAAGCTACTATTACCAGTTCGGAATGGGCTCAAAATTGTAAGAAATTTAACTTGGAAGATGGATTTCTATCATCCATCCATGTGATAGGCTTCGAATTTTTCTTTTCTATCAAATGGGACCATCTCCTTTCTCGAACATTAAAAAAAAAAAAAAAACTAGGATCCATGTGGTCAATTTGGGTACAAGTGTTGGACTTATATTCCTTGCTAGTCATATCTAGTGGACACCGCTACTCTAAGAGGAGACGAAGGCTGAGTTTCCACTAAAAATACCGTCTTTCCATTGTAGTAAAAGTGTGTGTTGTTTCTGCTAAATAGTATTTTTATGAAGTGAGGAGAATGACTTGGGAAAAAAACCGTCTAACAATACCCAAAAAACGAAAATTCGATAGTAGAAACATAGTCGAAGCGTCCATGTGATGTATTATTAGTCGAAGCGTCCATGTGATATATGCGTCATTGCTATTCAAGTATTCAACCTGCTGGCATAGTCTGTACTTCTAGATTTTAATAGTGTTGCAGCAGTATTCCTTCACCTGCAGATCTTTTCCATTCAATTCTTTCAATTCTCCCACGTTTCTTTCAGAATTCAGCACGATCTTCAACTCTTATTGAATTGTAAAAAAAAAATAAAAAAATTGGAGGACGAGCTGAAATTTTGCAAGAATACTTGAAAAATTATTGTAAAATTAACGAACTGATTGGCTCATTTTGTATGAGACCCGTAAGTGGGTCTCATATGCCGATCCGTGCACGGTTTGTGCACTGACCATTTGTGCGTGTAGCTTTGGGCTTTGACAATGAAATGGGACATGTTTTTGAAAGTCTTCTTCAAATCATTTGGCGCTATGTAATGTGATGGTGGATCCAGGGACTCTGCCGTCTCTTAGGGATGACAGGCCCTTCTGGACGATCTTGGCCGTCCAAAACACGTTTGGACAGCCTAGATTTGGCAGGAGTGGAAACTTTACATCCATCTTAAAACCAATTGACAATGAGTGGAGAGGTTCCTCATGTTATTAAGTGATCACCCATTTCATACCCAAGCAATGTGGGGTTGTATTACTTTAACATCCCCCTTACGTGCAGCCACATTTGAGGTCTGTCACGTGTAGCCTCATTTTGGGTCTATCGTCGTGCAACCTTTTTTGTTGGATCTGTCATTGTGGAGTGTAGATTAAGATTTTTAAAATGTAGGGTGGAATGGCCCCGTTCTGATACCGTGAAGAAAATCAGAAATTGAGAAACCCTAGAAAGAGAAATGAAGAAGAAATGTAATATGTCTTTCCATTGATATGTTCTTGAGCACAAAGGCACAAACCAACTAACAGAACAAATAACAGAAAATCAAGACTAAACTGCCACTTAACGGAACAATACAAGACTGCTTAACAACAGCTTTAACAGAGGTTTAACCAACTAAGTAAGCAATAACCAACACACTAATGCCTTTTTGCACATCCAAAACATCATTCAACACCTCTCAAATCTGACCGTCCAAAACACATTTTGATGGTCGAGATTAGGTTGGCAGGGCCTGCCAACGGACGACAGGTCTCCGAGTTTAGTGTGATTGCACTTTTTATGAGTATATGTGGTTAGACAGACCATGTTGGATTGTTGACTTTCTTTCATTGTCAAATGATGTACTTCCTCTGTCCGAATTTGTTTGTCTCTCGTTCTATTACATCTGGATAAAAAAATTAGTGATATCTTTAAATTGATAAATAATTATATGTCCAATATGGATCTTGTTTGATAGATTTCGATTAGTTCTAAAAGACAATGTTTTTAAAATTACATAAGACATTATAAATTATAAGATACTATAATCATTTGAAAAGTGGCACGAACTCCCAAAATGGACCAACAAATCTGGACGAAAGGAGTATACTTGTAATACTCCCTCCCGTTTGTGTTTGTTGGTTCTTTTTGGGAGTTTGTGTCACTTTTCAATTGACTATATCTTTCAATACGGATATCAAAAAATATGTAATATTGATATTGTTTGATAGATCTCATTTAGTTCTATTATTCAAAGTTTTCAAAATTATGAAAAATATTATAAATTGAAAGACATCGTTTGAAAAATGGCACAAACTCCAAAAAAAAGACAAACAAACACGGACAAAGATAGAGTATTTACTGATAATTCTATTGATTTGAAATACATTGAGACCATGGAAAGAAGGTAGCAATCATTTTCTTGATGTGTCACCAGAGCCGACCTTGACTCTTTGGAGGCTTAAAGAAAAAACTAAAAGAAGGCCTTTTTCAAAATCTTAACAAGCAAAGATAGTTGGGGGATTTATCAGCCAGTCAATCGAATAACAGTTCCTCCTTGGGCCAAACTTCTAAAGTCAAGAAATGATGGGCTACACGGTCCACTATTTCAGGGGTAATCTGGTAGATGCTCCCTGAACGACCTTGACTCTTTGGAGGCTTAAAGAAAAAACTAAAAGAAGGCCTTTTTCAAAATCTTAACAAGCAAAGATAGTTGGGGGATTTATTAGCCAGTCAATCGAATAACAGTTCCTCCTTGGGCCAAACTTCTAAAGTCAAGAAATGATGGGCTACACGGTCCACTATTTCAGGGGTAATCTGGTAGATGCTCCCTGAATATATATATATATATATAGAATAATGATCTATTGAGGACTCCCTTAGGATAAGGGAGTGCGGACCTCACCATTCTGGATCAAATTTTGACGATCCGAACCGCTCAATGTTTTTAAAATGCATTTTCCAAGGTCCACGCGGAAAATCTTCAAAAAAAAAATACCCGGAAGGGCTTGATCCACACAGTTTTTGTTAAAAACGCTATATTAAAAACATTGAGCGGTTCGGATCGTCAAAATTTGATCCGGAAAGTCGAAAAATGGCTTGGTCCGCACGGAATTTTTGTTTGAGGGAGTCCTTAGTAGATCGGCTTCCTATATATATTAACTACTGATTTAGCAAGCCATAAATGGCTCTGATACCAAAAGAAATAAGGCGAGAGACTTACTGGAAAATATTGATTTATTTATGATGGTGGAAGATGAAAGTAATTTACAAGTGGAAGGGAGGAGAGAGGTTACAAGAGAAAGAAGAGAGAGAGAGAAGGGTTCTGAAAGCCTGCCTACGAATGGCAGATTACAGCTCTTTATAAGCGCTACGACCTACTGTAGCAGTACTGTAGATGACGTCACTGATGACGTTTTACAAAATATCTAGTACTGTAGATGACGTCACTGATGACGCTTTTGCTGCTGTTGTCGTTTTGTGCCGACGATTATTGTTGCTATCGTCATGGATAGCGATCTATATATATATATATATATACCAAACTTCACCTCCAAACTCCCGGATTCTGTTAAGTTCCGGACCTCCACCTTCCCAATTTTTTTTTTTTAAATCCGAACCGTTAGATGTGTTTAAAAGGTGTTTTCAAGGTCCAACACGGAGATTTGGCAAAAAAAAATACCCGGAAGGGCTTGATCGGAGCTGTTTTTCACAAAAACGCTATAGATCGTCGAAATTTGGTCCGGAAAGTCGAAAATACCCCTAGGTCCGTAACTTGACTAAGTTAAGGGAGTTTGGATAGGAAGGGGACTCTCTCTATATATATATACACATAGTATCCTGTCAAGGATCCCGGAAATCCCGGATTGAAGCATTTAAAAGATGTTTTTGCATGATCCGAGCCGTCCAATGTGTTCAAAAGGTGTTTTCCAAGGTCCACGCGGGAAATCTTCAAAAAAAAATGTGTAGAAGGGCTTGATCCACGCAATTTTTCGCAAAAACTGCATATTTACAAAATTGCTTGGATCAAGCCCTTCCCGGTATTTTTTTTGAAGATTTCTCACGTGGACCTTGGAAAACACCTTTTGAACACATTGGACGGCTCGGATCATGAAAATTTGATCCAGAACTATGAGTTCCGGACCGAAGAGTCCCGGACTAGAGAGTTCCTCTATATATATATATATATTTGTATTACAAAAGATACTAGGGGCACCTAGTGATACTAAAATATGGAGGCCCTTAAAATTTTTATTTTTTGGTGGCCTAAATCGGCTGCAACACTTAGCTCAGGGTCAGCTCTGGTTGGTATACAAATTAGAAGAGAATATTAGGTTAGGATTTTTTTTTTTTTTTGATAACTGATATCTGGACAAAGTTATGCAAACCTCAATTAATTTAGATTGAAGTTTCAAATCAGAGATATTAAAAGAGAGCAAATTTCAAATCTCAGGCTTTGATTGGTCACGAGGCCAATCCATTAACGTTATTAGGGTAGGATCTTGTCCTATTCAAATTGTTGGGTTCTTTCATTTGAAGATGAACAGGTCCAGATGAGACTTGAGAGGCTCACATGATTGTCCGAGTGTCATTGAGCCTACAATGTACTCGAAGCCAAAGCTGGCAATACCATATTACCATGTGATGTTAGACTGTTAGTCCTACCATTTGTCTGCCCTGTGTCGCCTTTTTTTGCTCAAGGAACCAGATCTCTCCAATCTCCCTCTCTCCGGTCCCTCTCAAGTTTGCAATTTTTTGAGCTCATCCCGGACCGCAACAATGATCGGAGCCGTTTATGATGTAGATCTCGTTGAGAAATTGATGTTGGTCGATACAAATTGATACATGATTGGTACACATGTCTACTGAAATATATCGTTCGCACTGGATTCGAACCCATATGTATATGTTTTTGCAATATAAATTTTTGCCGGTCAAGTACCATTCAGTATCCGATCATGTTACACGAAGGTTGAACCCTGCGCGACACTCGAGTTCAAGTTTTACTTGAGCTTGATATCCTCCCGATGGGATTCACAAATTACCTGGTTTATTTGAGAGAGTCGGACAGATGACCACGTGAATCTACTAAGGTTGCAAACAAGCTGAGCCGAGCTTTGTAGTGTTGGAGCTCGGCTCATTTGTTTAACAAGCCCAAAACTCAAGCTCGAGCTCGGCTCGGTCGTACACGAGTTGAGTCCTTAACAAGTCGAGCAAGACTAATTTACTTAACGAGCCTCTTTAAACGAGCCGGGCATATAAAACGAGCCGAGCTTTTGTGAGCAGAGCTAGGCTCGTTTAGTAAACGATTCCAAAACTCGAACTCAAGCTCGGATCGATTAGTAAATGAGCCGAGCCGCGAGCAACTCGGCTCATTTGTGGCCCTAGTCAATTCGCCAAACAGATTCTGTAAAAGATTTGTCTCATCTATCCTTTTAACATCCACCGTGCCCGTAGACTTTTAACATCCAACGTGGCTGTAGAATTTATAGAAAGAACGGCGATACATACACTCCCTGGGAGCCACACCCAGCCACACCCTCTCTCACATGGGGTGTGGTCCCCACACCCCATGTGAGAGAGGGTGTGGCTGGGAGTGGCTCCGAGGGAGTGTATGTATCATTTTTCTTATAGAAATTCTCTTTATTTTCTCTTCTAATGATCCTTTTTTTTTTGGACCAACCTCTTCTAATCACACACCCTCAACATTTTCAATTCATAGTACGGATGCCTAATTATATATATATGATAAGTAAGAGGTTTCATATGAGGGCTCCCTCACAAAAAAAGTGTGGGAAAACAGTTGTGGGCCGTTGAATCCTATGCCCTTCACGCGATCCAACGGCTCACAACTGTTTTCCCACACTTTTTTTTTTTGTGAGGGAGCCCTCATATATATATAGTCCAATTCAATTTTTATAGTTCAAGTCAAGTAGGTCCCCGTGCTTGGAGTTCAATTTTCCCCTCAAGTAAATAAATGAATGTAGCCATATGTTTGGCTTAGTTCAAACTCCATAGCAGCAATCCCCGGGCTTGAGCAATCCCCAAGGTTGGGGCACAAAAAAAAAATTATAATAAGAAATGTATCGATCTGTGCCAGTTGACCTGTTAATCCTTAACTTAACTATGTGGCTCGAAAAGTTAACTTCGAGTTAACAGTAGCTCATCGTTAGCCATTATATACCACATCAATTTCTCACATCTCACCGACGTGGGACAATTGCAAAGATGGACTCTGACAAATAGGCCCAACCAATTTTCTTGGAACATATATAACCAATATGGTGATATTTACGGGAATAAATTATTCTCACGTATTTCGACATTTGATTTATTTAGACGTCCTCATGTATTTATTGGGTATATTATGGGGATAGCATAACCAATATGGTGATATTGCTGAGGGAAGTGACCAAATCGATTGACATCCTTGATTTATAAGGTCTTATTGGGACAAGGGTGATTTCCAAATGATATGGGTTGATAAGCGAATTTTGTTGACTATACCGGCTACAGTTGCTTCGGTGGAGATGAGTTTTTATATGTTGAAGTTGATAAAAACTTACCTTCGGACTTCCATGTCACAAAAAAAGATAGAGTGAGATTGGCTATGATATAAATTAAAAATGAGTTTTTGAATAAGTTAAAGAACAATGACTCATTGAAGATTTTGTTTCAAAACATGCAAAGATATATATATATATATAGGCAAAATTTCTAGTCCACTCCTCCCGGAAACAAGAAAAAGTGTGGTTTTTTTGTTTTGCAAATTATTTTTGGAAAATCCGATCCGTCCAATGTGTTCAGACGGTGTTTTCAAGGGTCCTAGCGGGAAATCTTAAAAAAAAAATACCGGAAAGGGCTTGATCCAAGCAGTTTTTGCAAAAAATATATATTTACATTTTTGTGAAAACTGTTTGGATCAAGCCCTTCCCGGTATTTTTTTTTTTTGAAGATTTCCCCCGCGGACCCTTGAAAACACCTTCTGAACACATTGGACGGATCGGATCGTCAAAAAAATGTTTGAATCATGAGGTCCGGAAATGGGAGGTCCGGATTAGAACCATTCCCTATATATATATATATATATATAAAGTCCGGTTCCGGTCAGGACACCCGGACCTATCTTAGGTCCGGAATTTTCACTTCCCGGTCATTTGGCCGGGATCTGAACCGTTGGATGTTTTTAAAACATTTTTTAAGGTTCCACGCGGGAAATGGGCAAAAAAAAAATACCGGGAAGGGCTTCATCCGAGCATTTTTCGATAAAACTGTCAAAATCGCAGTTTAAAAACATTGAGTGGTTCGGATCATCAAAATTTGATCTGGAAAGGTGAGGTCCGCACCAAAGTTTAATAAGGGATCCCTTAGGAGATCATGATCCTATATATATATTTTAATCGGAACAAGCTAATCGCAAAACACTATAACCAATGTTACATTTGGACTTTGATTGTTTTGATATAATTCAAGTTAAAACTTAAAAGCACAATGTAAGCTTGATTTTTTTGATTGTTTTTATGACTTAATAAATTGACAATTAAACTTGGGGTCAGGTTTTGGATACCCAAATATCTGGGTTGGTCCCATATGTGTCTCGATTCCCTCATATGTGATATGTCTCTTAGGGGCCGTTTGGCCGACTGTTTTTTGATTTTTCGATTTCTCCTTTTCGCATTCTGGGTGTTTGGCCAACACACCCAGAAGTTGTTTTACTAAAAAACTGTTTTTCCGTTTTTGAAGATAGAAGCCAGAAATCAAAAATAGGTTTGGAGGTGTTTTTTGATTTCTACTTCTCATTTTCCCTTCCAAAACACATTCTGCATATTTCTCCCAAACACTACTCCCACATCCAAAACTCATTCTGATCAAAAGCCAAAAAGCCAAAAAGTCAAAAATCAAAAGCTAAAAAGTAGGCTCCCAAACACCCCCTTAGACTTTTATCTCTATCCTAAAATTTTTCCAACAAACTAAATCTCTCCCCAATAAAGGCAAAACTGGATTTTACTAATTACTTCAAATTTAAAAGTAGCAATAGAAAATTAGATTAAAAAAAAAAGGTGGGGTACAAAGAAGATCCAATTATTGGAAGAAAAAGATGATTCGTAGTATTGATTGCACTATTTTTCAAGGTGTTTGATTGTGTGACGTATGAAAAATGTTGAAATTAAAGAAGACAAGGAATAGGAAAGATTCGGATCAACAAGTGCGAATCTCCCATGGCAGATCACACCACTCCGCACGTGCCACCTCACATGAGACTCCGAAATAAAAACGGAAAATGATATGGTACACCACATTTGCACAATACATGCACACTAAGGTGATGTGGCAGATAATGAGAAACTCAATGTGTTGTGTGGTCCACCTGAAATGATGGACTTCTCTTCATCTGCCGTATCATTTTGGTGTGCAAGTTTGGTGGACCCATAACATTGTTGAATTAAAATTGAAGTTACTAATACACCCTCAGCCAGGAGAAAAACTTGGGTGTAAATAGGTTAGGACCTGACGTGGTGTTCTTTCGGCACACATTAGATTTGTTCAAAAATGTGTTAGACGGTCTAGACTTAAACATTCTCTCTCCTCTTCCTCTCTTCTTTCTCTCTCTCTAAATCTGGACTATCCAAATACACTTTGGACGACCCATATGTGTCAAGAGACCACGTGATATCCTATTTATTCCTAAGTTTTTCTCGAATACACTTTGGATGGACCCAATGTGCCAAATGGGCACCAGGTCAGCTCCTACTTGTACCCAAGTTTTTCTCTTTGCCTCAATAACAACCCTATCTAACGGTCTCTCCCTCTCTCTCCTCTCTCTCTCTCCTGCTGTATGGCTTCGGTGCTCGGCTAATATAAAATTCGCGGTCTTCTCACGTTTCTCTCTCTCTCTCTCTCCCCGTTCTTCATTCTTCTCTCTCTCTCTCTCTCCACATCCATGGCGATCTGAGAGAAGCAATTGGATAGCGGGGGGCGGAAAAACTGTAATTTTCTTAGTAGAAATCTAGGGCATTTTTTGGAGGTCTCATCCTTCCCCTAACGCATTTAGAGAGGAGGAGAGAGAAAAGTAAGAAAGACAATGTCGCCGTTCGACTCTCTTGATGCGTTTCTTATCTCTTCTAGCAGAGCCTTTTGTAGCCCTTTCGCTATATTTATTCAGATCCAGGTACGGTTTTCTTTGACTTTCTCTGTTTGTTTCTTCGTCCATAAGCTAGAAAAAGATGAAGCTTTATTGACCGTTTCTGGTTCTACCTCGGGTATCAGAATTAGGCTCTCGTTTGTTTGACGATAAAGTGTATATGTAAGAGAGCGACGGAGAGGACAATTAGAACCATTAATCCTACTAGCTTTATTGCTCAACTTGTTTTAGAAGAAGTATGGAATTGGCAAAAAAAAAAAAGGATGTGAATTTAATAGTTAATTGAATCTGTACCCTGGACAGAATGGTAAACAAGATTCGCATAGCCCACCCCAATAGATGAAAACATTGTTGGAATTTTATCTTTTTGAAAAAGTTTTGGTCAATAAGAATCTTTTTATGCAGGGATACTTAATTTGCTTTACTCTGGCTGTCGGATGGGCTTTTGCTGCTTATGTCAGGTACCAAGCTATGGATTATAAAAATTTAGCGATGAAGTGGCATGAAGTCACTGGCTTCTCTTCTGCCAACTAACCTTGGTGGAAAACTACAAACACCAGAGTTATGTACTGTTTTTCTTTCTTCTCACAGGAGTAGAGAGATGAGACGAATGAAAGATAGCATGAAAGATGGCAACAGCTTTGCGTTTCTGAGTCACGATATTAATGACCTCGAGCACTCTAAGCAGATTAACCTACCGAGAGTGACTGTTGTAATGCCATTAAAAGGGTTTGGGGAGCACAATCTACATAACTGGAGAACTCAGGTAAACTATGCGAAAACCACGTACTACCCCCCGCTGGAGTGCTGAAATTAGAAGGAAAATGATTATTTCTCCTTGATTTTTTTTTTTTTTGGTGGTTTGTTTCATGATATTCACTCCAGTTATTTTAGCAAATAAATGTTGGGATACTCACCCTCCTTGAAGAGTCACTATAGATGCTTCCTCTCATTGCATAAGTTTTTAATTTGATAAGACAAAGGGAAGAAGGATTTGCACTTCAACTGTTTATTAGGACAGGTGGTTTGTTTCTTCTGTAATTCAAATTCAAGTGTTACATTCATGCTAGACTTCTTAAAACAACTTTTTCTACTCATTCATCTAGATTGCAACATTGCATGCCTTGATTTCACTAGGTTAATTCTAACTTCGGAACTTGTGTGATCTTGTATGATCAATTTTTGAAGGTTCAAAATATCCTCTGGTCATGATTTTGGTTCTGGTTCATTACTCATCAAATGCAGATCACGTCCTTATATGGTGGTCCTTTGGAATTCCATTTTGTGGTGGAGAGTACAGATGATCCTGCTTACCATGCTCTAAATCGGTTACTAGCTGATTTTAAGGTATATATTGCACAACCGGTCCCCTTTGTCATAAGATGATTTAGTTACCTGTACAGTTCATGCCTTTGATTGTACTAGGGACTCAGCTAGTTCATGCCTTTGATTGTGCTAGGGACTCAGCTATGGCGAGAAAGTAAAGTTGTCCTATCATGTTTTTGATGCGTTGGTTCATGTATATAGCATATGCCGATCAAGAATAGAAAATGTATGCAGTATCTATATTTTGGAGGTGTTGAATATCGGGGAGGATATTATGTCCTCCTGCTGTTCACCTGTTATGCTTGATGAAAATTCTCCTGGGAAAAAAATGAGGTTTTATCTGATATCTAGAATGCAGCATTTTCTGCCTGTCATTTCCATATCAGCACTTGGTTTTCGGTGGTGCTGATAAGCGGATTGTGGAAGAAACTGTTGTATTAGTTGACCCCGATCGATAGGGACACAAAGCTTAGATTGGTTTGGCTTGCTTTTTATCTGCGATCCTTGTTTTCCACCATGATTTTTGAGCGTCACATTCAAGCAACTAAAAAGTTCTGTTGAGCAGACTGTAGTAATCTGGCAAGTATTAAAAATGGCCTGCTTTTAGTGAGTCAGAGACTCAGAGGTCTGGCCAAGTTATACTGCCTTGTCCTTTGCTAGCTTCTTAAGTTGTCGTAGTGTTCTGCATACTTCATTATGCTTATTGGAACGTCCTAATTTTTTTCTCAGAATATGTCTTGGTTCTTCTAGTTATTTTCCTCTCCTGAATTGCTCCAATGTTTCGTGCAGGATGACATTGATGCAAAGATTATTGTAGCTGGGTTGTCAACAACTTGTAGTCAAAAAATTCACAATCAGTTGGTAGGTAACAAGTCTACAACCCTGTGGTCAATGCCTATTAGATGAACAATGTTTATTCTTCATAAAAACTGAAAAGAACAGTTCAGTGTTAGGCATCTTCCTCCCTTTCTGATAAGTGTGATTGTATACTTTGTGGTGTTCCTTTATTCTGGTCAACTTAAACTTTACAACCATGAATTTGGTTAAATTTGGTGGACTGGGGATTGAATTTCATTCTGACTATGAGGTAATCATAACTACAATTGGTACACAAAGTGAAGACCATCTTTCGTTTGCAGACTGGAGTCCATTTGTATATTTATCTGCCTATAGCGCAGAGGGTATTGAGGATTTGTCGCTCACATGTATGTCTCTCACTGTTGCTCATCAAGTATATCATGTTGCAATTGTGCAGATTGGGGTGGAGAGAATGCATAAAGACAGCAAGTATGTGTTGTTTCTTGACGATGATGTTAGGCTGCATCCTGGGTCAATTGGAGCCCTCACTGCCGAGATGGAAAAAAATCCCGAGGTATGGTAAAGTACATGCAAATGGTTTGATTTTTGTGTTACAGAATTGGTTAGCTCTTGTTGTGATTTGTCCGCCTCCTGTGGTAACCTTAGTGTTGTGCTAATGGTGTGCAGATTTTTATTCAAACTGGATACCCTCTTGATTTACCTTCTGGAAGTTTGGGAAGTTATTGCATCTATGAGTACCATATGGTATGACAGTTACACAAAGCTTTCATTTTCTTTCCATGTTTCATTGTCCAAGCACTCATACAAATAATGTCCAAGCATTGAGTGTTGTGGTGTTTGTGTCCAATCAGCAGCATGTAGCTTTTTTTTATCCAAATAACTACGCTGGATTTTATTTTGGCTTGTGTATTTTCCAAATATACATCTTCTGGTGCCTATGTGTATGTCTCTAAAGCAACCTTTCAAGATTCGTCAAGTATATCTTGGATTCTGCATATGGGACAGTGAATAAGATATGCAATTAGGAGAATGATGAATGACAAAATCAAATCTCTGATTTGATAGCACAAAAATCTATCAGCTTGAAGTAACAATAGTGCAGTTGAGAGTAAGTTCTTTTGGTTTAATTGACGGCCAACTTTTCTTCTCTCCTTATGTCTATTAAATGACGGCCAACTTTTCTTTGCTGCTTTTGTCTTCCATGAGATTTGAAGCAGTCAGGATTAGCTGATTGGGTCTCATTGAGCTAAGTTAATTTTGCAAGATCCTAAAATAAATGTACCAACGGTTATTTTTTGAGAGATATTGTTTAACATATATTAGCTGGCCAAACATAAAGGTCATTGAATTTCTTATACTATATTACTATTTCACTTGTTAAAAATATTTTTAAAATGGTGAATTAACAGAAATTTATCTTCTGCAGCCTTGTTCGATGGGGTTTGCCACTGGTGGCAAAACATTTTTCCTGTGGGGAGGGTGCATGATGGCAAGTACCAGCTTCTTCCTTTTTGAACTGTTGCATGCTAATTATTTAAACGAAATAGTTTGGGGGTTAATTTTCTTTCGTTTCAGATGCATGCAGATGATTTCAGAAATAACCGTCATGGGGTGGTTTCAGACCTTCGAGATGGGGGATACTCTGATGACATGACTCTTGCAGCCATAGCAGGTATTGTATCAGTGATTTCCCTGCGTAACCTTGTTCAAGTTAGATGTTTCGTCAAGTATATTTTTCTGGATATTGCAACAAGTTGTATCACTACTGCGGCACTGCACTGCCCCACCTATCCTCAGCCAAACAGGTTGAACTTTGCACTAAATTACCGATGCTTGTATTTTAAACATAGTGTAATTATTTTACGTCAGTTTCCTTTTTTCATTCAAATAGCATGAAGTGGATGATCTCAAATTTGAACCTGCTTACACTTGTTGCCTGCTGCTTTATTGTTTCATCAAGCAATCGTCCTTGTCCACAACTAATAACATTGAAATGGAAGCAGCATTAGTTAATGTTTTGGTCTTTTGTATCTTCTCTCTAAATCAAATGGGACCCTGCTATGCAATTTTTTTAATGAGCATGATAGTTGAGACAAACGATGTATATCTAAGAAGAACTGCATATTAGCTCGGCTACTAAAGGCCCAGGCGTTGTGTTCAAGGTGTCGCCAATTTGAGTCTCCCCAGGGGCTACTAGAGGTTTTGCTTGGTCGTTGGATTAGTTTCTCGGAACTGAATGGGGTGGCTGGGATACTGAGCTCTGATGCCATATATATAAAAAACAGTGGGGCACAACCTTTAATACGGTTTGTAGGTTAGTTTGAATGCTTTAATGCTCGTTTTTTGTCATCAAATTTATTGGTATGGTGTTTTGATGATCTCCTCTACATAATGGCTGCTTTCCTAGTACTAGGTGGAAGTACCTTTGTATGGTAGTGAATTTCTGTAAATCGACTGGTATAGGATGTAGCTGAAATCAGAGTCTTCATCTATTGGTTGGCAGAACTCTACACTTAGGCCATCTCTAGTACCCTACCTAAAAAATGTTTGCTAAAGTGTACACCAAAGTACATGTGGGGCCCTATTTTATATGCTAAGAACTTAGTTAGCTAAGTAGTAATGCACTTTAATGGGCTACCTATATATGTTCATTATCTTTTAGTCTTTCTTCCCTCTCTCTTCTCTCTCCTTAAAGTTTTTCTCTCTCTCCTCCGTCCCTTCTCTCTCTCTCTCTCTCTCTCCCTAAGTTTTTCCCCAAATTTAGGTAGTGACTTGGGGCACTTTAGGGAGTGAAGGGTGCCACCTAGGATTTTAGGGAGTCAATTTTTGTGCACTAGAGAGCATTTTTTGAGTTTTTTCTTAGTTAGCTAGGTAGGGCACTTTGGGGTACTCTTTTAGGTAGTGCACCAGAGATGCCCATACATTTCTTCTGTGTTGTACACTTGTACCATCAAAAGGAATTCTATGTTCTGAAATTTTCATTTTGTAGCTAATAGATATCTAACTTGCAATTAATGATTTAATCTTTTATTTTCCAGGGGCTCATAAGAGGCTAATCACATCACCACCAGTTGCTGTTTTTCCTCATCCCCTCGCAAGCGATCTTAGTTTCCCAAGGTGTGTAATGTAGAGATCAAAAGTATTTGTACTCGAAGAAAAACATTAAATCTCAAATAAACTTGCTTTTTACTCTTCGACTTTTTGATCTGTGAAGGTACTGGAATTACTTGAGGAAGCAAACATTTGTTCTGGAATCATACACAACAAAGGTTAACTGGATAATGAACCGTGCATTATTTTCTTCCCACTGCTACCTATCATGGGGATTTGTGGCGCCATATCTTATGGCTGTCGTTCATGTTGCAGCAGCACTAAGAATTTATTCTCTAGGGAATTCACTTGGGGATACTGCCTTTACTTCTCGGGGTAAGACATGTATGTTTAATGTTTATACACTGGCCCGTTGAAGATAATTAGACTCCTCACAGGATTGCAGAGGTGTCCTACTGATTTAAAAATTACAAACAAAATTTAGTGTCTGGCAGACTCCTGCAGAGTGCAGATATTGATAACATCCCATTGGCACGGTCCGCACAGTACAAAAATTAAGATAGAGAATGATGTTTAAGTGTCGGGCCTTTTATTTCATTCTTCCAAGGTCTCAAACAATTCTGGTTTTCACTTTCATCGACCTTTTTTTTCAGGGTTGTCATTTGCAGGCTGCCTAGCTATATGTACTTTTCTAGAACTTCTCTCTATGTGGAACTTGACCAGAATAGAAGTTCAACTATGCAACATGTTATCTCCTGAGGCACCTCCTCTGTCCCTTGCTTCTTACAACTGGTGCCTTGTAAGTATCTCTTCTTTCTTTTGCCATTCCTTAGTCTCAAATTCAGTTTTGATGGAACTAAAATATTCTGTAATGTTTACTGCGGTATAGCGCAAGAGTTTCAAGTGACAGCCTCATCAAAAACTCACTTTATGTCTTTACCTCTCGTTCTTTTATTTTATTTATTGTTAAAAAGTATCGTCTTGATGAGCAAAATGTGTCATGTAGTTTGTTACTTTTTTGATGCATTGACTGTGATCAATAATTTATCTAATGTTCAATGGAGCAGGTATTTATTGCGACGCTGGTGGATAATTTCTTGTACCCTATCTCCGCATTTTATTCACATTTTTGTCAGTCCATCAATTGGTCTGGCATTCGATACCACTTGAAGGATGGAAAGATAAGTCAGGTATGCTTGTTAAGGCCTATGTTTCCCTCTGAATAAAGAGATCTTGAAAAAATTCGTAACCCCTTTTTCTATGGTACTCCCCTTATTCTAACTAAACCCCTTATTCTATGGTATTATAACTCCTTTTTTATGGTATAAACCTTATTTACAAAATACATGCTTATGTAATATACATGGCATACTATGGCTTTTTCCCTGTACTAAGGAGTATCTCAACAGATGCAATCTTGGCCATTTTTTAATGGGAGACAAATTTTAGAGTTTCTATTAATGAACTGATTTTTTTTTTTTTTTTTTGACAATGAGAATCCGGCTACATGCTATGTACTTATTTTTGGTCTAAGACTAGCAATCAGCCAATTACTGCTGGGTGAAACCAGCCTGATCCACCTCACCGGTGGGGGGGGACACCTTGTTCTGCTTGCGACCTTCACCATTTTCTTAACAACAGGGCTTTACTTTTTATTACAGATTGACAGAAGCAAGGATAAAGGACCAAAATATACAGATTTGGGTGGAAAACGTTTATATGGGAAGAGAGGAGGTCAGCCGAACTCTTCGATGTTTGGCTTTTGGTCAAGAGGTCTGACACAGTGGCGCCAGCCCAGGAAATTTGATGTGTAGAACCGGGCTTTTAACGAACAAGAACTTACCTATGAAATTGCAATGGCTTTGGGAGCAACAACTCTCAGGATTATTCATATCCCTGCACATAGTTTGGCGAATCCAATCCTTGATTTATTTATTTATTTGCTATCATTCATTTCACTGTTCATTACCCATTCAATCAATTGATTATTCAGCTTCAATGTTCCCCCCTGGCAGGTTGCTTTATGTAGTTTTTTTGTAATGCTTCCCCTCATTGATTATGCATTCAAAACTCCAGTGTAAAACAGAAAAATTGTGCAATAATACATGTTCTTTATTGAGGCCTGTCCGAAACCGATTTCTACGTGCTCTTCTTTTTTTTTTTTTTTTTTTCAGCTCTCGAATCGATGCGAATATGACTCGGTTTTACATTCTGTACAAGTGTATAGAAGAAGATTGCTTTATTCTTTTCCAATTTTGTCCAAGAAACGAATGTAGGCGATCACAGTTATTTGATATTTGATACTTGATCAAACGTTAGTTAGAGCTACTGTGATGCTCCACCATCACAGGCAGGGATCACTGCCAATTATCCCCATTTTTTTTATTACTATTTCAGGTTTTGTTTGTAAAAATTATGAAGAAAGGTCTCCTCAAAATTATTTTATTAATATATAGGGTCCAGTTTCGCTAACACAATTTTTAACACAAATTTTGAGATGATATCTCAGCCATTAAAATCCCTCGAACTAGAAAGATAGTCCATTACTCCATCCGACAAAGGTCATGATAGATGGCTGAGATTAGACATTAAAGTTGCAATTGCTCTCACTCCTCTCTCCATCTCACCTTAGCTCTCCCTCTTCCCCACCTCAAACTGACGTTCTCTCTCTCTCTCTCTCACCTCACAACACCCCTCACTTTCCTACCGACACCCCTGGCAACACAAGAGAGAGAGAAGAAGAAGGCAGATTCGGATACTCCACAATAGGAATATCTAAGGAAGATATTTTGATATTAATTTATGAATATGTATAATTTGGTCCGCGTGATAAGAATCCTGCATCCGCCACGTGATAAGAATCCTGCATCCGCCACGTGATAAGAATCCTGCATCCGCCACTGATTACAGGATGTCGCGCATATGTTTATCCTCCACCGAAAGACACATTACCTTAGCATAAGCTAAGTCAAGAAGAATAGAATAAAGTTGCGCAAAACATAGAATCAATCAAAGCACCACTTTCTCTTTTAACCACCTCCTTTTCCATCTTTTCATTCTTTTTCTTCCACCCTTTCCTTCCCTTTCCTTTCTGCCAAACACTTCTTCAAAACCAAACAAACTGAAAGCCTAAAACCTAAAACCAATTAAGAAAATGAGCTGTTGTGGTAGGTCTAGAACCCTGTCTCCGACCAAAGCCTACTCGCCGGAAAAACCAGACCAAGAAGATCAATTACCCAGAAACGTGATACATGAAACTCTTTTACGAATACCCGGATGCAAAGTTCATCTGATGGAAGAAGGAGAAGCTGTAGAACTCGCCAATGGCGACTTCTCTCTCCTCCGTCTATCCGAAGAAAACGTTGTACTTGCAACCACAGTCAAAGTTGGTGATGAACTCCAATGGCCTTTAACAAATGATGAGCCAGTAGTGAAAATTGATGCTTTTCACTACCTTTTCTCTTTGCCTATGAAAGATGGTGAAGAGCCGTTGAGCTATGGGGTGAGTTTTCCGGGTGGTGGTGGAAGTTTGGCCTCGTTGGATTCATTCTTGAAAGAGCACTCTTGCTTTTCTTGTTCATCGGACTCAAATCGAAATAAGGGTGTGAATTGGAAGGAGTATGCTCCCGCAGTTGGAGATTACAACAATTTCTTGGCAAAGACAATTGCTGGAGGGACTGGTCAGATTGTCAAGGGGATCTTCAAATGCAGTAATTCTTACACCAACCAGGTCTGTCTTAGTACTGCAAAACAAAAACTTAGTTTTGGATAATTACATTTTGCACCCGAACACTGCTCTTCAAACCTCATCTTGGTTCTTACTTAGGCCTTGTTTGTCTTTACTGGTTGACAAAGACGGCTTGTTCCACAAGAGAAACGTGCATTCTCTAATGCCAGAGAAACAAGCTGACTTTTTGTTGTCATTACGTGTAATAAGTCATTGAAGTTCAAAAAGCCAGTGGAACAAGTTGTCTTTTTGTTACTGGCTTAACAAGGGAAATCCAATTTAGCTCAAGTCACTTGTTGTGGAACAAGGCCATATGTCAGTCAAAACCTTTGAATCTATTGGCAGAAGTCTTAGAATGTTTTTGCCCTTTGCATACATTATTGCTGTAATTTATATCATTCAATAGTTGCTAAAATTATGAAGTGCATAAGAGGGAAACAGGTGCAAAAGGGAGGGGATTTGATTCAAACTCAAGCTGCAGAGGAGAAATCTAGTACTTCAGCAATAGAAACCAAGGCCAACAAAGCTGGTGGCACCGGGAAGAACAGCGGATTGAATAAAAGCCTGAAACGGTAGCTCAATGATCAAACTTTTTTCTCCTTCTTCCAATTAATAGCCGTGATAAGGCAAGAGATGTTAGTGCATTAAGTCAAAACATCAATTTTATTCAATATTTGATTACTATTTTATCTTGATGTTGTAGCGTGAGGAAGTTGTCGAAGATGACAGAGAAGATGAGCAAAGCAATGCTTGGTGGAGTTGGGATTGTCGCTGGATCGGTTATGGCTCCGGTGGTCCGATCCCAATCTGGGAAGGCATTCCTAGCCATGGTCCCCGGAGAGGTCCTCTTGGCTTCACTGGATGGTGTCAGTAAGTAAAAAAACAAAACTTTATGCATTCCTTTCAAATTTTACTGCTTTTAATAAGTAAATCACTAAATCTACAGCCACAGAATAATAGAGTGCAGTCCCCTCCGGAATGAATGAAATCAGAGGCCGCTGCCCAAAATGCTATTGAATTTTTCGTTATGATTAATACTCACAACCAAGTGTTCACAATCCATGGATCACTCATATGAAAATGAAGCTTCCTCAAATTTTTCATATTTCTGTATCTCTAGAGTATGCCAGTCGCAACAGGTAAAAGTCGTGCCACATAAGGCCACCTAGTAGCAGATAGTTATCGTCAAGCGAGTACGACTAAGTTACTTGTTGTAGGAATACTAGAAGTCCAGTAGGGTCGAGTGCCCCGCTTGTCCGACATAAGAGTTGGCTCTTGATTCTTGAATATGGTGATGCCACCACTGCATTTTAAGTCTCATTTCTGTGATTAGTTCCTTTGTTGTAGACTATTTGGATACCCTGATGCAAAAAAAAATGGGTTCCGAGGAAAGAAAAATGAGGTAATCAACTTTATCTATATAAACTGCAGATAGAGTCCTGGATGCAGCTGAAGCTGCTGAGAAACATGCCTTTTCTGCCACATCTGCTGCTGCAACCAGAATGGTTAGTCAAAGGTAGAGTCTCTGAACTACTTTAGCATTTTTATTACTCTACACTATACTGGTTCCAATTTCCCAAGCTATTTCGAAAGCTATTATCGGTTGAACTTTGTAGCTCTCTGTCTGTAACAACCCACCTCAGTTGACCTTTTAACCCTTAGCCTAACCACCTTACTCAAAAGATTAACCTCGAATTATACAGTAGCTCGTGACATTTCGTTATACATTACTCAATCTTTTCCCATCCCACCGATGTGGGACTATGCCCAGGATGGGTTCACACATTGTCGTCCTCCTTGACCTTTCAACCAGACAACCACAACTTGAACAAGGATTGATAGCAAGAAGAAAACAGACACACAGGTACACGGGGTATCACAAAATTGTTCATGTGCACGGATCACACTAGCTTTCACAACAATGTCAGATGAAGAATAAGAGTACAAATTTGATTGCTAGGGTAGCCACCATTATGTATGCTAGGGTTTGTAGCATCGAATTACCATATTACAATTGTACAGATTAGTAGCCAACCCCCGCGAACTCAACATTGAGTTGTATCCACATAGGTGAGGTGAGGTGTCTAGTACTAATATCATACAAGACCCTACAGATGAACCGTTGGACTACCCCGATTTATTCTGTATTTGCACCTTTGTTTTTAGTAGACATAGCAAGATTTTATCACTATAATAAATTTTCTTCTTCTAAATTTCCTTTGGGATATCATGGCAACAGGTTTGGGGAGAGTGCAGGGGAGGCAACAGAACATGTGCTGGCAACAGCAGGGCACTGTGCTGGTACAGTTTGGAATGTGTTCAAGATTAGGAAAGCCATCAATCCTGCATCCTCTGTTACTTCAGGAGTTCTTGACAATGCAAGGAAAAGCAAGAACTATTCTTGAAGATGCCCATGGAATGTTAGTTTACAATATCAGCAAACAGAATGATGTGAAAACAATGCCTGTCCTTTGTAAACCGTTTGTCTAACTATTGTGTTTTACTAATTTTTTGGTTCGACAGTTAGGGGTGTCCGCGCCAGCTTACGTACACCTTAACTATTCCCCTCCCCAGTTCGGTTAAAGGCAGACCATTCACGCTGGGAGTAGGGGATGCACAAGAGATTTCTCTCTTGCGGCCTGACCCAAGAGATTGTCAAGTTTTGAGTTCAGGATGTCTGGATTTACGGCTCATCCCTAATGCTCTAACTATTGTGTTAAAACCCTGAAACAAGACAATGTTGTGTTTAATATATAGACCCAAGCATTGGCGGAGGGAAGCCATGCCCAGTGGGGGCACGTGCCCCCCTCTAAATTTGGGATTATTGTTTTTGTTTTTGCACTTAGGCTCATAAAATACCTAATTTTAATCTCATAAATAATTTTTGTATCTCCACATATTGTTTCAAACCTTAGAACAACTGCAATTTGTAATTTATTTATGCAACCTTTTAAAAATTGGCAATAGTTTCCGACAAAGACGAATAAGAAGAGAATTGTCCTTTTTTTGGGCGGTTTGATACATAAACAAATCAAGCTTAAACATTTTTTTAAGCTCGATAAGTTTTTAAATTAAGCTTGAACGAGTTATTTGGGTTATGATGTATAAAAAATTCAAGCTAGTAGGGCGTCGAGATCGTCTTGTTTTTTGCTTGATTGAAGCTCGTTTGAGATCGATTCATCTCATAAACAAGCTAAGCCCGTGCCTACTTTAGAAGCTCAATAAGTTTTCTACCACATGCTCAATTCATTTAGCTCGTTTATCACCCCAATGTTTAGTATGGCAATGGCCTCACTACGAGAATTAATAGCTTTTGCATCTAAGTTTTTGCAACGGAAGTAATATTCCCAATGCCAATGATCACTATTTGCAAAAACAGTTCAATTTTTGCCCTCCATCTGCGTGAGGGGATTTACCGCCTCAAAAACTCATTTTACCGACTCAAATACATCAACGATATTACCACCAATATATATATATATATATATATATATATATATATATATATATGATCAACTTCTAATGAGGGATCCCTCATTTTAAATAAAATGAGGACCAAGCAATTTTTCCACTTTCCGAACTAAATTTTGACGATCCGAGCCGTTAGATGTGTTTAAAATGTGTTTTTAAGGTCCACCGCGAAGATTCGTCCAAAAAAAATACCCGCAAGGGCTTCATCCGATTAGTTTTTGTTAAAAATGTTATATATAGCGTTTTTAACAAAAACTGATCGGATGAAGCCCTTGCGGGTATTTTTTTTGGACGAATCCTCGCGGTGGACCTTAAAAACACATTTTAAACACATCTAACGGTTCGGATCGTCGAAATTTGGTCGGGAAGCATGAGGTCCTCATTTTAAATAAAATGAGGGATCCCTCATTAGAAGTTGATCCATATATATATATATTCATGATGCAAAAAGCATTTATAAGGATATTACCATCAAAGCGCCGAACAATGTCTTTACAAATCAACTTCGAGGGATTGACAAAGTAGTCTTAACTTGGAACTTAAGGGTTTGCTCCCACCTAAGGTCTTAGGTTCGATTCTCTTCACCAGCAAAATTCTTGGGGCCACTTGGGGTTATGCTCGGTCGTTACTTCCAGGGCTTTGGAATTAGTCCGCGTAACCTGGCCTAGACATCTGGTTATCAAATAAAAATGTCTTTCCCAATCTAAGTGAGCATAGAACTCGTAAAGAAATCTATCCTGTTCCGTAATCTAGTCTTTACTAATTTCATGGCTAAAAATGCTCGCTCTGTCGAAACGATTCTATCACAATTTATTTTCCCCCCCTTTTTTAATATGATCTCGACATCCCAACTTGGTAAAGAGGGAAAAATAATCTAGTGTGACAATATTGTCGCCAAAACTTTATGGGATCATTTGGAAAAATAGAAAAAAAATCTTGGTTAGGGCTCAATCGACTCATTGGACTCAAAAGTCCACAAGTTGGACTGAAACTAAGGCTATTAAGCAGTGGCCTCCAAAACATGGGCCTAATTGTTTCACAAGCCCAAAAATTAACCGAGTTGTATGCATATTTCGAAACCTAGCTTAGCTCTGCAGCCTTCTGAACCGTTATTGTTTCGGTGAAGGAGATTCTGAACCATTATTCGGTTGAAGCCATGGAAGACGAGAGGCTGAGCATATACAGAGCGTCGAGAACCATAAAGCGAAGAGATAACTCACTGTACAACGCACTTCGATCGATTTACGAGGACTCGATATTCGTCGGAGAAATAGCGCAGTTATGGCCGGAGCTCCCGCTTCTGGCCAATCTCCGGTGCGGCCTGTGGTACTCTTCCCAATTCCAATCCAGTTGCTACTTCAAATCAACCGATGGCCATACCAACAACTGGTCCTTCAACACCTCTCGTCTCAACCTCCACGTCGCCGTCCTCGCAGGTACCCTTCTCTCTCTCTGTGCGTGCGTGTAATTATATATACTGTATGAATTACCGTAAAAATGTGTGCTTTTCTCTGAATTAATGTGCATACAAACGGAGCTGTTTGAGAGCATAGTTATTAACCTACGTTACGATTTGTATATTCTTTTTTGAAAAACGATACGTATCCCAGTATACTTTTTGCATCCTAGTACCCACAAAATTGAAGGTGAAATTTGATAAAACTGCCATAAGACCAACGGTGCTTTTCAGGACAGAATGTTGGCCTATCAAGAAACAAGAAGTGAGTAAGATGGGGATAGCTAAAATGTGAATGCTAAGATGGATGTGTGTGTGGTAAGACTAGAAAAGATAGGATTAGAAATGAACCTCTCGTATCAGATCTGGGAATATCCTTTCTGTTTAGATTATAATCGAGCAGTTTAGACATGAAGTACGTCAGTTTATTTTGTGTTGGTTGTGTGTTTAGAACAGATATTTATCTGTCTTTTCCAATTCTTAGTGTCCTATGTGTCTGTCACCTTCTTTTGTTTTGAAAGAATTTTGTATGTTTGCTTGTGTTAGCTGAGCTTTGATTGGGGATGATGCTTAAAGGTTCTCTTTCCCTTGTTGTTTGATGGGTAGGGCAGAGGGGAGGGTGTATAATCGTTGATTCAACTCGGAAAGGGAAGAGATTTCCGGACAGTATGTCCAAGACGATACCAATTTGGACCTGTGTGTTGAACCGTTCGATTAAAAATCACCGCATTAGAGTGCATGAAGCTGGAATACAAGTGCATGGAGTAAGTGATGAATAGCATCTTTATTCTAATGAATGGTTTATTGCTGGCTTGTTCTAAGTTGTTTTATATTTTGTTTTTTTAGTTTCTTATGGACCTATGGTCAATGCATATGTTGCATCTTAAGAGAAACGATGGGATTAACTTGTGCTTGTGGCATGGTTAATTGTTTTTGGTATTGAATATTATTGTTTTATTGGAGTTGGAGTCAACATTCATGTTGCAACTTCTTTTTTGTAATGAAATCTGCACAAGCGATGCACATTACCCAATTACATTGTGCTAATTTGCTGAGTTGACAATGTGTCACATTGAGCTGGTCCTGCAACAACATTTATATTTCTTATATCCATCTATTTCAGCATGAATCAAACACTTACTGTCAGCATACTGAAGATACTGGACAAGTCCTACCTGACTGGGACTGTTCGCTGCATCTACCCCTTTGGGTTTCCGAAACAGAGAAAACTGCTATTGAGGAACGCTTGGATGTTTGGACCAAGCAATTGGAATCCAGCGGAGCTGATATTCGCTCTCTTGCATCGTCCTTGAAGAAACCATTACGTCCTCTATGGATTTCACAAAAAACTGTCATCTGGTTAAACGAAGTGCCTGAATGTAGTTCTTGGGATTTCACACCTATCATTCTTGTTTCAGCATCCTCCTCTAGTGGCAATTTTCAGCACAGGACCACCTCAGAGTTTAGCTGGAATTATATACCTGGAGCTGGAGATGATGAAGAAAGTTGGGCTAGGGGTTTATCACCAAGCCTTTTCTGGAATCATGTTTATGATCTTATAAACTCAGGGCCGGAGTCCTGCAACCAGAAAGTGGCGGATATTGTTGAGAAGGACAGAGTATACCGTGCACAAAGGGGGCAGAATGCTCCTCAGATATCCATCAAGAACTCGCAGTTGTCAGGGAGATTTAGTCCATTTTATGCAGAAGAACTGAAAATGGAATGTGGGATTCCGTGCATTGCAAATGAGGCAAAGTCTTTTGGTGATAATGGCCAGATCTTCTGGTTAGGTTCAACTAATCTTGCAGTGAGTGTAACTCATCTTGGTATGCCAAACGGTCTTGTTTTTTTGACTGAATACTTCAATTTAGTTTTTGTTTGGACTATTTAATTTTTCTGTTGTTTCCATATCTTTTTTTGCTTCATATGCAAACATGAAAGGTTGGTTTAAGGTTGCCATTCATTTTCTTTTTGCAATCTGGCTAAATTAGGTCTCGGAAATGTCTTAAAGGAACCTGAATGTCATTGCTACATATCCCCATTATTCATGATGGAAAGAAGTACAATGGTTTGGAAACAAAAATGAGCTAGTAGCTACATGTACCTAGATTTGGCTGGAGGGGAACTGTAGGTTTTTTCATTTACTTGGCTGAATTCTCATTATTCTGTTGAATACCCATATGAGGGAGGTCTTTCAAGCTATTCACATGCCAGACTGCGGTTTTGAGCTGGAGGTCTTGTTGGTCGATTGATGGATAGTGGATACAATGATCATGTTGAAGGGTTGGCCATGGTATGCGGCTAAGCGCCAGAGGTCGTGTGCTGGTAGATACATTCATAGAAAAAATGAGTTTTGTTGAGGGCCGTAATGGTGTGTGGTGAGTCACGAGTGCAGCTGTCTGGTTGAAAGTTATGAACACAAGGAATCTTGATTGCATGAGAAGTACGAAGTCCTTTGATTTCTATAGCTTTATAGTGAATAGAACGAACCCTTTTTTTGGCGGAAAAGAATGGTATAAGACCAAAACCAACCATGTCCATTTCATGTTTATTTTCCCCACAAAAGTAATTAGGCTATTATAATTTCACTATTCAGGACTTCCCTTCCCATTTTAACTTAAGTACAAAGTAACTGAATAGTTAGCTTTGTGACCACGTGTCACAGCACTGCTTCATCGGCCATCGCTCCCTACTAGGCTACCTGCTCTGGCTGCTTTTCCACATTGCATTCTGCATCAAAGCCAGTGATCAGAAATTTGATGCCCTAATTTCACTTCTGTCTATGAAAAGCGGATATTAAATATGGATTTCTTAGTTGATGCATATGGTTGATGGTTCACAACTGTTGATTGTCTTGTGGCCCTGTGCCCATATCTTGCTGCTTCCTTCTTCTAATTCGAAATGATCCTTAGGCTATCCTTTTGAACATTTAGGAAGCAATTCATTTTCTACTCTATTTCACTAGGCTCACTGTGTTTTACTTTCTCTTATGCAGCTGCAAATGTACCCGATGTTGACTGCATATTGAACTGTGGTACTGAGTCACTCTCCGTCTCTCTTGACAATCCTGAGACATATTTACACCTACCAATTATGGTACGTTGTGTGCCATGATGAAACTATTGAAGGACTTTGGGGCTCCCATCACTCAAAATGTTGAAACTTTTTATCTTCCTCCTTGTGATAACGGTTCTTTTTATCATTTAATCAGTTTTTTGTCTTTAATTGTTGCCAGAACTCCAAATTGGACCGGTTTTCTTTGTTAAGAAATATCCCTTCTGCTCTGAATTTTGCAAAGACAAACCTGAGAAGGGGGAAGAGACTTCTACTTTGCTGTAATAGTGGTAAGCATAACCTTTTTCTATACAGTCTTGCCTCCGTGGAGTAATGTTTATGTTAATATTTGGTTTTAAAGTAATTAGTATATGTCTTTGAATTTCATTGTGCTTTAGCAGCAGTTAGTCCCAGAATCGGGTTTTCATGGATTGATTTCTTTGTGTTTTCTCTATTTGCAGGTGAAGATATTAGTATATGTGTTTCTTTGGCAATCTTGACATCATTATTTACAGATGAAGGTACTCCCTTGTCTCAGTTCTCCATCTAAGAATGATTCTAAGTTTCAGCCCTGAACTTCCAGTGACGTGTTGTGAGAACACTATAATCTCAATTTTTCCTTTGTCTAGAAAAAGAGAAAAGCATGTTTAACAACTAATTTCGCGTGACCAGCAAGAGGAAGCTTGTCGTGCTCATTAGTTTCTTCATCTTGTTTAATAATGCCATCGCTGTCTTCTGTTAATATCTGTTTCATGAGTCTCAAGTACAAAAAGAACTTGGATTCGTGTTGATGTTCTGAGTTTTTCTGTCTCGGACATTTTTTACAGGATTGTTTGATGACGGGAAATCTTTTGATCATACATGTATTACAAAGTTAGAGATGCGGAAACGATTGGTGTTTATATGTAAGTTTGCGATAAATGCTCGGCCATCAAGAGGAAATTTAAGGCAAGTCTTCAATTTTATCAGCGGTGGTAGTGTAGGTTCTTTTCCATGACACGACTGGAGATGTGCTCCCACATTGTCGGAGAACCAGGGGCAAAATCGCGGGAAAATGGTGGTTTCTTCTGAAAACGACGGAGGACTAGGAAAGTTGGTATTGCAGCTCCAAAAACCAAAATTTTGAGATGAAAAGAATAGATGATATCCATTTGTTGAATGTGTAATTGCCAGCCGACAGCGTATACTTGGCCATTTATTAAGTTTTCACTCCTTGTACCATATTGTTTTATGCATGTTATAATCAAGATGTGATCTAACAAATACTATTTATGTTCGCAAACACATCCCATTGTTTTGTGGAAGTTATGGATTTTAGCCAAAAAGAATCAAAACGAATCCTTCTTGCTATATGTGTTTTCATAAAAGACATAATGCAAAACAACGAAAATACGATGAACTAAGAAATTGGCTCTTGCTCATTCTGTCCGGTCTGCTCTATTGTCGTAGCTTTTTGGGACACGAATCAAATATCGCAAGTAGAGTGCCGCCTCTAACCACCTTATGCTTTACGAGCACGGTAGCAAGACTACAATCATGTAGTGCTTTGGGGGCACTACACGGTCTTTGGATCCTGATCACTGGGATTGTATGAACTTGGAAGGAAACAATTAAAACGAATCATGCTGATTAAAATGGGATTTGTACATTAGACATAAGAAAATCAATTACTCCGGGATCCTTGGCACTACGTAAAGACTACTTTGAAAGACGAGTTCAAGAATAGAAAAGGTTTGTCAATGGTAGGAAATGATGATTACGTAAATATATAAGAGCTATTTATATTGAGAAGTGCCTTTAGGCTTAGGCTTTGGGGTATTTGCTACTTGCTAGTAGTACTATTGTATTATAAGACAACTTTAGTGTAGACATTTACATGATTGACAAAGATAGCCTAGCTATTGTTATTTTTTAATGACTATACTCTCAAAAAATGAAAAAAAAGAAAGAAAGAAGAATGACTATACTCTCATGGCAAAAGTAAAGTGAAAAGTGTAGGATTATATGCGTAGTGAGAATCTTCACACTTTCCTTTTTTACAACCACACTTCCCTTTTTTTATGTGCATTTACTATATTGTCCTTCAAAATTTGAAAGAGTACACAAATGAAAGACTAATTTTGTAAATTCAAACCACAAGATTACAAAAAAGATAGTATAAAAATCAATTACAGTACCATTTTTTATTGCCACCAACAGATACTGGAATGTATGTAGGTCAATAATGTAGCAAGGAAATTGGGAGATTCCACCAACAAAACCTGGGACAGTTCAACAAATTAGATCAGAGTGCCAAACAAATACAGCTAAGTTAGTATGTACTTTGTTTCAATGGAGCTGACACAACAAATCTGCAAGCAAATTAATTAAGGAGGAATATGCTTTTATTACCACAACCTCATTGGTTCTTCTTCATTTTCCAAGGATCTAGATTCTAGGTAGGATTTATTTCATTTTGGAGAAAGTAGATGTTTTCATATGTTTGCTTAAAAATAACAAAACGCTGATATCAAGGGGAGCGAGGCCCTGCAGTGAGTAAATCTTGGCCGTCCAAAACAAGAATGGATGACCGAGATTCTCACTACGAGCCTGTATTGAGCTTCTCACTAAAGGCTTATTTAAAATTCGACCGTCCAAAACAAGAGTGGATGGCCAAGATTCTCACTACACGCCTGTAGTGAGTTGCTCACTACAGGCGCTCCGGTTCCGATATAAAGAATTTACAAATGTAAAAATAATAGGTTAAATTCCATGGAGACCCCCTCATCTATTTCCATTTTCCATAGACACCCCCTAACCTTTAAAAACGTCCATACTTACTCCCTCACCTTTCACCGTTAGCCATTCAGACCCCTTCTGTTACACAACCGTTAAGTATGGAGGATAAATATTATGAATTGGACGAAGATACCCGTGTTGTTCATTGTATAGTGTATACACATACCCCTTCTCTTTCCTCTACCCAATTCTTTACAAGAACAGATTCATGTGGCATGATTTATCGGAGAGCGATTTCATCTACCCAGCTAGCGGCAAAGAGTACGTCCTCAAAGGATCAAAGCTTCTAGACGGCGGCTCTCTCTCTTTCATCTCCAAATACGATGATTCCTCATCTTTCAGTTTCAGGAAACCTCTGCCGGACGGTTCTGATTTCCCGGCGGTGGTGATGCGGCGGTAGAACTAGTACTGGAGCGCCATAGACCTCCACGAGTACTAAGACCACAAGGCCGAGTCCACCGGCGACATCGTCATAGACCGATCAGAGAAATAGAATAGGAGGATAGAGAAGATGAAGAGGAGGAGGAGATAGAAACAAGCAGTGAGGAGATCTCGATCATTCCCGTGCCGTCAGATTTGAGCCCTAAAACTCTAGAAACCCTGATGAAGGCCGACGGTCGACTCATCTTGTGTCCGCTTAGAGAGATTGGCAACAATTGGACTATTGATTAGTGAACGACACAAGGCGTGAATCAGCACACAGAAGAGAAGGAGGGGCCAACGGTCGACGTCTTGTTGAAGAGAGAGAGAGAGAGAGGTTTCAGGGTTGCACAGAAGAGAAGAGGTTATATTTTAGACTTGAAATTTTTACAAGGGTAAACATGTCATTTTCCTACTTCCGTTAACGGAGTAAGGGGTTTTTTGCATTTTGCATAGATGAGGGGGTGAGTATGGACGTTTTTAAAGGTTAGGGGGTGTCCATGGAAAACGGAAATAAATGAGGGGGTCTCCATAGAATTTAACCAAAATAATACTACTACTATCAAATACTCCCTAACTCCGAAAGAAACAATTAAGTATATAGCCTCTTTTTTTTTATAATAATTTTACTCGAGTGAAAATCGTGTTCGGCATATCAAAAGCTGGTTTAAAGTCTTAACTGTTTATAATCAAATCAAGTCATTACGCATTTTTAGAAAATTTTCAATTTTTCTAAAGTAGATGCTAAATATGTTATCGCTCTTATGATTGTTCACTGAATTGTTATGTAAGGTAAGGGTTAGAAGGGCGGAGTTTATCTGCTGAATTTCATTCGCTAATAGTATTTGTATACCATGGCATTTTACATCAGGTTTAGAAGACAGAGCAGAAGAGCAATGTCAAGCCGGCGAAGACAACATCCAATACGGAGGATCAATCGAATTCTAGATTCCCTATCAGTAGTTGCTCCGTTCCTTTTTAGAAATTTTAAATCAAATTTTAATCTTGGTTAGAAATGTAATCTATTTCGCCAAATTGGTGAAATCAAACTATGCTTCAGCTATTATTTAAATAGCTGGCTTTTTATTTAACGAAATTCTTTTGGAAAATGTTTTAACTAATTACGTGTCCGATCAATTTTCTAAACTACAAAATTGCCCTCTTGCGCGTATTTTTATATCACCCAAATTTTTTTTCTAATTAATTAGAAATTGGAGGAGCACATATTACTTTAATAATATTTAAAAACAGAAAAGCAAGAACTTATGGGACAAATTTTGTCGGGTTGAAAGTCTTTGACCACTTTTCAGATTATGTGTGGATCATTCAATAATCATGATGAAACGTGCAGATAATTGAGATTAATTAGTTTAATTACACTTGAGATTAGTTAATGACTCCACATTATCTCACCCCACTAACTATATACTGCCAATCTACTAATTGTTGATCAAAGAGCCAGATCTACATGGATGGAGCTAGACCAGTGGGCCAGTAGGGGCAGTCGTCCCTACAAGAAAAAAAAATCTTTAGTATTATATAGAAAAAAAATTCTTATGAATTATATAGAATCGCCCCTGCAAATTATACATATTCGTCCCTGTGTAGTGAAATTTTTAGCTCTGTCCCTACAGATACAGATAGTTATATATGGTTGGATCATAACACAACAAATCTGCACACACATTAAGGACTGGAGGAAGATTTATGAAAACACCTTCTTCTTCATCAATCAAGGATCTAGCCAGGACTTATTTCATTTTGAAAAAAATTTAGAGATTTTTTTTTATTGATATAAATTTTAGTTTTGCAAAAAAATTTAAAAGGTTTCTTGAAAATAGGGGCGGGGTCATCATCTTAGGTCAGCAGTAACAAAAACATATGAAATACTTTATATATCTTTATCTACAGGTTTATTTTTATTTTATTGAGTTATACTATCGATTCACTGATAAATTGAAGGTAATCATCATTTACTTTGGCTTCGGACGAATGGTCCAGCAGACAATTTAAAAAAATAAAACCATGGATAAAAATTCCTCTATTCTTTTTAAGTTCATAAATCCCTATAGTAGAACCACCCCAACATGCAAAACTATTACGGAAACAGTAAATAAATAAGGGCCACAGGTACGGCTCTAAACGAGCCGAATTGAGTGGAGTTTTAAAATATTCAGGTTCGTTCATTAAATTTTTAAACGAACTCGAGCTGAGTTCGAACTCAATGAAAATTTGACGAGCCAAGCTTGCCTAGGTTTGAGTCGAACTCGAACTTGTTTACGAGCCTTAACGAGTCAAAAATATTTGATATTCATCCTCTCATACAAGTCTAGAATTTCAAATAAATTTTTTTATTTAGTACATATAATAAGTTCATACATCTATGAAATTATAAAAACATATTGAAATTTAAGTTTATAATACTTTTACAAGTTTATACATGTACAAATTATAAAATTTTCATTACGTATATGTGAAAGTTTATATATATTCAAGGTTATATATGAATTGTTATGAGATATACATATATATTCCAAGTTCGCGAGCATCATCGAGCTGAATCTTGTCAATTTTGCGTTCAACTCGTTTATTAAACAAACTTAAAATTGACGTTCAGGTTCAGTTCTTTTAGTATTCACATCGAACTCGAATAAACATTTACTAAGTCGATTCTCGAATAGTTCATGAACTACTCACTTCATTTACAGCTCTAGCCACATGCTACTCCTTTGCCCCTAATATTGGTTTTTGATCAACTTGCGGCCCTCGTATATATTTTACCCACAAAGGCCAATGAAACTGATGGGATTTCCCCATCCACCACTTACCCACCCTAAGAATAGTAGGTTCTGCTGACTAGAAAATCCAACCAACTTCAGATGTATTCTTTGATCAGGAAAGAAAATGCAAATGATGCTTTTGAGGTGGTGGGCTTTTTTGTTAATTAGGTTACTTTTAAATTTGATGTGATTTCTTTTTTGGCATGGAAAACTATTCGATGCCCCCGGGCATTAACATGTGATGTCAACTCCTCTCAGGAATAGACATATCTGAATCATCCGATACCAAACAAATCTGAGTCGTCCATGATTGATCACAGACGACAGTAATCGGCCCAGCACTTATGCTGTCCTTGAAGGGACAGCACCATTCCCATTCCACATATTACATATTTGCATGGGGTCATCATAAAATGGCCGAAGAGAGAGTTGAGACTGCCTCTAACAATTAGTACATGTAGAGCTAGCACACTGAATAATCACTAGCATGCATGACCATAGTCTATTATCATCACAGCATGTAGTGATGTATGACAGTACTTGTACTTATGAGAGGACTTCAACTCCTTTTCTAAAGTTGCTTTTTTGCATGATACTGCTACATTTGACAAAGAAAAACTAAGTCGAGAGATATTGGCTTTGTTTGGTTGATAATTTTGAGAAGAATATTTTGAGAAATATTTTTGAGATAGTGTTTGGATGAATTTTTGAAAAAAGTAATAATTAGAGAGAGGTGTAATAATTTGAGAGAGATAGAGAGAGAAATGAAAATAATGATTGGAGAGAGAGGTCTGAGTAGAGAGAGAAATGTGATTAATGATTGGAAAGATGAGAGATGAAGAAAGAATCTTTTTGAATTTTTTTTTAGAAATGTGAAGTGAACACAGTGATTAAATTCTCATATTTTGTATACTTTTTCATGATTTGATCCAGTTTTTGTTTATCTAGTATATAAGGTGTCAAGTCAGAAGCTTGTTCATGACACAACGGAATTCACGAGAAACTAGTTGCGTACTAGTTCAAACGAAAATAGGTCTCGAATCCACGAGGTTCTTGAATCCACAAGAAGAAAGAGAAATAACTCTGAGTTATATTTGATTAAAAGCTGTCTAATAATAGAGGTTACATGCCCTTTTATAGGGAAAAAATAGCAAACTCTAGCAAAAACCTACCAAAAAATAAAGTATTCTGAAAATTGGGAAAACTTCTAAAATTGAAAACTAGAAAGAAAAATAAGAAATTCCCAACTGGAAACAACGAAAACGGAATTACACGCTAAGAGTAATTCGTAATCTAATTATTACTTAAAATAGCAAAATTACTAAATTGAAGGCCTAAACGAATGAATTTGGCTGAAATCCACCATCAGTCACGATTAGGGTGGTGAGTCTTGATCGCAGCGCGATTCTGCTTTAGCCCACCAGGTTTGGGCCTATTTTGGGCTCGTCGATAAATTGCCGAAATTGGCAATTTTCAATTAGAAGTTGTTTGGGCCTCTTAGGCTTCGACCGGTCCAATTGATCATAGAATTGGGCCGCTACTTGTTTTGCATCAGTTTATTTCCCAAACATAAGAAACTTAAAAATTGATCATCTAATTTAGTTTTCTAATAATATTACTCGGGAGTAACTAGTGTTATGTTCGTCAAAAGATCGTTTAAAATCTGTATACCTGGTATACAAAACGACCAAGTTAGAACAGACTTTGTAATGTTTAAAACTTGTAAGCTCCAAAGAGCCGAGCTCTTTTGTGTTGGTAATTTCATTGACAAAACACATATTCTATGTATCCCGATTTATCGAGTCATAATTTATTTCATTTTTTATTTTTAGAATGTCTGTTTAAGAAGTGGAATGAATTCAATTTTATTCTGTGTCAAGATATCTATTTTTAAGGTAAGTCATGAGATTAGATATGCAGTGTGTTATCTACGTATTTCAGCAATGTACTCAAGTAACTTGGATAGATTTCAGTAGTTATAAATACGTGTCAATTAGGTTAGAATTACTTAAGGCACCGTTCTCCCTCTCCCAAAGGTGAAAAAGAGCTAGAAACATGTCTAGGGTTATTGTAGAGTGTTTATTCTATTGTGCTTGGAGTACATATACGATATTTGTATCATGAAGCTTTAATATATCTCCAGGAGTTTTATCATCGATCAATAACTACACAACTACAGCTTTGATAGAAGACCTAAGGAAGATTCCTAGGCAGTACAAAGTCCTTCGGTGAATTCTGATCGAGAGGCAAATGGAAGGGCTTGTTGATTCAAGGTAGCGACAGTCAAAGCACTAGATGTGATGAACGTGGATTCGGCAAGTACATCTTAGGCTCGATTGTGAGGATTCTAATAATAAGGTAAGATTGCTTAATTACACTTTGTGTATAGTGTCTTTGATTTATTCCCGTGAGTTTTTCACTATTTAAGGTTTTCCACATATATCTGGTGTTCATAATTGGTTGCTTTTGTTTTGCATGTGATTGATTAAGTTGTCTAGAGAAGATGCTATCTTGTTGCTTTCTGATGAAATATAGGCGATATTAGCAACACTCAGTTTGTCACCTAGGATCCATGACTCCACATACCACTACTGTCTCCTTTTTCAGTTTCTAGTTTTTGTTTTTTTTGGGTTTCTAGATGGTGGATCAATCAATATTTTAAAGTGCTTTTCTGTAAAGAGAATTTGATAGGCACCCAATGGGAGCTAAAGCTTAGTGCATGTAGCCCATAACACTTCAAGAATTTCAATAATTGAAAGCAAAGGCGGCTTCAGGAATTTTGACAAAAATAACTTCAAATACTCGTTAGAAAATTTGTATTTTCTTTTGGATTTTTCATTTGATCTTGAACTTATTTTAGTGAAATTATTCTTAATGGATAATTACTTTCCTTCCTTCAATGATTTCCGGTCCTTAAGGTCTTCTCCGACCCAGGTGCGGTAAATATGTGTGTGTGAAAAAAATCAGTACACCAATCCATAAATAACTGGGAAATATTCAAAAGAGGCACTAAAGGGATACTATTATTTTTGGAAACTGACAGCCAGCAAAAGAAAATTGTATCTGTTGGACTTTGTTGCAACTATAATGACAGATAATAGTTTTTATTACTTGCGTGTTCCTGGGGTGGGGTGTGTGTGAGAGAAAAATAAAATTAGAGTAATTAATTCTGACTATTATTTAATTTTGCGTTTCCAGTGGGAACGGGACCGGTTTTGGCATACCCTGTCCTGACCCTGACCCTGACCGATTAATTATTGGGTATTCCTGTTCCCGCCCTGGAAAATAATTATATATAAGGTTTTTAGTATAATAATGAAAATATAAAAGTAAAAATAATTCCTTTAGTATAATGGTAAAAATTTAGGGTAATATTATATACAGGGCGGGCAACAGGGGAGGGTAACATCTACCTGACCCCACACACAAAAATCTAGGGATGACAATTCGCCCTAAACCCACCCGGATAGGATCGGGTGTTTGTCAAAATTTTGGGTACCGAGGTGGGTTAGGGGGAAATTTGAAAAAACCTTTCGGTGAAGAGAGAAGCAAGTATTGGGATCCCAACTTTGTAAAATGACTTATCCGAATTTTTATGAAAAGTCATTTTCCTTTCGTTGGTGAAAAATACTTTAAATGAAATCTTTTTTCTTTTACTTCATGCAACCAAACACCAAAATATATATGGAGAAAAAAAAAACATTTCATAGAAAAATGTTTTACACCCAAACGATTAGAGCCTATAATTTTTTCATACTCTTTGTACAACCAAACACATTTGATTGGTACCACACTACCACTTATAATACTATTTAGAGGGTCCCACTATTATTTGTGAGAGATGTAATCTTGGCTGTGTAACAAACTTTTTTTTTTTTTACTGTTATGAATTAAAGATTCTACATATGAGTAAAATAACTTCAAATTAATTTATGAAATAAGTTAGATAAATAAAACAAAAAAACGAAAATTAAAAAGCGTGATATTCATTTAATATCTTCTTTACATAAAAAGCTCCCACTTCCCAAAAATCTCACTTAAGATCTCCACTCCTCCCTCCCTCTTCTCACCGAGGAGTCAAGAGCATGGATGGACACATGGTGCCTCTAACTCTTTTTTTATAGCACACTTGTGTCGTCTCCTCACAAAACATTTTGTGATGGTAACATGAGTTCTGGGCATTGATACGATCTGTCTCTCTCAGTTCCCAACCCCTCCCTCAAGTTTTCTCTCTCTCTCTCTCTCTCTCTCTCTCTCTCTCTCTCATTTGAAAAAGAAATCAAAACTTCAAGAATTTAGGATTGGGAATTGGAGGCTGTCGAGCCTGGCTACATTTCTTGATAGCTACACTTATCTGGGTCTTTAATAATTTGAGCAAACCAAGACTTTCATTACAAGCTGGTCCATTTCTCTCTCTCTCTCTCTCTCTCTCTCAAACTCGTCATTAGTACTTTCTCATCATTCACGTACGTTCAAAGAAGAAAGGAAAATGAAATCAGGGGACAACATGCGTGGGAATAAGGAGAGGAGTTCTCTAGGTATGATATTTGGTTGCGCTGATTCTGTCGACATTTTGCTTATGTTGTTTGGTACTTTGGGAGCTATTGGAGATGGGATGTCCACAAACTGCTTACTCTTGTACGTTAGCCGCCTTTTTAATGTCCTGGGCTATGGAAATACCTCCAAAAATCATGGAGATTTCATGTACGAGGTCAACAAGGTAAGCACTTATCCCCATATATGGTCACAGCTCTCCGGTTCCAAACCTCTCAGGACTCAGGTGCTATCAAAGTCCATGCGGAGTTTTGCTCAGTTCCGGCTTTAATTGGGCTCGCCCAAGTGGGCAATGGGACTGAGCACATGATTAGTTGAGTTGGACGTAAACTGGCTTGGACATTTGAGTTGATAAAAATGATCTCAACGGTCATTAATTCTTATTTTACTTCTCTCTCCCTCATACACAGTGTTTTTGAGTTTTCTTTCCTTTTTGCTTCAGTGCAGTTTGTACTTTGTAAGCTTGGGATTAGGAGTCCTGGTGGTGGCATTCATGGGTAAGTTTTTTTTTTCCCTTTTGGCCTTTTCTTGATATTATTTGCTTTCTTTCTCTTTTGTGTGTTTTTGTTACGGTTGCAGACTGTTTCAGATGTTGCCTAGAATGGGATCGGGACCATTCTATTGAGCGGCATTTTTTTTTCTTTGGTACGACCAACAACGGCAGTCAATTGTGTCTGGGCCAGCTTATGCTCAGCTTGACTAATCCTACAGGTAGAAAAATACTTTTTTGCGGACCCCAAAAATCAAACCTTGTCAATTATGTAGAGAGCAAACCCACCAACTGACCGGACTAACCCTCGGGGCTTATTGAGCAGCATTTGAGACACAAAAATTGGTACTCCAGTAACAAGACAAGAGCAGAGACAAGAGCGCTCATTCTCTTTAAACCCAAAAAAAGAAAAAACCATAATTTGAATTAGTATCAAAGCTCGTAAAACGCGGAACTATAGTGATGGCTTTTGATAAGCAAACAGATTTGTATCCAAACCAAGAAACAAATTTATGAGGAAATTAACAAATTCAAATCGTGCAGAAGGTTACTGTTGGAGTAAAACCAGCGAGCGGCAAGTGTTGAAGATGAGGTATAAGTATTTGGAAGCAGTTCTAAGGCAAGAAGTAGGGTATTTTGATTCACAAGAAGCAACTACTTCGGAGATTATTGAAAGCATATCGAAAGATACTTCTCTCATACAAGAAGTTCTTAGTGAGAAGGTATGTCTCAACATTGTTTATGTATGATTTGAAATTTGTTCACCACTAGTATATAGCAATTTAACCCCAGGTTTCTTGAACTTGTTTAATGCCGTAATCTAACATCAAAGAACATACATAGATGGAGTATGTGTGTTACTTTACGCCGTAAAGGGCTGAGGTAAATGAAAGAAAGAGTGAACAATTTGAAGCTTTTCACAAGGAAAATGGAAATGATATTCAATCAAACCACACAAAAAGAGAAAAAAAGAAAAAAAGCTTATTATTGACCTTCTTGTTTCGGTTTACCGTTTCCTTCATTCAGAAATCTTTTCCATACATCCAGGATCCAAAAATAGCCTCATTATTCTCTCTAATATTCTCATCAATCATTGACACAAAGCTTGTCTGAGCATATTTCAGAGTATCCAATACACATATGCTTATCAGTATGATATAGGGAAGGGCACTATGGGAATTGGAAAAACAGTCTTGCAGCTGCCACCTCTTATCAGCTTTTCTTCCTTATAGGTGCCAAAATTTTTGATGCACACATCACAATTCATCTCAGGACTTGCATTCTCCATGTACTTTTCATGGAGGCTATCTTTAGTAGCAGTCCCGACTCTCCTTCTTTTAGCTATTCCTGGGATCCTTTACGGAAAATACCTTCTCTATTTATCCACCAAGTCCTTCAAGGAATATGGAAAAGCAAACACCATTGTAGAGCAGGCTCTTAGCTCTATCAAAACTGTGTATTCATCAACTGCAGAGAAGAATATAATCGAAAGATATTCACAAATCCTTGATCAAACAACGAGGATAGGGCTGAGGAAAGGATTTGCAAAGGGTCTAGCTGTTGGGAGCACGGGCCTTGCTTTCGCGATATGGGGTTTTCTTGCTTGGTATGGGAGCCGTTTGGTTATGTACAATGGAGAGAGTGGAGGGAGAATATATACAGCTGGCCTTGCTTTCGTTTTGGGTGGACTGTAAGTATTAACTGGTCTTTTGATCAAGTTTTCGATACCTTCGTTCTTTTCTTTAAACACTACTCCATGCAACTGCATCAAAATTCATTTGAACGACCACCATTTTCCGTTCTATAAGTTGCCATATTGTTGTTTTCATTAGTTGCCACAACTTTTGCAACAAATTCAATGAACTATTATGCAGATCCCTTGGAGTGGCCCTCCCTGAAATCAAGTACTTCACAGAAGCTTCAGTTGCAGCCACACATATATTTGATAGAATCAACCGAATTCCACAAATTGACGGTGATGACAAGAAAGGGATTGTATTGGAGAGCATACGCGGAGAAGTAGAATTTGAGCATGTCAAATTCACATACCCTTCACGGCCTGATTCCATTGTTCTAAACGATTTCAACCTTAAAATTGAAGCAGGAAAAACCATGGCTCTTGTTGGTGCAAGTGGGAGTGGAAAATCCACAGCGATTGCTTTGCTCCAAAGGTTCTATGATGCAGATGGTGGAGTTGTGCTAATTGATGGTGTTGGTATACAGGGACTTCAGTTGAAATGGTTGAGAGGGCAAATGGGGCTTGTTAGTCAAGAACATGCACTGTTTGGGACATCCATAAAGGAGAATATTATGTTTGGGAAACTTGATGCTTCGATGGATGAAGTGGTGGCTGCTGCTATGGCTGCAAATGCTGACTATTTCATTAGGCAGCTTCCAGAAGGGTACGAGACCAAGGTTCGTAACGTTGCTTATAGTAGGCCATTACATTCTCTCAACTACTGCACTTCAAGTGTTTCGTATGCTGTTTTCTTTATTTTAACTAAAGTTCTGATTTCACACTAAATTGTTTTCATAAGTCATTTTTGTGCAGGTGTTCTTGAAATTTGGATACATATTTCTTCGTTCACTTATCCTGAAGATTGAGTTGTTTTCAGAAACTTTTTCTAAATTAGTTACGCAAAAAAATTGCTTATGAAGCCTTCTGCGTTCTCCAAAAATCAAAAGAGGGAAAACCAAAAATGAAAGGAATACAAAGCTGGTTATTAAATTTACTGGTTTCTTGAGCTTATTTGTTGGTAAGATTGATGATACATTATTCTTATATTGTCAACTTTCACAGGTAGGTGAACGCGGAGCACTTTTATCAGGTGGGCAAAAGCAGAGAATTTCCATTGCTAGAGCCATTATCAAGAACCCTGTGATTCTTTTACTTGACGAAGCAACAAGCGCACTTGACTCGGAATCAGAGACACTTGTGCAAAATGCCCTTGATCAAGCCTCGATGGGAAGAACCACACTGGTAGTTTACCCCTATTTTCGGTTAAACCTGCCTTATAAATTCATAGGTTAAGGTTGTGTTTGGACCACAGATATTTGAAGGGTATGTACACTACATAATTAATGAAGTTGATTCTGCCCCTTTCCTGCCCTTTTTTTCCCCTCCACAAATCTCTAACACGAGTTTCCCATCTGATAAAATCTGCTAAAATCGACATTTGCTAAAATCAACCATTGATTTTAGCAAATGAGGAATAATCTTTGCTAAAATCAGCAGTTGATTTTAGATTAGGAGATTCATCTGCAATTCTGCATTACCTTACTGCTGTTGGTTTTGATTAGGTTGTTGCCCACAAGCTCTCTACAGTAAGAAACGCAGATGTCATTGCAGTCATGAGTGGAGGTTGTATCATTGAAATAGGTTCGCACCATGACCTCATAAATAGGGAAAATGGGCATTATGCAAAACTGGCAAAACTACAAAGGCAATTCAGCACTGATGGCCATGACCAACAACATATCAAATCCCATGTCTCCTCCGTGGCAAGAAGCAGCGCAGGCAGGCTTAGCACCGGCAGATCAAGCCCGGCCCTCTCCTCTACGTCGGTACCTTGTAGTCCGGATGCACATACGATATCTTACCCTCCACCATCCTTTTCGAGGCTTATTCCTATGAACTCTTTAGAGTGGAAACAAGGCTTAATTGGATGTCTCTCTGCTCTAGCCTTTGGAGCAATTCAACCTGTCTATGCCCTCACAATTGGTGGTATGATTTCGGCTTTTTTCTCGCCTAGTCACAAGGAAATGCAGGCTAGAATCCAGACATATGCTCTAATTTTCTCAACCCTCTCTGTAATTTCAATCATTGTAAGTATCTTGCAACACTACAATTTTTCCTACATGGGTGAGCAGCTGACGAAAAGGATCAGGCTGAAAATGTTGGAAAAAGTCTTGACTTTTGAAGCAGCATGGTTCGATGAAGAGGAGAACTCCAGCGGGGCCTTATGTGCTAGACTGAGCAATGAAGCTTCCTTGGTGAAATCCCTTGTCGCGGACAGAGTTTCCCTTCTAGTCCAAACCGTTTCAGCCGTGTTGGTGGCAGTGATCATGGGATTAGTTGTTGCATGGAAGCTCGCACTCGTTATGATCGCGGTGCAACCCCTCACAATTCTGTGTTTCTACACGCGACAAGTTTTATTATCTTCTGTGTCTACAAAATTCGTAAAGGCTCAGAACCAAAGTGCTCAAATTGCTGTGGAGGCAGTGTATAACCACAGGATCGTTACTTCGTTTGGAAGCACAAGGAAAGTACTTGGGCTTTTCGAGGAGGCCCAGAATGAGCCAAGGAGGGAGGGGAGGAAGAAGTCGTGGCTAGCCGGAATTGGGATGGGTTCCGCGCAGTGTTTAACTTTCATGAGTTGGGCATTGGATTTTTGGTATGGTGGGAGGCTAGTACATTCTGGGCAGATATCAGCTGGAGATGTGTTTAAGACTTTCTTTATATTGGTGAGTACCGGAAAAGTTATAGCTGAAGCTGGGAGCATGACCTCTGATCTGGCCAAAGGGTCTGTTGCCGTGGCATCTGTGTTTGCTATTCTTGATCGACAATCACTAATTCCAGAGACTTACACTGTAAGTGAGTTTTTGTTGGTTTAATATTGGAATAGTTACAGTTTATGATTCTGTCGTGCGATATAGCGGAAGACAACGATTTTAGCTAGCACAATCAATTCAGAAATAAGAACAGTAAAGATGAAGAGTGCTAGGAAAGCAAGAAAACTAGTGCACAAGAACACAAGAGATTTACGTGGTTCACTACACAGACTTGGTAGCTAATCAACGGAGGGAAGAGACGAATTAATCCACTATAATCAATAACGATTACAATCTCCAATCTCCTACCAATGTATCTCTCATTTCTCTGGGTTTCTCCCTCCAAAACAAGCTTAGAAAACCCTAAAACTGAATAAAACGCATTTAAATAGGCTGTTGTACGAGTGATATGGTCCGGACCAAGAGTCCAAGACCCCGATCGTCCGGACCAAGAGTCCAAGACCCCGATCGTCCGGACCAAGGATGCTGAGAGCTATAGAAGTGTTTCTGGAGTGCTGGTCCGGACCAAGGACATGCTCATCCGGACCACCACCGGACCAGCAATGCTGGGAGCTCCAGAATTGTACCACGAGTGTTGGTCCGAACCAGAGATGCTGCAAACACCTAATTTTGAAGCCACAATCAACAGATTCTACTGTGTCAACATTTTTTGGGCTTTTTTTTTTTTTTTTTTTGCTTCAATTTAAACCAAAGGTGTTACAGTGATTGACATTGATTTTTGTGTTTACCATTAGGCGGGGGATGGATCCAAGCTGGAGAAATTGGCCGGCGGGATAGATATGAGAGAGGTTGATTTCGCATACCCAAGACGGCCCGATAGCCTTGTGCTGCGCCAGTTTTGCCTGGAAGTGAAACCAGGTTCAAGCATTGGACTCGTCGGGAAAAGTGGGTGCGGGAAATCTACAGTGATTGCACTGATTCAGAGGTTTTACGACGTTGAGAAGGGAGCAGTGAAGGTTGATGGCATCGACATAAGGTCTCTTGGTATTAGTTGGTATAGAAGGCAAATGGCGCTCGTTAGCCAAGAACCGGTGATATATTCCGGCAGCATTCGCGATAATATCATGTTTGGGAAGCTTGATGCGTCGGAGAATGATGTCGTTGAGGCTGCTAGGGCTGCCAATGCTCATGAATTCATCTCGTAAGTTCTTCTTGTACATCTATCTTTTTCCAGTCTTGTAGCTGTAACACTACTCGCGGGCAAAGTTCTAATTTCCAAATGAGAGTACATTCCTTGCACAGGCGGTGAAAAACTATTTTTTTACACCACCGCTTTTGTGGCCCCATTGGTAACAGAAAGTCTAAGGACCCAGAAAGTGTTCAGAATTTGAACTTCATCGGTTGCGTCTAGTATAAAGTTTTAAACATAGAATCAACATGTTTTCTGGGTAAAGAGTATCAAGGTGGGTCCAATATTGCTCTGCTTGGAAAAAATATTTATTTTATGCCCCCGAGACACTGCCACGTTGTGCCCAGATCCCTTCTAAGTGCACATTGTTGTGAAACCCATGAGGAATTGTATGGACCACACCATAATGTGTGGTGGAGAAGAGACTTGGGGCATCACGTGACGGTACCCCAAGAGTACTAATTAATTACTCCACAAGAAAGTAAAAATGTTTTTGACTGTTTAAATCTTAATTTTAAATGGTTTAACATATATGTTTAAGTCTAAAATAAAACTTTTGAACGTATCTAGCATGATTGGGAAAGAATTTATCGGTTGATACGGATGCAAAATGCAACTATGTACCTGTGAGTATCTTACTCGGAGGCTCCAAACTTGAGACGGATCGAAGGTTTCAACTTTGAGTATGCGGATTTGAACAATTTTTGGGATGTGAACACTGCTAATTTGGTGATTATTTGACAAATTATGAGATCGTGGGGTACTTTGTAGCTTATGAATACAATGTTTGCTTTGCTTTGCTTTGTGTGTGTGCGTATCTGCAGATCATTAAAAGATGGATATGAAACTGAATGTGGGGAGAGGGGAGTGCAATTATCAGGAGGACAGAAGCAAAGAATCGCAATAGCAAGAGCAATAATCCGGAAACCAACTATTTTGCTGCTAGACGAAGCAACCAGTGCCCTTGATGTTCAGTCGGAGCAGGTGGTGCAAGAAGCGTTGGACCGGATCATGGTCGGAAGGACTACGGTGGTGGTGGCTCACCGGTTCAACACCATCAAGAATCTTGACTCCATCGCCTTGGTTGCCAACGGGAAGGTGGTGGAACGTGGAACCTTTGCGCAGCTCATGAACATGCGCGGCGCCTTCTTCAACCTTGGCAGCCTTCAGAATACATAATGCATAGCACTTATATTAACAATTACTGTAACTTCTTTATGATAGTACTTTGAGATGAAGAGGCATCCTAAAATAAAACAAAAATCAGCTTCGCGGAACCTCTAGTCTGGTTCGGCGGGGTCTACTCGAGCCTATTATCTTGATGGACGGGTTTATATTGTAGGGTTTGTTGAGTAGATCATTCATGTCAAAAATCAACAATGTATGAGTTCAGAGTTCATCGATAGTCACAATAGCTCATAATATCAATTTTAAAGAAACAGACCGACAACATGATTTCTGAAGAATGCACTATTGAAAAAATGTGTCTGATCATGTGACTACCAATGGTCTTTGAACTTGATTTCATATGTTGGTACTTTTTCATCCTTTTGCTTTATAAAGCCAAAAGGGAAGGCTGATTTAAATTAAAGCTTTTCTCCTTTAGTATTTTCTATGTATATTTTCTTGTCTTCGTTGTCATATTAGTAGGTGTGGCTAAGCTAGTCTGGACAGCTCATTTAAAATTTCATTTACTAACAAATTAGGACATGCGTTTGCATACCTTTGTGGTATAGTAGCATTTCTTATATGTGAAATGAAAGGGGAAAAAGAGAGTAATCTCTATTATCTGTTTCATCTGTCTAATTTAAGCGTGTAAGGAAAAATAGAACAAGTTTTGGCGTCAATTTTTCCAATCTCTATTATCTGTTTCATCTGTATTGAAATTTTGCATTTTAAAATCAAAATTCAAAAAAAAAATTGGGAAGGGATTGGGGAGAGACAAAAAGGTGGACCTTGTGAATGTATGTGGAAAATGTTACGATCCAGGAAAAATTCCCAGAAAATGTCTAGGAAAAATAAATGAACGGTTTAGATACATAGTGATGTGAATTTGAGCCGTTCATTTATCTTTTCCGAACATTTTCAAGAAAACTTTTCCTGTACTCTAGTGACAAAAAATAGGAGTAAAGTTTCAAAAATGGGCAAAACTTTTTACTTTTAACTGGGCTAGACGCATAGACATTCGCTTGAATCTGGTTTGATTGGGCCCAAGGAATATTCTCGTAGCGGTCAAAAAGTTGTATACGCAACTGGGCCCTGTTAAGCTGCTTAGGAGGCCGTTTGCGAGCCCACAAGTGCAAGCAACAATGGAAGATGCATAAAATTGGATAATTTTTCTAGTCCAACTTTTTGGATTGGAGGAACAGTCCTCATCTACACCGTATATTTGCTGCAAGTAATGGTTCAGATTTACTAATCAATTATGACTGGTTAACTCTTATCGGTTGGTGTTGATTAGCAAATCCGCATCATTAATTATTACCAATGTATTATGTAGACAAGAACTATCTTGTCCAGTCTAACATTTGCGGATCCGGGGTGGGTTCTATGCGGTAGGTGTTGTGGGCTGTGTTATGCGGAAAAATTACGTCGTTTTGCTTGATTTTCGTGCACACCTCCAAAGCTTCCAAGGGCATTGTCTTGAGGAAGAAAAAATCACTACAAAGTGTCTAAACCCTAAACCCAAAGTGCCTAAACCCGAAGTGTCTAAATCTAAGTGCCTAAACCTACTATACCCTACCCCAAAGAGCCTAAACCCCCTAAAATTGAACCACAAAATTAACTCTCCAAATAGGGCTCTTGGATGTACCAAGAAAATGAGCAAAACGACGTAATTTTGCCGCACAACACCTATCACACAACACCTCCCCCGGATTCAACATTTGCACTGGAGAGAATCTGGAAACTACTCCATCCGTTCTTTTTTAAGTGTGTAGCATCGTAATTCTAACTTATTTTCTCTCACATCAACTTTTACATCTATTTTCCATTACTTACCCTTATCAATATAATAATATCCACTAATTTTTCGAAAAGGAATCTACTTTTAAGGGCAAAATAGGAAAAGTACTTACTAACTTTTCAAAAAGGAATCTACTTTTAAAGGCAAAATAGGAAATGTACCCACTAACTTTTCAATATCACACTTATTTAGGAACAACCCAAAATGGAAAGTGCTACACTTAAAAAGGAACAGAGGGAGTAATATTTATCATCTAGTTCATCTAAGTTAAGCACAATAGGAAATGAAAAAAAGTAGTAGCAATTTCCAATATCTATTTCACCAAGTTAATTTAAACATGTTAGAAAAACATATCCAAAAAACTAGTAACGTATGTTGATGGCTAATTGGTTTTTTAGTGTGGAGAGTCTGGAGACTGCAGAGAGATATTTCAAACATGTAGATATTTTTCTTAAAAAACTAATTACCAAAAATGTGTGTGTGTGTGTGTGTGAGAGAGAGAGTATTGACAAAATTTTCCTTTTTGAATATCATTGGTCACGTGGCTACACTTTAATAAAAAAATGTGGCACGGACGGCTGATAAGGTGCCATTGTTTATACGCTTAGACATTTTCTGCTCTATTTATAATATGGATGCTGTGGAATAGCATTTCAAAAAATTTATGGAAGGAAAAGAGGAGAACGAAAAAATGTGGACCGTGGGTATCTATACTTGCTATATATAAATAAAGCAAAAGGGTGTGTTGAGGTTTCTCAAAGCGACAAGTAGCATGATTTGGTTGGATATTGTTATTGAAATTTAAAATGATTCATGTCACACATTCTTACAAAATATTGCATATATAGGTCCATTTTCAATTCAAATTCAAAAATCATTTCTTTATTCCATATCTAATACTCCTTTCGCCCCATTTTGTTAGTCCCTTGTGCCATTGTTGAATGTCCCAAAATGTTAGTCTTTTTTTAATAGTAAAAGAAATAAGTGTTTAAATTTTCAAAACTAATTAACCTCCATAAATGTTTAAAAATGATTTTAAAAGTGAAATTTAAAGGACAATCATGGAAATCGAAACCAACTTTTCGAGGGGACATGCATTTGAGAAATTAAAAATCCCAAAATAGACTAACAAAATGGGACTGATGGAGTACTTTTAGGCTGATACTCTATCTCCTAATTAATTTATGTATAGCTATCTACGTATGTATCTATTTCGATAAGACTTAATATTGGTGAACAATATATAGATATTGATTTGTAAAGTGGATATACAATAATACAAATACAGTTCGTCCAAAATTTATGTATTCTTACTAACAGATGTGCAGTCGTATCATTTTTTAGGATCCATTATTATTCTGGTTGGGTGCAAGGATGTGTATGGGTCAAAAGAAATTCCTTCTTTTGTGTCTCATTCCAACTTAGGCCTTGTTTGATAACACAGATTCAGCACTTAAAACTGAATCAATTAAGTAATAAGTCATTAAGTAGGTTTGATAACCACATTTTATGTTACTTAACAGATTAAGTACCACTTAAAATGTAGGCTAAAAAATTGATAAAAATTAAGTAGCTTTGAGCTACTTAATTCTGGCTGAATTCCTATGTGCTTACAATCAACCATCACACCTCCGCCGCCGCTGTCACCACCACCACCATTACACCACCACCATCACAACCACCACCACCACTGCCACGCCGCCGCCACCACCACAACCACCACCATTGCACTGCCGCCACCGCCATGCCGCTACCACCACAACCACCACCATTACACCGCCACTGCCGCCATGTCGCTACCACCACAACTACCACCACCACCATTGCCACACTGCCACCACCACCACCACACCACAACCACCACCATTGCACCGGTGGCTACCACCACAACCACCACCACCACCACCACCACCACCATTGCACTGCCGCCATGCTGCTACCACCACACCGCCACCACCACCACTGCCACACCGCCACACCGCCACCACCACCACAAGCATCACCACCACCACACCACAAGCACCACTGTTGCACCGGTGGCTACCACCACCACCATTGCACTGCCGCCATGCCGCTACCACCACACCGCCACCACCACCACCGCCACCACCACACCACAACCACCACCATTGCACTGGTGGCTATCACCACAACCACCACCACCACCATTGCACTGCCGCCATGCCGCTACCACCACCACTGCCACACCACCACACCAAAACCACCACCATTGCACCGGTGGCTTCCACCACAACCACCACCACCACCACCATTGCACTGTCGCCATGCTGCTACCACCACAACTACCACCACCATCACTGCCACACCGCCACCACCACTATCACCGTTACCCATATACCACCACTACCATTGCCATTCCACCGCCACCACTTCACCACCACCACTAGCATTCCACCCTGCCCACCACAACCACTACCACGCCATAACCATCACACTACCACCACTACACCACCAACATTGCACCACTATTACTCTACTGCCACCACAACTCGCCATAATTCCACCACCACCATTACTCCACTGCCACCGCCACCTCGCCACCACCCTCACCACCTCCTAATCACCACTCCACCACTACCACAAATACATGATGACCATTAATAAAATTAAGAGACAATTAAAACCCAAAAAAAAAAATTTTAATTCAGTGCTTAATTTGTTTTATCAAACAGCTTTTCAGCTTAAAAAATTAAGCATTCAGTTTTCAGTACTTAATTTTCAGCTTTCAGCTTTCAGTTTTCAGTTTTATCAAACATAGCCTTAATGTAAGACTTAAAAGGGTCCCCTATTGCTGAGCACAAGAGCAAAGAAATGGATGAGCTATTTTGGGTATGTTTTGAATTTTGTTTGATGGGTAAGATTATTAAGTTACATGAGGATCGATTTTCCTAATAACATCTATACAATAGATCGGGCTGGGTAATAAGCTAAATTTTTTCACGTTCATACCAACCCACTTGAAATGAATCTTTTATCCGAGAACCCCAACCCATCCCTCGTCTTAATCAATAAATTTTTTCACGGTTCAGTTTGGTGGGTTTGACAATATTTTTCACATCCCTAAGAGCAAGAACAGCAGCTTAGGCATAATTTTGGGTAAAATCCCTGATGAACAGTGGATTTAGCTACCCCATCTCAATCAATCCTCCAACAATTTGTCTATCATCTTCTCCACTTCTATTAAATATTACAAAATATTATATATATACACACACACAACCAACCAAAGATCGCCGTCGATCGTTACCTCTTCACCGTCGACGGTCGATGTCGCCGTTAATCGCCATCGCCACGAACGCTGTTGCCGTGTTGATCGCCGTCGCCACTGTTCTTCGCTACCTCTTCTCTCTCTCCGGCGATGCCACCGTCGTTGAGTAGTGGTCGATCGAAAGCTCCGTCGTCGCCGTCGATCGATTGGAACTTCGCAACTTCGCCGTCGATTGGAACCTCCATCGCTGCAACTTCGCCGTCGATTGATCGGAGGTCATAGGTGTGGGACTGGGGATCGGATTGGGCTCGAGAGAGATGCAACGGAGGGTGGGTTTGGGTCGGCTGGGGCGGCGATAGAGAGAGACAGAAGTAGATGACAGAGAGAGAGGAGAGAGAAATAATAAAAATATTGATGGCTGGTGAACAGTGCTTGTCTAAAAATAGACAAGCACTGTAGCAAATATAGAGAAAATGTAAAATAGCTAGGGTAATAGACAAGCTGCTGCAGCACCCATTTTCTTCTTCCTCCTCTCTATTTTGCCCAAATATGCATTTTACCTTACCTGCTGCGCTTGCTCTAACTTGTGGTTTAGCAATTAGTAGCAATAATATTGTGGTGATGATGCATGGCTATATTTTTTTTTATTGCATATATCCTTTTGTATTGGAGTTGGCAAAAAGCTTCTTTTAATGACTGAATTTTAACAAAAACAATAATGGATTAATTGATATCTCTTTGTGTTAGATATGCAATGGATATGCTCATTCATGTTGGAATTTAAAATTAACGCTGAAAGTATTTCTACGGTTTAAAATATTTATTAATAGCTTATTTTTCCATGTGTTCACGGGTTTGATGCTCGTAGAATGCAGTGACAATTGTGATTCAATCGATCTCTTTTTGTAGTTCAAGGTGAACGTTGACTAATTAAAATGATAGACGAGTGCAGTGACAACATGCATGTTATTCAATTTAATTAAAATGGTAACTAGAAAAAAAATCTTTCAGATTGGTAGTTTAAGGTGAACCTTGACTATACTAAAACGATAGGCGACATGTTATTCAATTCAATTGATTTTTGGTATAAAAGTTACGATACACACCATTATGTCATGATTTGTAGTGAAAATGTTATAATTTTTATTGCTGAAAAGTTACGAGACGCACCAAAATATTTTGAATTTTTATGAAGTGGCACAATTTGAACGACACATTAAGTGCATATGATATACACCTTTTAGGGGTGTTTAATGTCTACGTTCCCCTTAAAAAAATCTTGAAGTAGTCCCCTTTGATTACATCAGATTTGATTAAATTGGTAGTTTAAGGTGAACGTAAGATGATAGTAGTACAATAATACAATTACGCGGATAAAAAAATAATAATAGAATGAGTGCAAAACATTTTGTTTTTAAATATACCAATTCAACGGAAGCCATTGAAATCAACTGGAAGAGGTAGATCAGATCGATGGCAATCGTTTTCTCCAATATGGGATGACACAACACAATACAACACAATTTCACCTTTTATCCTTTCTTTTCTCTTATTTTATTTAATCGTAATTGTTGGCCAATTATAAAATCTAGGAAGCGGCTACAATACACACCCCTCTTACGTTGTGTATCATATGCACCCTTGCTATCCACCATTGGATCGCTAAAAGTTACGAATCAATTATAAAAAGTTACGAATTGGTAACTTATTAACCTGAGCAACAGGTTATGTAATAAATTAAAGAACAAAAAAAATGAAAACAAAAACCTGGATAGGGGAAAAAACGACCCCAGAGAAGAGGAACATCGGTGAATCTAACATTGGACGCCGCCATCTCCGATCATCATCTCCGTCATCTCCCATCGTCGTCGCTGCCATCTCCTATCGTCATCTCCGCCATCTCCTATCGTCGCCATATCTTTCCCACAAACTCTAGAGTCTAGACCCAACGGTGTATCAAACGCCGCTCGCCTCTACGTTTGTGGTCGCAGCAAAGGTGCAAAAGCAACAAAGATAGAGGAGGTTGAAGACACACCAAGTAAGTTTATTCTCATCTGATATTTGATTTTCATTGCTTTTCACGCTAATCTTCAGAGTTTTTTTTTGGTAAATAAAAATAGATGAAGCGCTAATCTTCAGAGTTATACTAGAACCGCTATTAGCGCAATTTTTTTGGCCAATGTAGAACCCTTGAATGGTCTTAATTACTTCAGTCCATTACTCCATCTTGAAATGAAGAGCTTTTCTATCATGTGGTTGAATTGAATTGTGATCTCTGGGTGTATGAAGTTTAGCCGGTGGGACGATACCCGTTAAGTGTTTGATGTAATGCTCAAGAAAGAATGTGTTCCTTATACATGAAAACACGCCCATAAACTGTTTGATGTAATGCCAAACAAAGGGTGTTTTTTCGTGCTTTCAAGTGTAATATTCCATAGTGAAAATTTGATATCAAAGAAAAACTAGAACTGCATTATGCTTATATTGGATTCATAGTGAGTTTTTTCATTATGAGTCATCTGCTTTGCTTCTGAATCTGTTGATGGGCCAGATTCGAGTTATTTTTTTACGAAACACGGTTTGGGTTCCACTCACAGGGTTTTGCCTGTTTTGTGAAAAATTGGTGCATTGGATCAAGCCTTCCTTGTTGCTCCAACAAGATTGTCAAACCATCACCCGGTTAGTCAAAAGTAGATAGCTTTGTAAACAAGCACCCATTTAGTGTTTGTAATGGTAACTTGATGTTGGTTGTTCTTGAAAAAGAAAAAAACCACATTGCGTAGATTGAGTAATGACAAATTTTGATCGAAGATTAACAAAAGTTGAATTTTTTTAGACAGATTATCTCTAGGAACATTAATTAGATGACGTATTTACAAGGAGCTCAAAACTCTCAATCCAAAGCCATCGAGATAGTAGATCCATCACTCGAACAACGTCAATATGCCTTGAAACGGTTTGAGAAATTTATGATATAAGGTATTAGGAGGCAAATACTTAGCTGACAAAGAAAAAAATTCCAGCTATCTAATCATTGTGATTCTCTGAATAGAGAATTAAACTTTCTAGATTACAACTGAAACACAGGGTACCTAAAACTAATAACAAGTAGGTTAATTTTTGTCTTAGCTCATTGATTCATTTTAATATAAGGTCCTCTATCAGAACATGCTTTAACAGGGCTCGAACTTTTCCTATGGCAAAGAGGTTTCTATTATGACAACTATGCTTAGTTAGAGGATGATTTCACTATTGACAATCTCGATTCCCCTCTTATGAATGCGGTAATTTTTTTAATGATCTCATGAATTAATAGATTGTGCATTTGTGGTACATTGGGTATCTATATAGTGATGGTATTTATTCCTTTACGTTCAGTTTTCAATTGAGGAATTTGAACCGTAGCGAAAATAGAATCTAGAATCTATCATTGATTATGTGAAGTTATCTAGAGTGATTCAATGCAAAACCGGTTGCAGTGTTGTCTCTAACTTTGAGAACCCCTTAAGGAGTCCCACATCGGGAAGTTGATATACTAACATGTAAGGATTCGTCACTAGCTACTGTATAACTTGAGGTAACATTTTGAGTCACGTAGTTCGACTAAGGGTAAGTAGGTTAGCTGGTGCAGGTCATCACACTAACCGATTCCAAAATCTATTAGAAAGCTTATTGATAACGATTGATTGCCAAATCGAATACTCTACTCACCCAATTTGATTGAACAATCGATGTTGCAATGTTTACCCATTTTATTACATTGCATAATTGATTGTGTCGTATAATAGATTATAGCATTGATTGTAGAAGTGATAATGTATTCAATTGTTCCCAAGCATTTTTTATAACTCAAATTTGAAGACCACTTTGATCGATTACCCAATTGATTGTGTTGTGTTGTGTAATCGATTATGGAATTGATTACATAATTGATTATGTATTCGATTGTTCCCAACCGTTTTTTATAACTTAATTTTGAAGACCACTTTGATCGATTACCCAATTGATTGTGTTGTGTTGTGTAATCGATTGTGGAATCGATTTCATAATTGATTACGTATTCGATTGTTCCCAACCGTTTTTTATAACTCAAATTTTAAGACCACTTTGATCGATTACCCAATTGATTGTGTTGTGTAATCGATTATGGAATTGATTACATAATTGATTACGTATTTGATTGTTCCCAACTATTTTTTATAACTCAATTTTGAAGACCACTTTAATCGATTACGCAATCGATTATACATGGTTGAAAAGTTATGATTTTTTATACTAAAGTTACGAGACCAACAAAAATGTTACGAATCATATCTGTGAAAAGTTATGAAATTTTTTTTTCTCAAAGTTACGAGTTCCACGAAAAGTTACGAAACACACAAAAAGTTACGAAACAAAATAAAAGTTACGAAACAAAAGAAAATGTTACGAATCATATTGTCAAAAGTTACAAATGCTTAATATAAAAGTTACGAAACATACAAAAATGTTACGAATCATATTTGAGAAAAGTTATAATTTTTTAAGTCAAAGTTACGAAACCCACGAAAAGTTACGAAACACACGAAAAGTTATGAAATGAAAGAAAATGTTACGAATCCTATTATCTAAAAGTTACGAATTCTTAGTATAAAAGTTACGAAACAAACGAAAATGTTACGAATGACCGGTTCTCCAGGTCATTTTTTACGAGGTGGCGCAATATGGACCACACAATGGGTGCATATCGTACACCTTAAAAGGGGGTGTGTATTGTAGATTTTTCCTAAAATCTAACATTGACAAATGTACCTAATGTAATTTCAATCCTTTAAAAAAAGGCATATTTTAATTAAGCTGTTATACCTTTGGGACAATCATTTAATTAGTTTTAAAATGCCGGCCTATTTTCTTTGCTTTTTCGTTCTCCTATTTCTCTTGTAATGTTTTATTGTCACCAATAAAATGTTACTTTCTTTGCTGATAAAAAAATATATAAATTTAAGATATTTATTTACCAATATGAATCAGCCAACAAGCCACAAAAGCCTTGCTGCTGGCTTGAGCGACGACTGACACATATTCTAATGTTCTACTAGATCCGGGAGTATTCCTGTAGTACCATGTAGCATTGTCATGTGTACTCTCCACCAATAAAAGACCGTCATCACACTAGGTGTGTCATTTGTTGTCTCTCAATCACCCAACGAAAGTGAATGATAATTGTTTCAACTGGATAATTTGTCGCTACTTAAATGGTTGGGAGTACCACGTAAGCAACGCCACGTGATGCTTCGGTAGCAGCGTAGCGCTGATAATTACTCAGAAAATTGGGTATTGCCATCATGAAGCCTGGTATTGTGCCGTCATGAACGGATCCAGAAATCTAACTGAGGGCACTTTATTATCATCATCATAAAAAAGTATTTCCTAGTCAACCACACTAAATCATACTCCTAATTTATGACGTGCATTACTATACAAAAGTTTGTAATGCATACATCTTATTAAAGTATCTAAAACGGAGTCTAAAATCTAAGACAAAATTTTTAGACCAAGTTTTACATTAACATCGAAAAATTTCCCTTGGTGATCCCATGGTATCGAGGTTTGGGGGTGCACCATAGTTGGGATATCCGTTCTTTGTTGTAATGTTTTCTATGTCTCAGGTCCGTATAATCTTTGTAATTTGTTTCCAGTGATTAATAATCTTTTTGCTGAGCAAAAAGAGAAACATCAACCAAATTTTAGAATGAGAGAGATGAATTTATTGATGGCTTTCTTTGAAAACATTAAATTTCGACAGTTAAAAAAAAAAGAAAAGAGAATTAAGAAATATATGGTCCCAATAGACAAATCATGTAATTTATTAGCGAGATGTACAAGTATTATTGTGTATGTTTACTATCATCGGACAGTTAATTATGCTAAATACATTAGAGTAATGGTAGAATTTTTTAGTTTTGACTTGGGGCCATATTGGTGCGGTATTGGTTCGAAATTACAAACTTCGAAATCTGAAATGCATTTACATTAAAGCCAGAGCTCAGAAATTTGAGGGCCAGATTTCATTTCTGTCGACTTAAAACAGACTCAATATGGTGGTTTGGCTCTAAACAAACCAAGCTATTCAAGTTGGATTACGTACTAACTCGATAAAAGTTTTTTTAAGATCGGTTTATGACATAAACAAATAGAGTGTATGTGTGACATAAACAAATAAAGTGTATGCGTTCCCTAAGCTACTCGGTATTCAACTTAGGAAATGTAAAATTACAGGTAGTTGAGGATTGGCTTGTGTTTGGCTCGATTTAATGCTTATTTGAGTTTCGCTCAATTAACTCTCATTTGAGATCTCCTAGCCTTATGTATCCCATGTTTCCCTCCGTCCCCGCCCCTATCCTAGAACGGTGAATCACATTTGCCCTCCATCCCCGCCCGGGGATCGGGGATCCGCGCCCTGATCCAAAAATCACCTAAGAAAAAAAAACTTGCATTTTTATATATATATTTTTTCCATTACAACATATCTGACATCTAATAACGAAAAACATCGCAACAATTGTCAAATTTTCAACAAAATTTCAACCAACCAAATATTATTACATACCAGCCAAGGATCACAAAACAACATGAATTACATTCAAGCCTCAAAATGTATTACTGTGTATGTGGATTATTGTGTATAAATTATAAACTAGTAAATATAGTGGGTAAACGTTACTTAGTTAATAGTAATAAATATAGGGGTCTAAATGTAATTCTCACACACACACACACACACACACACATAAAATAAAATGGAGAGGAATGGGTTAGAGGTATGAGAAACTAACGTAGCGGAATTCACGAGAAACTAGTTAGCGTACTAGTTCAAACGAAGATAGATCTCGAATCCTTGAGAGTTCTTGAATCCACAAGAAGAAAGATATTAACTTTGAAATTGTTATTGAACAAAATGTGTTGAATAATAGAGATTACATGCCCTTTTATAGGGAAACCCTAGCAAATAGTACTAAAAAATAAAATATCCTGAAAATTGGGGAAACTCCCAAAATTGAAAACTAGAAAGAAAAATAAGAAATTCCCAATTGGAAACAACGTAAACGGAATTACAGGCTAAGAGTAATTCGTAATCTCATTATTATCTAAAATAGCAAAATTACTAAATGGAAGGCCTAAATGAATGAATTTGGCTGAATTCCACCATCAGTCACAACTTAGGGTGGTGAGTATTGACCACAGCGCGATTCTGCTTCAGCCCACTAAGTTTGGGTCTATTCCGGGCTTGTCGATAAATTGCCGAAATTGGCAATTTTCAATTACGAGTTGTTTGGGCCTCCTAGGCTTCGACCGGTCCAACTAATCATAGAACTGGGCCGCTACTTGTTCTGCGTCAGAAGCCACCTCTAAATCCGATCCGATCTCCGAAAAAAATCTCTGAAACTCCAACTCGAACGGGGTGGGCAACGGAGGATCAGATTGGATCAGTTGGAATTGCCATCATTAGTTTCAAACCAAGTTTGGACAATTAACTATCAATTTATCGGGTTTTTTTTTTATGGTGGAAGCTTTTTATGTTGTCCCTCTTATTTTGGAGATATGATATCACTGTCTTGATGGCCCTTGAATCTTCACAAATTGAATTTTAGCCATTGATTTTCCTATTCCTTAGATGATTAAAAAATCATTATGCCCTATTGGCTGCCATCGCCCTAGATCGAACTTGAGATTTGTGGGGAATTTAAAAATTAAGAAACGTACTTGAGAATAATATTGGATGATTGAATTAAATCTGCTATATAGGTCCACAATTAATCCAATAAAAAATGCTAGAGTCACACACTTTCAACCACACACAACTACACACCCTCTCTCATGTGGTGGGGCCCACCCCATGTGGGACCCACAGTGGGCCCCACCACATGTGAGAGGGTGTGGTTGTGTGTGGTTGAAAGTGTGTGGCTCTATCACTATTTTAATCCAATTTTAGGTTGGAATCGAACTAGTTAAGTCCTTGCTAATGAAGAAATTAGCCCAAATCAAACCAAATTGAGCCTATGACTCAATCAATTGGGATCGGATACATAAATTCTTTTTCCTACACTGAGTTCTGTCAAGGGCTACTTGTTCGTTTAGACTTATATCTTTGTGCAATACAATATCCAATGTTAATTTGAGTCTTCCTCTCCTCCTAGCGTTACTATCCAAAACTATCATATCCGCTCTCTTAACTACTCCATCTATAGATATAGTTTATGTGTGGGCCTAAATAACTCAAGTAGGCCCAGTCCATCTGAGCAAGTGGGCCGAAGGGCCCAGTTACTATCAGACTAAGATACGACCCAATTGGGATTACCCCAGGCCTGGTTCCTAAAAGCCTTTCATGCCCGAAGGCCTTCCCGAGTGGCTAGGCTTGTTATTGGGAGCTTGTGCTAGCGTAATGATGCTCGGTTACGTATGTGATGATGTCACCCGAAGCGGTTATCGCGCGTAGGGTACACGGGCCTTGAGAATCAAGCCAAGCCCTACCTATAAATACGAAGCATGATCACGCACAAGAGGTACGTTCTCACTTCATCCCTCTCAAATTACCCTAGATCTGAGCTTTCATTCCTTCTTCTTCGAGTTACTGACTTGATCGTCAGAGTACCATTCTGGACTCCACGGTCCGGGTTGGTGCTAACGAGTTTGTTCAGTGTGCAGGAGCAAAGCTAGTGACGGAGAAGAACTGCTTGCGACCTTGGATTGTGTCGTAGAGAGTATCGCCCCAAGCGTAGGGCTAGGTCGGCAGTAGCATAATAACCTATAAGACCGGGTCGAATCCACAGGGACCGAACGCACCCGGCGTGAGAGTTGATTCGCGAGTGCTGGTTTTAGCCTTAAAGCGGCAAACTTGGCTTTTGGAGTTTGTTTGGTGGAATTCTCTCGACTTCGAGAATGACTCGGAGATTTAAAACGACAAATTAAGTTAAGGCAAAGTCTAGGGGTATTTAACAACCATGACTCGGGTTAATCCATCCCCTCTTAATAACCGGCTCGGGGCATCGTTAAATGCCCCCGAACGGAAGATTTAGATTTTAAAACCATTTACAAGAAAATGTGTTTACCAAAGATTAGGGGTTTTCGGTACATTTTGCAAACGGATGGGTTGACATCGCCCAAAGCATCACACGTGCCAAGTAGTCAAGCTCTTGGCTACGTGTTATCAAAGAGATTAACAAACCCACTCTTTGGTACATAAAAGTGCAACCCCAAATATTTGATAAACAAGCAATGTTTGCCTTAACATGAGATGGATGGATTAATCTCAAGTCATGGAGTGCTAATCACCCCATGACTAAGCCTACTTAAACTACTCACAAACCATAGCAAGAAATAAGATTAAAACGTTGAAGGAAATGCAAAACATGATTAATAAACTTAAAAACTAATTTTAAGTGAAGAACCTAAGTTGGCCTACAACATTAACACTAGAGAAAATCACAAACAACACTTAGAAATTAGAATTTTCAATGGAAATAGCAAGAACAACATGAAAATACGAAACATGAAGAAAATACAAATAAACAGTAGATTTGTAAAGATTAAGAGTACACTTACAACATTAATGAAGATGAAAACCTTGGATCAAAGAGAAACTACCCTAAAAACTAGAGAGAAGGTGGAACTAAACTAAGAACAAAACTAATGGAGGAAGAAGGTGAGGGGAGAGAAAAGGAGAGGGCAATATATACAAACACCTTCCATCTCTCTCAAAATATCCTAATAATGCTTTTAATAGAAACTTTCCATAAGTAGAAAGTACAAAAAGTGCTTGAAATGCTTGAAAAATGCTCCACGGATTGATGTGGATCGATCCACTATGGAAGTGGATCGATCCAAATGGCTCTGGAACAATTTGAGTGGAGTTGGATCAATCCACCATAGTTCTGGATCGATCCAAGTTGATTTGGTGGGTTTTTGTTGAAGTTGGATCGATCCACCATGACCTTGGATCGATCCAAGTTGATCTGGAGCATTTTAATGAAGTTGGATCGATCCACCATGACCTTGGATCGATCCAAAGTGGTTTGGGGGGTTTCTGATGAAGTTGGATCGATCCACTGGGGATCTGGATCGATCCAGATTGCTCTGGTCAGACAGATTCTTGACCCAACTTCGCGGGCATGTCCCGGCTTCGTCCGAACTCGGAATGAGGCGATTCTTGAACCGTTGGAAAGCTCTATGAGTCTACTTTCCATCCCAATTGACCTCATGTTCATAGCCTTTGTATCTTGAAAGTAATGAGCCTTTTTCTATCAGTTGGTCAGATTTTCTCGAGCCTCATAACTCTAGATTTCTTGTTCCTTTGTTCCGGGCCTTCCTTGAACCTTCCAAAGCTTCTTGAATCGACTTCTAAGCTTCGGCGATTGTCCTCCACGGCATTGCGGGACCTTGGGTACTTCCGGATACAACCGGGGATTATTTGGAGCTTTGGACACACCTTTTAGCTCCGATTTTCTGAAACTCATCAAAAAAACAACTCGCGCAAAATCAATCGTATAAAGGCACAAAATGCACGTGTGTGTGATCACAACAAGGGAGATAAGCCCGGATATATACAACATTTGGGGCTTATCAAGAACCCTCATCCCTTCATCATTTCCGTAGGAGTGACAGAGAGAATTTCATCCACCACAGTTTAGTTTCTCTCAACTTCTCTTCTATAAGTGTTAAACCCACCATCTCACAAACGATTTCAATTCTAATCCTGTCTCTTCTAGTCTTACCACAAATCTTTTCAGCTACACTCATCTTACTCGTTTTTACTTGATAGACCAGCACTCTTTCTCGTAAAGCGTTAAAGACATTTTTTGAACTAAAATCTCATTTCTTGTAGATTTAGGATCCTATTAAAACAGGAAAACAGTTAGTAATTTTCATTCAAATAAGAAAACATAATATTCTTAAGCTAATTACAAAAATATTCCTAGCTAGTCAAAATGTTGGGGTGCAGACAACCTTCAGTAGTACCGGGGGTATTTGAGCGAGCTCGGTGTTTAATTTCGGCCATAGAACAGACCTAATTATTTCGCTGTTAGTGTGTAATTAGGGTTATCAGTTTTCAGAGAAAAACAGAGAGAGAGGCGAGAGAAAACGCAGATCTCAGAAAGATTGCGAGAAGACTTGTACTCTTGATTTCGATTTCATAGTGGACTGGTGTGGCTCCCGTGGTTTTTCCTCGCGTTGAGGTTTTCCATGTATATCTGTGTCTCGTTTCTTTTTCGTTTTTCCATTACGCACGATTACTTGATTTTCTATTCTATGATTCATTGTTTCCAAGATCCGTAAGGGTGTCGTGGGGTTGCGAAAATCCTAACACAAAAATCTACTTATAAGAGTAAGGATATAAAATCTTCTAAATCATGTCTTACATCAACTTTATACTCCAATTATTGGCGATAATCATCCCAATATATAAATCTACTACTTGAAAAACCCGTACATCCACTTTTGCAATTATCATTTGGCGGAACAACCATAATGACAGTGGCTTTTGATATATATTTGCGTACAACTGAAACCGTGACGAATCCAGAATTATTCATTGTCAATGGGATCAATCCTAATCACCTATCCAAACAAAATTTAGGGTACCAAATATGGACATTCGCATATACATGTGTATTGTTTATGTATTTGTCATTATTTGAATATACGAATGCATTGTCATTCTACGATGCAGTCTCTGAAATCAAAAATTGCAAACCCTAGCAGTTAGTCAAATAAAATCCCAAATAAAAAACATGTTTTAAAGAAAAAAAAAATGCTACTTCCTGTGGTCCTGGTTCCCATGGAGAGTTGTTTTGAAGGTAAAATGCTGAAATTATTGAGGTCATACATAAATTTAATGGTGTCAAATAAAAAGATAAATTAGGAAACCACGTCAAAATAGTTGGAGAACTTCTTTTTTGTCCAAAGATGTGAAAAATGAAATAACCTAACATGAGATCGATCGATGAACTGCAAATAAATGATTTCGAGGACACAACATCGTGAATTTATTCATTATTCTAGTTATTCTTTTATCTAGTTGCTATTAATGTTGCATCATGGATTTTACATTTATGTGACACAACATCATTGTTTCGGCGCCATCATAATCCCAAAGATGCCTTTCAAAAAAAGAAAAAAATCATAATTAATTCCTAAGACATCTCTATGCAAATGATTTTCCTCTCGTAATAAGAAGAAATGTACGAAAGAAAAAGAAATAACTACCAGAATTTATATCAATTAATGAATAGTCTCCTTGAAAATTTTAAATTAGAACCATGTGTGAGGTTTGGTCACATTTCAATGTCCATCTCTTTTAGTGCTGGAACACCAGAATTCCATTTTGAAGTTGTTCATGGACATTTTTACTGCATAGAAAATGGAATGTTAATCAGTACAATATTATAAAACGCTAAGAGAAAGGGTACCGTTACATGCATACTATCTCTTGTTTTTCTTTTTTTTTTTGGATTGGCAAAAAATATGTACTTTGATAATTCGAAAGGGTACGTACATCAAGGCAAACAAAATAAGAGGAAAGACACCCGCTTCATGACGTTGATACATCATTTTTTATATGACCGGATGTGGGTATAGGATTGGACTCATACCGCAAATCATGGGATGTGCTAAGATCATTTTGGTACGTGTTCCTGATTTTATATTCAAGTGATTGGAGTCAATGGTTGAAATCTTGCATTTCATTTTCTATTAGTCAATGCTTAGCATTTTTTTAAAAATTTAAAATCAAGATATTTTTGTTAATATTTTATTTTTTCGGCTTTAAAAGTAAGATCTTTTACTCGATGACGTTTCAATATATGTTCAAGCAAATCAATGCGTATTTTTTGGGAAGGGAGGGTGCCGTGCATAGCCGTGATGTGCACCACTTGGTCATCCGATCGTGTTTTAGACGGCTGATGTGTGATGATTTTTTACCAGTAAAAATAAATAAAAAATAAATCAAAATTGTTGAATACATCTGGACCGTCAAAAACACGATCGGACGGCTGTTGAGTGCACAACAACCCCCGAATCCGTATTTTAGAAGTCCAAAAATCAAGAAAAAGAGAGAAGAGACAAAGACTTCAAAAAAATAGTATAAGTGGGATATATATTCACTATTTTTTCGGAAAAACACAATCATGCATCCCATAACCATTATGACTCTTATGGTTATTTGGCTGACTACTGTAATGCTGGCACACCTGATTCGGTTGAACTTTGTTCTTTAGTTTCTAATAGATTTCCGACGTACCAAAAAAAAAAAAAATACTCCATCCGTCCATTTTTAAGTATGTTATTTCGTAAATCTAACTTAAGAGACGTCATCATTAGACTATTCATATCAACTTTTACCTCTACTTTACACATTTCACATAAACTTTTACCTCCACTTTCCAAAACTATCCTCTATTTTTACTCATTAACTTTTTGCCCACTACCTATTCAAAAGGAAAATAATAATTGTACAAACTTTTACCCATTAATTTTTCAAAACACACACTTATTAAGGGACATCTCAAAATGGAATAATCAACAATAAAAAAGAGACGGATGGAGTATATTTGTTTTCTTAAATATAAATACCTTTTTTATTCTCTTATTTTTAACATAATACTTTATTTTGTAAAAGTAACCAATCGATATATTCATGTCGATTTGGCAGTCGCAAAATCTTAAAAAATATATTACCCCTCCGTCCCAAAAATTTAATCTTAGACTAAAGTCTGTGCAATTTTCTAAATAAAAATAAAATACATTGCCACATATGTTGTTTAATTTTCACACCAATTTAAAGAAATAGGAGTAATCAGTATCTTTAAGTTAAAAATTAAGAAAATTATGAACGAAAGTGATTCATGTTAAATTTTGAAATTTGAGATTTTCCTATCAGAACACAAAAAAAAAAAAAAAAAAATTGTCGGGATATCATTATACTAGAATCTATTATCGGATGATTTTATCATACTCGGAGGTCAATAAATACAAAAATATATAAGTAATTAAGAAAAGCAACTTATAGCCATTAAGAGTTAGGACGGCTAGCAAAGAACAGAGCGTTGTACAAGTACCTCTATTATATGATTGGATTAATGAGACAACAAATTAATCTACAAGCAAATTAAGGAGGGTACGTATGTACTTTTAGGGCGTGTCATAGAGCTACCTCACACATTGACATAGGTTCATATATTAATCATGAATTCTATGCGTGTGAGGAAGCGGCCCTGTAGTGAGCCGAATTCACTACAACGTATAATGGGATCTATTCGGTTGTCCAATCAGCAATCAACGGTTCGAATAAATAGGCCATAAATTATATGTTAAACATTTATATAAAGTGTAAGATGATCCAGATCGTCGATGGCCGAGCTGAACTCACTACATCCTGTAGTGAGCTCATCACTACAGGCCTCCCCGTCCGTGAATATACGGCGTCGGAGAGTCTTGATAATTTTTTCTCATTTCTTTCAAGTATATATCTAGCTAGGACTAAGGGAATTAAGATAAAAAGAAATAAAATCAGAGAAAGAGAGTTCAAATATTATATAGAGTAAGTTTTACAGTCGAGTACGTAATCAATTTGAGAATTTTGATTATCGAAAGCTGCATCTCTTTACTTATTGGGATAAGGGCTAAGGCTACATGTGTCAACCCTCCTTGAATTCCCAATGTGTAAAAGCTTCGTGCCCAGGTATATACGCCTTAAATAAAAGTATCTTTGCCGATCAAACACTATTTAAAAGTATCCTCATTCTATCTGAAACTATATTCTTTTAGATTTTTCTCATTTGATTGCGGCCTTATTGTAAATAAATAATAACCAATTGAGTATTGTTATTTTCCTTTAGATTCTTAAATAACCAATTGAGTTTTGTTAGTGTTTATTCAACTTGAAAGAAAATATTGTGACAGTATATAGACAAAGACATTCTGTATAAAGTAATGTCGCGTATCTTTTATGTTTATGTAGAAATACTTGCTATTGTCAATCCAACGTCTCCATCACAACTTTGAAATTAACACCAAAAATAAAAAAATATTGAACTGCTGGAACTATATAGATTACGGGGGAAGTATTCTACAATATTCATCTCTTAAAAGCATATACTATCTGTATTTAATATGCGGTTCAAATTGTGCTACCACATAAAGATTCATAATATTTTGGTTCATCTCAGAACTTTTATACTAAAAATTCAATAACTTTTCTACAATATGATTCATAATAATTACTTCTGGTAATGTTTTAGCAATAAAATTCATAATATATATTTTCATCAAAAATCATAACATAATATTGGTTTGGGTCGTATCTTTTATGGTACTGAAAACTTATAACAGTTTGAAAGTCCACATGATACACACCCAAACGGCCAAACACGATTGTGTATCGTAGCATTCCCCGAAGATTCCATGTTTGTACTTTCTGCAACTAGTTTAATTATCCTTTGTTTCTTTTTTGGCTGAATATCTTCCATCTATCCGTTGGTGATGCAATGTGGATTTTCTGACGTAATGTGAATTTTTTTTGCTTTGGCCAACGTTTTGGTTGGTGCCTTTTTTATATACCAACTTTGTTTAGGGAATGGGTAAACACATTTGGTCCTGTGGTATGTGGCAAATAAGTTGGGATTATTAATTCTTAGATGATGATGTAGTTTATCATTTTATTTATTAGTTCGATATAATATCCACTCAAGAGAATAAAATCCGGCTTATTAAAAAAAAAAAACATAAACAAACAAAAGGTATACCTTTAGCATGATCTATCAGATACTTCGAATCAATCACATCGTTCAAATTTTAAAAAAAATGAGCAGTATATTTGAAATGTAAAAATAGGGATCTTACCTTTTTCTTTTTATTGTACTTTCTGTTTTGTAAATAATAAAAATTTCTTGATAACTTAGTGGTCGAAGTGTTTGAAGGATCTATTAGAGTGTGCATCAGTAAAATTAATCCTTGAAATTATTCTGCTGTCAAAAATACACTTTTGGTGTTGAAAATTGAAAGTGACGGCCAAGAATTGCGCCGGCCCTCACTAGTAAGTAATTGCCTAATTGAGTATTTTAAACAAAATTACCCTTTTACCATGTGCTAAAAAAAAAAACAGCCAAGTGTTTTTTTTACTCAAGCCACTGTTCTCATTCCCTCGCTGACCCATCATGCAAATGGTACGCCGCCCTCAAAAGGCGGCCAGCTTTCAATACTAGTTGTTACGCTGCCATTTTTCAAATTTTACTGAATAGCATGGCCCGGGGACAAGGTAACTCAAGTGAGAGATTCGTGTTATAGCTAACCTTATTGCACGGTTCAAAGAGCACTTGTGGATGTGATACAAGCGAACGTGTACGAAAAAGCTATCGTTAAGTTTCGTTGTTCGATTCTTCCGTCGTCGACCCTATCTATGTGTCTACGACTGTTTAATTATGGGAACAGTTTACATATTCTGCAAATTAACAAACACTAATAATATTGGAACGAAACTGCAAGTTCCTTCCTTCTTTCCAGATGAAATGGGGGGCTCTGCTGTCCGTGGAGGTCGGCAAGCCCTGCCGATCCCATCCGAGCCGTCCATTTCGCTCATCAACGACTCAGATCTTACCTCTCCAAAGTGTATCCGAGCCGTCCATTGTATGATGCAATCCGAGCCGTTGATGCACGAAACGAACGGCGCGGATGGGGGTTGGCAGGGCCTGCCGACCCCCACGGACAGCAGGCCCCCCAGGTTCTTTCCAGATGGAGGAGTTTCAGCAATAAAGGACAGACCCAATCAACTAAGCTCTTACTGTCACTGTCTTCTCTTTCCCTTTCAAAACAAAGTCAACTAAGAAAAAAAAATGTTAATAAAACTCGAAAACGGTTGATGTAAGCAGTCTTACCTCTGAAACAGAGAGGTTGATTCCGAGAGAAAATCTCTATAAAGAAAGAAAAAAAAACTGTTAATTAAAAAACCGACCTTAAGGCTAATTGAAGAGACACTCGTCCCCTATACAAATACTACGTATATTCGCACAGATATCAATACGCTCTCATGGGTCCTTAATCAATAGGCCTGCAATATTTGCAATCTGATCTGTTTCATTCTCTGATCACCTCTTGCATTGTAGAAAAAATCATATTCCCTTTTTTCAGGCAAAATGAGCAAAGTGAGGCCAGGAGACAAGAAGGGAGACACCCAGGGTGATCAGAAACCTGTGGGTGTATCTGTGCTTTTCGGATGCGCTGATTCAACGGACTATATGCTGATGGCGTTGGGAACTGTGGGAGCTATTGGAGATGGAATGGCCTTACCTGCGTTACTCTTGTTTGTTAGCCACCTTTTCAATAGCTTGGGCGATCCAAGTGGTGCCCTCATGAATAAGGTTGATCAGGTAAGCATTAATCACCATCTTCTCAGGATATGTAATGGTAACGATTGAGGAGTAATGGGATCAGCAGTATTGAACGATACGTAACGAAAATTGGTTGTTACTGCCGTGATTTTTTCTTAATCGTATTTGAGGGGGGAAAAAAAAAATTAAGTGCCGAATTCATCGTAATAACAATGAATCGATAACGAACTGATATCTATGTAACTGGAACAGGCCAATATGCATGTTATATATTTTCCCTCGTACTGATATATCGGGGTTTAATGAAGGTCAGAAAATCGTTACGTTACAACCGATTTTTAAATCGTTATCTCTCTGTCTCTCTCTCAAGTACTCTTATCATTTTTATGGGCTTTTAAGGGTTTTTTAGTGCCCTAAATTGTCTGTCCAAAGGAAGGACCTAGGGGCGAATGAATCTAACGATCGCCCTGCTCACGTTCGATAACTGTACTGGAATTATAGTAGGGTTTTTATTCTAAAATTTCAAGATTATGTAAGCCCAACATTTTTTGAATAATCCAACACCTAACCAACCATTGAAATTTTAGAAAGTTAGAAAGTAAAAACTGAATCGTTAGAGAGTTGTATTTTTTGAAAGGTAAATAACTTCATTAATCTTGAAAAATAGACAAGACTATCGTTAGAGAGTTGTATGATAGCACAACTGAGTCACAACCAGGAAATAACACCATAATCTTTGTCCCACGTTGGTAGATTAGAAGAAGTATTTTTTCCATGAGCGGAAATGATGTAACGATAGTGGGAGTATCGAATGACATGTAGTGGGAACCGGGTATCGCGGTTCGCGGCCATGAATTTTTTTTAGAAAAAAGTTAGCGCCAAAGCACCTGAACTGGCCACAACGGTCGTGTAGCGAGTGAAAAATCAGAATAAACCAATACGAAGCGGATAGAAGGTCCAAAAAACCAGTACATGACGGCCGAAAAAACTCGGATAAAATCCATTTAAACCCCTTTCAAGTTTTTTTTTTTTTTTGAGGAAATATTTTTTAAGTTATTACTCGTTACAATTATTTCTGTGTGCCTTTGCAGGTTACGTCCAGCATGGTATACCTGGCAGCAGGAGTCCTCGTGGCGGCATTCCTGGGTAATTTTCCCTTTTTTTCTAGATTTATTCGCTTGCATTTTTTTTAAACAGTAGATGCAAGTATTAAACAAGTAGTCGATCCCAATTGATTGAGACAAGAACAGACCGTTTGGATGCTCCCTGTTACGGGATCAGGTCATTTTGTTTATTTTAAACAGCACTGAGAGAGGAAAAAAAAAAAAAAAAACGCTACTGTAATTTCTAAGGAGAAGAGAGCATAGGGGTGCCCAGCAGGTCAAGTTGTCAACCGATCTACCTAAACTGAATTATATCTGCGAACCCATCTGAGATATGTTACAGATTGATGGATGCGGGTTTTAATATTCTAGTTTATCCACCCACTAGCCCTTCTCCACTCCTCTTATTCGCCTAATCCGCAACCGAACCGACCCAACCGTACCTCACTCACTTACGGACGTGTGCGGATGTAGAATACGACAATCAGCGAGGAGCAGATCGGTTTGAAAACCGAGCAAATCTGCCTAAAACCTATCCGTGGACAGGTCTAAAGGAGCTCATTTGTGTTAATACTTATACCCTAAAAAAAAAATCCAACTTTCAGTTAGTTTTAGGGCTCCCTAACCGATCCGTGGGGATTTTGTTTTGTTTATTTTTGTAATTGATAACGTGGGTATTTGTTTCACTAAGCAAATTCACTAATAAAATTTGTGCAGAAGGATATTGTTGGAGTAAAACCAGTGAGAGACAGGTATTGAAGATGCGGTACTTGTATTTGGAAGCAATTCTAAGCCAAGAAGTGGCCTTCTTTGACTCCCAAGAAGCAACTACTTCCGAAATAGTCGACAGCATCTCAAAAGACACTTCTCTCATTCAAGAAGTTCTCGGTGAGAAGGTACGTAGGATTCGATCCATATGGATTAATTATATGACTACCAAGTCGTATAACCTTCTCAATGATTAATAAATTTCTTCTCGGGATTTGCAGGTGCCACTTTTTTTGATGAACACGTCGCAGTTCTTCTCGGGACTCTCATTCGCTACCTACTTTTCATGGAGACTTTCCTTAGTGGCATTCCCATCTCTCATTCTCTTAGCACTTCCTGGAATTATTTATGGCAAATACCTCATGCGCTTATCAGTCAAATCTTTCACAGAATACAGCAAAGCAAACATAATAGCTGAGCAGGCCCTTAGTTCCATTAAAACTGTATATGCAGCCACTGCAGAGGACAATATAGTCAAAAGATATAAATCATACCTTAGTAATACAACGAAGCTTGGTCTGAGGAAAGGTCTTGCGAAGGGCCTCGCGGTTGGGAGCTCAGGGCTTACGTACGCGATATGGGCTTTAGTTGCTTGGTATGGGAGTCAGTTGGTCTTGAACAAAGGAGCACATGGAGGGCAAATTTATGCAGCCGGCCTTTCTATCGTCACAGCTGGACAGTAAGTAGTTAATTCTCTCCATCAACTGTTACAATACAATACAGTGATACACATATATATTCACACACAAATTTAGTTGTGTATAAAATACAATTCTTGAATCATTTTCAATACGTAGCATAATTTATAGAAATACATAACATTTGTAGGTAATGAGTTTTTTTCAAGATGTTATGATTTGAAAGTTGATGTTATGGATTAATTTCTTAAAGTTATGAATCATTTTGCAACATTTTATGAATTCAAGGGGTAGTACACACCCAAGTAGCGGTATGTACTGTAGCATTTATCCGTTTTACATGTAGTAGATTTTTGGTAGTTTGCTTTTTCCTATCAAGATGGTATAATCCAAATTGAATAACCAAGGCTTTGTTCGGATAGCCTTTAAAAAATAAGCCCCTTTAACAATTTTAAAAAATTGACTTTTCCAAGTCTGACCCACTTCTAAAAATGAGAGTTTTTTCCTCCTCTTGAAATTCCCCCTGCTCACCCTGGCCCCACCCCTTCCTTCTCTATACCTACTTTTGACCGGCAAAACTGGGCCAATGGGCCCCCCCACTCCAAAACCCAACTTACGCATTGCTCTCTCTCTCTCTCTCTCTCTCTCTCTCTCTCTCTCTCAAAGAGGTGGGACCATGGGAGAAGAGATATTCTAGTACAAAACCGAACAACAATTTCAAAAAAATTCTTCAAAATCTGGCCAAACCAGCCAAACGAACAAAGCTCAAAAATTGTCACATCACCTTTTGATTATCTATTTAGAGGATGGTTAAAGTTAACAATTTAGATGTCTACAAAGGTATAATCAAAATTAGTGTTATAGTACCTTTTCAAACTAAAAAAAATTAAATTATTTTAGAACTATTTTTTTTGTCAAAATTGTTTTTCATTTCAAAAACTTTTTGTAGTTTTTGAAAACAGAAGTTTTAGAAAAAAATAAATAGTTTTTGAAAAAAACGATTTTGAAAAAATAGCAATTTTGAAAATAACGATTTTTGAAAGAAAAAAAAAGTTTTTAAAAAAAAGTTTTCAAAAAGAAAAAAAGTCTTTTTGAAATAATTTTTTGAAAACATTGTTGAAAAGGAGAGAGAAAATAGAAAGAAAGTTTTTATGTAATAATGAGCGTATTTAATTGAGGAGATTTGAGATCCATTAAATTTGACTATTGTGAAAATGTTGCTGACTTGGATTATTTAAAGGCCAAAATTTAGTTATTAGTTAAAATGTTGTAAATTTTGATTATTGCATTGTTAACATATTTTTGTTTTGATTATGCCATTGGGGATAACTAAAATGAGTTCAAACTCTTGGACTGAGTATAACTTAAGTCCTCCAAAATTGGGGATTCACACAAGGAGCAATAAGTTAGAATTCTATATCTCTCCTTCTTTTCAAAAATAGTCTCCTCTCAAATATCATTCTCTCTAAGGTTTCCATCTGAAGGCCCTAGGGTTTATAGTTTCGATATCTGGAGCATACTCTACTAGTAGTATTTTTTACATAGTGAGAACAGAAGATGGTGTACGTGTTTGTGTTCATGTTTGTATTCGCGGTTCGTGGTTATAGAGTGGCCTCGATTTATCGATCTCGAAAATAAGTATATGTTACACTTCATTACATTAGTTTGAGTGGTTTATAGGTCTCCCATGGATTTAATGGGATGCATAAAAGTATGCATTCGATAGATAAAACACAAAATTGATGAGGAAACAAGCAAAGCTTAAAAACTAAGCCATCAAATAAACTCAAAGATACAGAGAGGTAATCAAGTCTCGTACCCATCTCATTAGGACGAAAGTTTAATAAGAGAACCAATCTAGAAGTTTTAGAGACCAAAGTGTAGATTTCATGAAAGAGGGATCAATGCCTAATTATAGGGAAATAAGTCGACTTTCTGTAATTACCCCCGTCAGTGAACGAGACAGCCGAAGAACAGCAGAGCAAAAAACAACCACACTCTGTCACACCCCTAAAAGCCGAAGAGAGAGAGAGAGAGAGAGGGAGAGAGATGATGATGATTATGATGATGACGCCGACGGAGGTGCGAAGGTCAAGGAAGCGATCTATGCTGGTGGCCGTGGTCTATGCGTGGACACGGCGGCGAGGGAGGAGGACGATGGTCGTGATTGGAGGTCTCACCGGCAAAACATCAGATAACCTACGCACTTCTTGCGTAAATTCTACTTTCTGTAAATGCATCACAATTCATTTGAACCACCATTTTCCATTCTAATTGGAAGTTGCTTAACTGCTCTTTTTAATCTTTTGCCAATAAGTCTTTCCATTCAATCAAATTCTTCCAACTGTTATGCAGATCCCTCGGAGTGGCCTTCCCTGAAGTTAAGCACTTGGCAGAAGCTTCAATAGCTGCCTCACATATCTTTGATCGAATCAACCGAGTTCCAGTAATTGACGGTCAAGATACAGAGGGAATTGTATTAGAGAATATACGTGGAGAAGTAGAATTTGAGAATGTCAGATTCATATACCCTTCACGACCCGATTCCGTTGTTCTAAATAATTTCAACCTTAGAATTGAAGCAGGAAAAACCGTTGCCCTTGTTGGTTCAAGTGGGAGTGGAAAATCCACCGCTATTGCCTTGCTCCAAAGGTTTTACGATGTAAATGGTGGAGTTGTGCGAGTTGATGGTGTTGGTATAAAGGGACTTCAGTTGAAATGGTTGAGAGCACAGATGGGGCTTGTTAGTCAAGACCATGCACTGTTTGGGACATCAATAAAGGAGAATATCAAGTTTGGGAAACTCAATGCTTCGTTGGATGAAGTGATGAATGCTGCTAAGGCTGCAAATGCTCACGATTTCATAAGGCAGCTTCCAGAAGGGTATGACAGCAAGGTATATTTTGAAGGTTTTAGCCCCTTTCTACTTCTGCGGTATGGCTATAACTGGTGCTGATGAAACTGCTAAGGCCATATTGACATTACCCCATCTAGTTTTCTATTCTCAGTAGTCAAGGGACGCCTTTTGTACTGTTTCCAACCTCATTAAGTTATCGACAATTTCACCCAAACTATACGTTTTATATTTCTTTTACATTCTATGTTCCATATATTATGAAAATTCAAAAACATTTTTTTCGTGTTTCCTGAAACATAGTTGATTTTAGGAGATTTTTTCCGAAAAAGAGTTTGGAGCAGCTGTTTGCTATCAATTTGTTTGGGTTTTCAACAAACTAAAAACAGGAAACAGAAAATGAAAAAACAATACCACACAGGTTTAGCAGTGATTTCTTGAACTTGTTGTTGGTCAAATTTGGAATGTGTAGTTTTGATTTGATCAATGTAACAGGTTGGAGAACGTGGAGCACTCTTATCAGGTGGGCAGAAGCAGAGAATTTCTATTGCAAGAGCCATAATCAAGAACCCTGTCATTCTTCTACTTGATGAAGCAACAAGCGCGCTTGACTCGGAATCAGAGGCAATTGTGCAAAATTCCCTGGAGCAAGCTTCCCTGGGAAGAACCACACTGGTAGTGTTCTCCTTTTGCTAGTGCTAGTGAACTATGGTTTCTTTGAACAGAGAATTTAGCTTTGTGTTTGGATCATGGATTTAGAGAGGATGGGTCTTGGTAAACCAACTAAATAGATTTTGCCTCTTTCGCTGTGTCTTTTCCATTTCTGCCATATCTCTCCTCTAATCGATGATCCAAAAGACAAAACTCCAACACTTGACCGACCACATTCATCCAATATAGACCATATCACGTGCATGTGCATCGCACGGGAAGGTGGTAAATAAATCTTTTATAGGGTCGAAGCCTTGTAAACTTAGCTTATAATATTATTGAGTGAAATTCCATTTTACGGTCCCTAATACTTCAATTGCAACTCCCAAAAGAATCAAACAAAGTACAGTAGTACAAAATTATGTTTATATAAGCAAAAGAATCACTTTTTCATAGAACAGAACTCGTACTTTATCCCATGTCAAACTCTTGTGTCCTCTAGATTACTTGTGATCATGCATGAAGAAAGACTTATTTGGCGCTCACTATTAACCATTTAGGAGTTCCCCTATCATCATTTGAAAAATAGGAGTCAGGAAACCAAACTTCAAATTCTAAAGATAACTTCAGAAACTGTAATATGTGAATCTTGTAATTAAGAAATTCGAAATACCATGCACCTTTAATCCCTTCAATGCGAGTGCAGAAATTTGAAATATGATGCACCTTTAATCCCTTCAACGTGAATCAGAAATAGGAAAACGTGTGTTGATAGGGTGTTGGGATCAATGAGAAAGAATATTTTATTTTTGGTTTCCCTCAAACCATTAAGCACTTAAAAGTGGAAACCACTGATTCACAGTTACTAGTTGTTACTACCATAAAAAGTTCCATGGGATAGGTACCAATGGAAAAGGGAGGAAAATCAACATGATTACTTAAGTTTGGCAGCATTTGTAATTTGGGTTTCCTTCTTCTTTTTCCTCTTCTTTTTTTGGTAGTAAGTAAGTAAATGAGTAAAATGAGAACGAAAATAGAGAAAATTCCATTTAGGAGAGAGAAGCCTTAGTGTAGAACAGAAATATGGAATTTATAGATGTCCAACTATCGAATTTTGTATTCCAACCTGTACCTGAATTACAAGAAAGTTTTCTGTTCTTTTTCTTCTTCTCCTTCACCTTTGGTTATTGGCGAACCTTCATTCTCTTACTAATATTGAACTTGATCAGATTGTTGCCCACAAGCTTTCTACAGTGAGAAACGCAGATGTCATTGCAGTCATGAGTGCCGGTCGTGTCATTGAAATGGGCTCACACGATGACCTAATCAAAAAAGAAAATGGGCATTATGCAAATTTGGCGAATCTACAGAATCAGCTCAGCTCTGAGGGCCAAGACCAACACTACAATGAATCTCGTATTTCTTCTGCGGCAAGAAGCAGTGCCAGTAGGATGAGCACTGGCAAATCAAGCCCAGCTGTCTTTGGTACTCTGCTCCCTGGTGATCTGGACCCAAATGCCATATCTTACCCTCCACCTTCCTTTACCAGGCTCCTTGGTTTGAACTCTCCAGAGTGGAAACAAGGGCTAATTGGAGCCCTCTCTGCTATGGCCTGTGGTGCAATTACACCTATCTATGCCCTCACCATCGGTGGCATGATTTATGCCTTTTTCTTGCCTAAAGATCAAATGCAGGATAAGATCCGGAACTACTGTTTTATTTTCTCTTCCCTCGCTTTAATTGCAATGTGTATGAGTCCCGTGCAACACTACCATTTTGCCTACATGGGTGAGCAGCTGACCAAAAGGGTCAGAGGGAAAATGCTGGAGAAAGTCTTGACTTTTGAACCAGCATGGTTCGATGAAGAGCAAAACTCCAGCGGGGCCTTATGTGGTAGATTGAGCAATGAAGCTGCCTTGGTGAAATCCCTTGTCGCAGACAGAGTTTCTCTTTTAATCCAGACCATTTCAGCTGTGGTGTTGGCAGTGATCCTGGGATTAGTTGTTGCATGGAAGCTTGCGATCGTTATGATTGCGGTGCAACCCCTCACAATCCTATGTTTCTACGGGCGGAAAGTTGTATTATCTTCTGTTGGGACAAAATTTGTAAGGGCTCAGAATATAAGTACTCAAATTGCTATCGAGGCAGTGTACAACCATAGGATTGTGACTTCGTTTGGAAGCGTCCCGAAAGTTCTCGAGCTTTTTGACGAAGCCCAAAATGAGCCGAGGAAGGAGGGGGATAAGAAGGCATGGCTAGCCGGAATTGGGATAGGTTTGGCCCAGTGTATAACTTTCCTTTGTTGGGCATTGGATTTTTGGTATGGTGGGAGGCTAGTGTCTAGAGGGGAAATAACAGGTGCGCAAGTGTTCAAGACTTTCTTTATATTGGTTAGTACTGGAAAAGTTATAGGTGAAGCTGGGAGCATGACCTCTGATCTAGCCAAAGGTTCCACTGCTGTGGCATCTGTATTCGCTATTCTTGATCGACGATCACTAATTTCCAATGTAAGTAACATTTTTTTATTGTTTCTTTGCGAGTCTATATTCCTGGGTAGTCACAGTGTGTCCCTTGTGGTTTTGCACCTGTCCCTCATCTGATTGAAAGAGGGACATAAAGCTCATATGTTGATTGAACTAAAGAGCAAAGTCTGACTCCTTCAAGGTTTTTTTCCCAGAAAGCTATTATTTTCTTCGTTTTATTGCACTCAATCGCAAGATGGTTATTTAAAGTGATAATCCAAAAGCATTATACTGGCGCTTCTAAAAATCAGTTTGCTTTAGCTTTTTTAAGTTGTTTTTTGGGCCCATAAGCCGAAAGAAGAAGTTGTGCCTAACAGATGGGTCACAGCTTCTGACCCATAGCAAAAGCCATAAGATGTGGCACTTAAGCTCCATTGTGTTTGGGCTAAACCACTTGTTACCCCTTATTTTTCTTTTGGTATTGTTCCCGACATTGATTTAAATTGTCATGCATAGGCCGAGAACGGAATCAAGTTACAAAAAATGCTCGGCGGCATAGAGTTTAAAGGAGTTGATTTCGCATACCCGGGACGGCCGGAGCGCCTAGTGTTGTGCCAGCTTCGCCTGGAAGTGAAACCAGGGGCAAGCATTGGGCTCGTGGGGAACAGTGGGTGCGGGAAATCTACGTTGATATCACTGATTGAGAGATTTTATGATCCTGAGAAGGGGGCAGTGAAGGTCGATGGGGTCGATATAAGGTCTCTCGATATTGGTTGGTATAGAGGGCAAATGGCGCTTGTTGGCCAGGAACCGGTGCTCTTTTCTGGCAGCATTCGTGACAATATTGTGTTTGGGAAGCTTGATGCGTCGGAGGATGAGATTGTGGAGGCTGCCAAGGCTGCCAATGCTCATGAATATATCTCGTAAGTTTTCCTGTTCACTCTACATGTTTTAGCACGATGCATACCCTATTAGGAATCAGCTGGCAACCGTAATTTTATAAAAATCATTAGTAAAACCCCTCAAATGCAATGATAGACATGTTTTGACTCTTTTTGTGAGTGGGTTCGCGTGCCATTGGGTATTCTGTATCGAAATGGGTCGTATGTTGCATTATCAGGGCAGGTCCTAGGTTGCCCAATAATTTTTTTCCCGTCTGTTTAACATAGATTTTCACAAAGTTAAACCAATATAGCTAGGTTTGGATATACATTTTCATTCATAGAGCTTCCAAAAATATTTGGGCAAATGTATCGAAAGGAATATCGGTTTGAGAAATTTACCTATACGTACAGTTAAAAGTAAAAATACAGACGTGATGGATTACTTCCTAGTGCATGAAATAACTTTTCCTTTTCTTCTTTCCTTTGTTGCAGAGCCCTAAAAGAAGGGTATAACACTGAATGTGGAGAGAGGGGAGTGCAACTATCTGGAGGACAAAAGCAAAGAATTGCGATAGCAAGAGCAATCATCCGGAAACCAACTATTTTGTTACTAGATGAAGCGACGAGTGCTCTTGATGTCCATTCGGAGCAAGTAGTGCAAGAAGCCTTGGACCGGATCATGGTTGGAAGGACCACGATGGTGGTGGCCCACAGGCTCAACACCATAAAGAATCTCGACTCCATCGCTTTTCTTGCCAACGGGAAGGTGTTGGAACGCGGAACCTTTGCTCAGCTCATGAGCAAGCGCGGTGCCTTCTACAAACTTTCCACCCTTCACGATACATAGACGGTGTTTGGCATGGTACTCCTTTTACTTGTTTTTTTAAAGGATCATGAGAGTCTTAATGATAGTTTATCTTCACCAATTTTCGCAATAATAACGTGGTCAAGAGCAGGATTAACTGCATAATATTGTGGTGAATTACAGATTATGTATTGTAGATTTTCAGTTCCGGATTATGAAAAATTTATGACTAGAACATGTGGAAAGTGTTTGGTGAAAGTTTGAAACATAATTTATGGATATGTGTAGTGTATTGGAATCTCAGATTACTGAATTGTAGCTGAACGTTTGACATAATGCTGGTTGCTCATGAAAGATAATATTTGTATTTTTTTGCACACATTCAAAAATTTATATATTTATTATTATACACTTTAATGCTCCTTCTGTTTCAAACAGTAAAAGATACTCATTCCGACCCTTTTAAAGTGTCGTAAATTCAACTTATTAATGAGACGTCATTACACTTTTCATATTAACTTTTAACTCCACTTTTATCTATACTCTTTACTCACTAACTTTTCAAAATGACAAAGTAATAATTGTACGAACTTTTATCTATTAACTTGTTGTAATATACATTAAAGACAGCCAACTAGTTTTAAACTGTCATTTTCTTGGAAATTTCTCAAAAGAGGGGCAATTCGCAAAACATTTTACTTTTTTGATTCCTCAGATCGAAACGAATCAATAATTCATAAAAATTTGATGCAAAATTAATAAACTCGAAAAAATTTAAATAAAGATAACCAAAAAAATCAAAAAACCATTTGCTGGGGAACAAGGCCTTAATTCGGTTGACAAATGAGGTTAACGTCATCAGCAGAACGTAATCTCCGTTTAGGTAACTTTAAGAAGGCGAATTATTTTCAACCATTGGATTAAAGTTGAGGCACGTGGCAATTTTCGGGAAGTTGAATACTAGTGGTGACATCGACCCATTGAGGCCATATATGATGCCGTCATATCATCATAAGCAAACAATACTGTCCCATATGGATCGACTCATTACTTATTAAGCTGGGGTACTCGGTTGTGTTTGGTTTGGGTTTTCAGTTTTGGTTTTTACTAATAATTGCCGGAGTACTCGGTTGTGTTTGGTTTGGGTTTTCAGTTTTGGTTTTTACTAATAATTGCCGGAGTACTCGGTTGTGTTTGGTTTGGGTTTTCAGTTTTGGTTTTTACTAATAATTGGAGCGAAAAATATGAATAATAATTAAAAATATGGGTTAATGATTGAGAGAGATAAAGAGAAAAATGTGAATATTATTTGAAAATAGGGGTAATAATTGGATAATAATTGAAAAAATCGGGTCTTGATACCCAAAACGAACAAGGCTCTCTCAATTTTCGGGAAATTGTATAAGGTCTTGTTTGATAATCCAGATTCATCACTTAAACTGAATGAATTAAGTAATAAGTAATTAAGTAGGTTTGATAACCACATTTTACATTACTTAAAATATTAAAGTGGCAATTAAAATGTAAACTAAAATGTTGAGCTACTTAATTTTGATTGAATTTACAAGGGTTTTCATTCAATCATTTTTTTTCTCCACCACTACCCTTCACACGACCGCAATTATCATTGCCGTCACCACCACCCCCACTCTACCAACACCAACATACTCTACAATTACCACCATCTCCATCACCACCACCACTACAAGTATCACCATCACCACTACTCTACCACTACCACAAGTACCCTTGTGCCATCACTCCACCACTCCGCTACTCCCACCACCCCCACTCAGTCACTCCCACCACTGCCGCCGCCACTACACCACCACTCATACCACCATTTCGCCACTCCAACCACCACTACTCCCACCATCACTCTCCCACTGCCACGATGCCACCACTCCACAATCACTACCACTACCACTACCTCCGCTATACCACCATCTTGCCAATATTCTGTATATTTTTATTATTTTGATAAATGTGTTTTTTTTTTCATTTATTGGTTTCATTTATGCATTCGACTATGAATATATGAGAGGCAAAGTATAAAAATTAGTAAATTTATACCACCACCGATATACCACAATTTTGCCAATATTTAACCTATTTTTATTGTTTTGATAAATGTATTTTTTTCATTTATGCATTCCAGTATGAATATATGGAAGGCAAAGTAAAAAAATTAGTGAATTTGATAATTCAGCTCCTTATACAGATCAAACAACTTATTCGCAAATTCAACATTCAATTTTCAGAACTTAATTTTTAGTTTTCAGCTTTCTCAAACAGTCTGTAAGTTTCTTTTAGAAATATTTATAGTTTCTCTCTATCATAAAAACTTAACAAAATGAAGATCACAGAGAGCTTTTCAACCACCACTAGAAATATAATGAGAGTGGGCAATTATTATACTCCTATGTATCACCCATGTGATGATTCTAAATTTTTTTACTCTTCTCCTCTGCCTCCTCTGTTAACGGAAGAAGAAAAAATGGACGCTCACCCAAACCTTAACCTGTAACAAAAAAACTCTATTGTGAATTGGGTGTTGTAGATTGAGGATTCAAGCTTGGAAGATAGTTTTTTAGTTCTTTTCTTATGATTTTGTCGGGATTAAGTTATGATTGGGTGGGTTTTGTGCATTTTAATAAGGGCGTGGTTCGGCTAAAAATTTTCGACATCATTCCTTCACAAATCCAGATGAGAGGGGAACCAAACAGAGGAAAAAACATCGATGCGCTTCAATACATCACCACCACTACCACTACCGACATAAATGTTGGAAATTTTCGGATCTGAAAGCTGGTTCAAGCTCGTGATTGTTTTTATTTCTTTTTTGAGTAGATTCTCCACGTCGAAACTTACCTTGGTATTCTGATATAAGGTTTCCTTGTTCTAGCTGTAAATTTGTTATGTATATTTTTGAAGTTTTTCTTATCCAACTCTCTCTAACCTAACTTCTCTCATAAGCCCCTTTTTTCAGCCGCCTCTCAGCCAGCCGCCGCTGCTCAGGGGGAGGTCGGGCGCCTCACGCAAGTCTCTTGAACACCGGCTCCCCTCCCTTCCCCCTTTTTTATTTTTTTTTATTTTCTAAGTGTTTTGATTAATCTCTCTCCCCAATCCATCCAGCCGTCACGCCGATCGTTAATTTCTCCTGCTCCGATCTAACATGCAACAGTAGATTTGCATAGCCATGGACTATGATCGCGGTGCAAGCTCTCACAATCCTTTGTTTCTATGGGCGGAAAGTTGTATTATCTTCTGTTTCGACAAAATTTGTAAGAGCTCAGAATATAAGTACTCAAATTGCTATTGAGGCAGTGTACAACCATAGGATTGTAACTTCGTTTGGAAGCATCAAGAAAGTTCTTGAGCTTTTTGACAAGGCCCAGAATGAGCCGAGGAAGGAGGGGGCGAAGAAGGCATGGCTAGCCGGAATTGGGATGGGTTTGGCCCAGTGTATAACTTACATGTGTTGGGCATTGGTTTTTTGGTATGGTGGGAGACTAATGACTAGAGGGAAGATAACAGGTGGGGAAGTGTTCAAGACTTTCTTTATATTGGTGAGTACTGGAAAAGTTATAGCTGATGCTGGGAGCATGACCTCTGATCTAGCCAAAGTTTCCACTGTTGTGGCATCCGTGTTTGCTATTCTTGATCGACAATCACTAATTTACACTGTAAGTAACATTTTTTATTGTTGTGTTGTGGGTCTATTTTCTTGGGTAGTCACGGTTTAGCCATTGTGGTTTGGCTCAGACACAACCCTCATCTGGTTCAAAGGAGAACATATAGCTCACATGTTGATTGCACTAAATTGCTAAGTTCTTTTCGAGAAGAAGTTAATTTCTGCGCTTATTTCTTCATTAGTTGGAGCTAAACCAATGTAAAAATATGATTATCGAAAATGACAAACCAAAAGCATTATAATGAAGCTTCTAGATTGTAAGTTTCCACAGCTTTGTAAAGTTGTTTTTAGCCCATAAGCCGAAGGAAGAAGTTTTGGCTAACAGATGTTTCACGCGCGCTCTTAAGCTCCATTGTGTTTGGGCTAAACCACTTTTTACCATTTGTTAGTATTGTTTCCAACAGTGGTTTAAATTGTCTCACTTAGGCCACGAATGGAAGTGGAACCAAGTCACTTTTTACCATTTGAATCACAAACATAAATTCCCAGGGTCCATAAATATTTTGCCCAAATGAATGGTTGGGATTGATTTTAATTTAGAGATTAAGGGCTCAGATTGATTTTCTCTCTCAAGCTACGGCTCGGATTTGTTTCCAATTCACACTTTTTTCCCGCCCAACATCACCCACGGCAACCGGTCACCACCACGACTCCTGTAAGACGGTAACTTCTCCCTCTCAAATCTGCTACTGCTCTCTCTCCCTCCCTCCCTCAAATCTGCTCTCTTTCTCTCTCTCCCTCAAGTTTGCAACGTCTACTCCTCCTCACCCTCTGCCTCTTCCTCTCGAGTATTATATGGCAACCATCAGAGATTCAGAATCCTCATATACCTTCTTGCTACCACAATCATCGTCTCACGGACCTTTGAAATTTCAGTTCTCGAAAACTTATATATGTTCTGTTTCTGATTACAGATTTCAAAGTCCTTACTGAGGGTTTCGGGCTGAATCTGGGTTCGCCTCACCCCGTTTCTCGCAATCCAGTGCCTTCCATGTCGGACACCGCCCACCGTTTCTCTTCAATTATAATGAGGGTTTGTAGCATTTTTTCGTGAACAACTCGGGATGCTGTGCATAAGGTATTTCCAAGGTAAATTATTAATCTGACTTAGTAGAGAAATTCGAGATTTGAGTTTTCGTTGCCATCCTTAAAATTTTCGATTTTGATTTTTTAGGTCCCAAGGTTTTGAACTTGGCAACCCAAAGTTTAATTTTGTTAACAACCAGATCTCGCGCCAGCTTGCGCACATTTCAACTAGGGTCTGGGTAACGACCGGGCAACCCAAAGTTGAAGACTATTTCAAAACTTTTGAATTAAAAAACACAGAAATGCAATAAAAAAAAGGTACATGTCTCTCGTACACAACCCGTTTGATGTCCCGCCTCAATGAAGTTTGTGTTGTTCTGAGTATATAAGCTGTATATCACAAATATTTGTTCTGTGAGTGATTTATTTTCCTCTCTAACTCAATGGTGCTCTCAACAGGAGTTGAGTGGCTGCAAACTTAGAAAGCAATGGTGTAAACACATGGCATATGACTTAAAAACTAAAAAACTTACATGTCAAACCTATTTTCGTGTAACTTTTAGGCTAAAGATCGTCGTGCTTTTTCAATTTTTGGAGTTGGACACAAATGTAGAATTCCTCCTTTTAAGACTGTAAATGACTGTGTTGGCTTCAGATCTGAAGTACAAAAAAGTTATAGAATGATACTTTAGGAACTCATATATAGCACCGCAGGAAGCGTAATGACTATAATCCTTTTCTTGATGGCTGAAGCGTTGTGTTTAATTTTTTCAAAGTTGAACTTTTAGTATAATTTGTTTAGTTTATATTGCTTAGGCACATCATCTTAGCAAATACTCTTCCAAGATGTGGGAAATCATGTTGTGTCGATTGGAGGAATTGAACAACTTCAATCCATTAGCTTATTTTGGTCAAATAGTTTTCGTCGTTGAGGGGGCGGTTTGAATTGTATGAGTTCCCATGTATTTTTTTGGATTAAAACAAGACGATAGGTTGAATTTTATTGATTCTATAATGCCTATCGTTTATGATATTCTGGTAATGCACTCACATTAACTTTGGACAATGACGACTGTGTTTATAGTTTATTTTATTTTCCTTCAAGTTGAGTCATAGTTGATATAGTTGTTGGATCAATCGAGGTGGTCGACATTAACTACAAGTAATTGGTTCTAATTGTGACCAATTATGTAGATGCGTGTGGGGCAATTTGTTCACACCTTGCTAAGGACACGCAAAGTCGCATTGAATGCCAAATTCTTTGAGCCGTGACTTCAGGAACGGGCATGTGCTAGTACATTTATATTTTGTGACACCCATTTAAAAAGGGAAAATAGTCATTGAAACTTGAGAATTCATAATGAGAATCCAAAATAAACATCTGGACCTACTTTTAACTATTTAATTCGGCCTCCCACTAGTGAACGGTGGGATTGGTCCTTCAAGATTAATCGAGTTGGGCGTAAGCTGTTCGGAACACCTGAGTTAAAAAAAAACTACTCATGCAGTGGACGAGATTACGACAGGAATTTATAATAAAACTGTAAAGAGTAAAGACCCATATATATTACTAACTTCTTTTACGTCTGTTTAAGATAGTTTAACACTTTAACTTATCTTGATGCATTAACATAGTGAATATTTCAACTAAAATCTAATTGAGATAAGTATATTTGTGTCATCTTGTTAGATACATTGACGAAAAAACAAGAAAAGCACTTTCCACGAAGGCGTGGATTAACTTATATTTACACTGGATTATACAGTCCTTAAGATTGTGATGTCACCAATTTTTAATTTTAAAAGCTTATATATAATATTGTGACACAGAGATACTGTTGGTGGTTTTTACCAAAAATAAATATTGGGTCAAGTAATAAATTATAAAGATTTCTACATGGTTCGGCCAAATTTGGATTTTTGCCAAATTCATTGTGCAGAGGTGCATTACAGGGGTGTAGTGCCCATCTGAGTCATTAATCTCTATAATGAATGGTTTAGATTTCAAACAACATAAATTATCTAACATGTAGGATGGTTTTAACAAATCTGAACCGTTAAAAACGCTTTTGGACGACTTTAGATTGCATACACAACCCTTTAGTGCACGGTTTCTGATTCCCTCCACGACAGCCACATCTATTATCAATAATTAATCTCACTGATTATAAATCATCCACTTACGTCAAGTAAATCACAGTGAGTATTACACAATTATCCAAAATAAATTTGTATCTCAAACAACCGTGTTTTTCGTATTAAATTTGTATCACAATTATCCAGAAATGAAGGGAAAAGAAATCTATGAGGAAAGTGCGGAGAAAGATTTATTGCACTTAATTTTTTGATTTGTTATTTTTTTCCACTAATTCCAAACAATAAACAAACCCTAAATCACCAACACATACTTATAGCTACACAAAAACCTTACCCCTCTCAAACATCATCGTAGTCGAAAATGTTATGTTGGCCGTTTTGGGGTAAACTGGTAATGGAGTGATTATTCAGTGCCCCTGGGGCATGGTAGGTGGATGCTCCAACTCTTTTCTCACCACACATTTGTATGGGTCCCACATAATTAAATGGCAGGCACCCCACAAATATATAGTGCGGAGAGAATGTGGGACATCTACTTACCATGCCTTACGGACGTTGAGTATTTTTTCTTGATAATCAGTGGCCTTTGGCTAATGTGAAAAAATTAATTTTTTGCGTTTTGTCCTTATTCAAATTTGTTTTGTATTTGTTAGTTTTCAGTCGATTTTTTGTGGTTTCTTGGCTTGTCTCGACGAAAGGAATCTAAAAAGTATAAAATTATTAGCCAAACTTAAAGTTTTGTGAATAAAAAAGAAAAATAATCTAAAAAACTGGTTTATTTTGACTTTTTTTTCGGCTTTATTCAAAAAACTATTACTTTTGACCACAAAATCTTAACGCAAAATTAACAAATGCAAAAAAAAATTGAATAAAGACAAAACGATAAAATCAAAAAACCAATTTTTTAAATTTAGCCAAAGTTATGTGAAAGGGTTTGACTGAAGATTTTTCCCATTTGCACACATGTATCCAATTTGTGACCGATTAGTGTTTTTTTTATGAATTCTTCATAATTAAATGGTACGAGTTGAATAATGCATGAAGTAGGTCATCCAACATTAATTATGTCCATAGCATGATAAACAAGGAAATAAAAACAATGTCCATATCTCTATCTTTTAACCGCTTTTTAGACTGAATTTGCTTCCTTACTTAAGTTTAGGTTTCCCACTTGACTGAAAACTTGGTGTAATCTGAATTTGCTTCATCCATCTGTTAATTGGTTAAGTTCATCATCTCTGTCTGTCCAAATTAGTCAACTATTCTCTCTCTCACACTCTCTCTCTCTCTCACTCTCAGAGAGAGAGAGCAAGGGTTGACTCCAAATTTATCACCCGTCCATACAATTAGGCCTGATTTGGGTAAATTGAAAAAACTAATTTTTTGGTTTTGTCCATATTCAATTTTTTTTTGCATTTGTTAGTTTTCGGTTGATTTTTTGTGGTTTCTTGGCTTGTCTCGACGAGAGGAATCTAAAAAGCACAAAATTATTAGCCAAACTTAAAGTTTTGTGAATAAAGACGAAAAATAATCCAAAAAACCGGTTTTTTGGATGTCACCTTCGTCTTTATTCACAAAACTTTAAGTTTGGCTAATAATTTTATACTTCTTAGATTCCTCTCGTCGAGACAAGCTAAGAAATCAAAAAAAATCGACCGAAAACTAACAAATGCAAAAAAAAAATTGAATAAGGACACTCGAATTCATTTTTTATAATCAGATGCTTTTACACACTCAAATAATCCTAAGGTTCTAAGGGGTTGTTCTCCAATGGATTTTATCAAGATTTTGATAAAATCAACCCCTTGATTTTATCCATTCGTGAAGACATTTGATAAAATCTCTAGATTTTTGAAATTTTTTAATGCAAAAATCCACGGATTTTATCACATGTCTTTACGAATAGATAAAATCAAGGGGTTGATTTTATCAAATGTTGATAAAATCCATTAGAGAACTTAGCCTAAAGTTAAAGATCGAGAACAATTTTAGTGGCCTTAAAAGAGTAATTGATAGCACTTCTATTTTTTCGAAACTGAAATCTTAATAATCTTAAAAGGGAAATGCTTCAATACACACATCTTATTTGAGTATTTTTATCATACTCACCTCTATAAAAAGCATAAAAGTTACAATACACACCCCTTATTTGGGTGTATATGATACACACTCCAATAAAAGTTACGAATTTTTTTGTAAAAGTTACGGGTTTTTTTTTATAAAAGTTATGAGAAACACCAAAATGTAACAAATCATAGAAAATGTTACGAATCATATTGCCGAAAAGTTACGAAAGACTAAAAAATGTTATGATTGCCGATGAGATGGCACAATCTGGACCATACAATAGGTGCATATGGTACACCGACATCCAAATAAGGGATGTGTATTGTAGCCATTTCCAAAAGTATAATTTTTAAAATTAAAAAAAAGAGTTGCGAGATACTAAAATGTTATGAATCGTAGAAATTGTTACGAATCATATTGCGGAAAAGTTATGAAACACTAAAAAAATGTTACGATTGCCAATGAGGTGTCACAATATGAATTATACAATAGGTGCACATAGTATACACTTTTGACTTTTGGGTGTGTATTGTAGCCTTTCTCATCTTAAAATGAAGCAAATTTGGTAAGTCTTTGATCACCATGCCAAAGGATTCTTTTTAACTAATTTTTGGACTTTGATGACACCAAATTGGATAATGAATAAAGTCGGCCATCCAATCACACTTTGGCCCGTGGGCCATGCGCTGCTTTGGGCCAGGGACTGTATTCATTTCAAAATACCTCATATTTTCTAAATTGCATTTTGCATCTGTATCGTTTCCTATTGTAACATTTTCTATGATTATGAATAAAGTTTGGTTTTTTTTTTTTATCAGACAAAATTATGAATCAATTTTATTAATTCATTAAACGTTACTCCAAGGGTATAGTCTCAGAAGGATTTGATCCAACTATTGTTCGGTTAAGTTTCATCATCTCTATCTTCCTGAACCGGTCAACTCTCCCCCTTTCCCTCAAAGGGTTGACTTGATTTTTTTTTCCTATATATCTCCGCCCATTCAATTTTTTAATGATATTTTAAATTTTGTAATTTCTTTATATTTTTAGTGAAAATGATTGATCAATAATGCATAAAGCAGGTCTCCCGTTACTCTTTGTTAATGTTCATATTCGTGCTTCTGAATTGTTCTTGGGACTGCATGAATTGATTCCTTTAGGAGTAAGGTTTTCTATGAATTAAGTTCATTATTTGATTTAATACTAATCAGTAGGTGTAAAAAAATATAAAATAAAAAAGATATTCTTAAATTGCATCTGCACACTTCAACTGAAATACAAAAGATATTCAACCTTATTCTTCCTACCTCTTTTGTTTGCGTTCAGTTCGAACTTTTCAAGTAAAGAATTTTACAAATTGGTTGGCATGATTTTAGATTTTAGATTTTATTTGTTTTCTATTTCTATAGATACAAATTACAAATAGATAAGAAGAGGGACATTCCTTTTTCCGGGCTTATGTCTCCACATTCTAGTGAAGCTTTGGCCTTTCACAAAGCTCTAGTTATTGCGGCCAATCACAGATTCTCGAAGTTCATTGTCGAAGGAGACTCGCTACAAGTGGTTCAAGCACTAACTCAAGATGGAAAATTTTTCTCGGGCTGACGTTCCATTCTTGGTGATTGCTCGGTGCTTTTACCCTTATTTTCATCGTACTCTTTTGTTCATGTAAAGGTTCATGTAACAGGGTATCTAATTCTCTAGCTAAGCAAGCCCTATTAGGCCCTGTTTGGCGACCGGATTTGCTTCTCACCCGGATTTGTAATCCAGGTCCCACCACAAGCCGGCGTTTGGCACGCCATTTTCGACCCCCGGATTTGCGAAAAAAAATACACTGTTTGGAGTACAAATCCGGGAGCACCCGGATTTGCCAACGACAGCCTCCCCCCTGTCGTTAGCTAACAAGGGGGGATTTGGTAGATTTCATACCCGTTTTACCCCTCCAAATCCGGGGGTGATTTGGGGGGTTTTTTTTGCTCTGTGTGTGTGTGTGAGAGAGAGAGAGAGAGGTACCTGTAGCAATTTTCACCGGAGCACCAATAATCGCCGGAGCTGCTGGGTTCGTCGTGGACTCGTGGGTTTGCTCGATCTGTGTGGGTTTTGTCCGAAAATGGGTAATAGAGGGTGGAGATGTGTTCTTTGTCCGAAAGTGAAGGTTGAAGGTGGAGAAATGCAGTGGGTAATTATCCTGTGTAGCAAAATAAAAGGTGGAGATGTGGGTTTTGTCCAAAAACTCACGAATTATTTTTTTAATATGGAATGTACTCTCTCTTTAAATGATAGTGGCAACTAAACCCTCAATTGCATTTTTTTAAATTTGTATTAAATGACTAGTGGCAAATAAAGCCTCAGTTGCATTTTTGTAATTATTATGTAATTATTGTTATTATAATAAAATTAATTCATTTAGTTTATTAAAATAAAAAATTGGGGGCAAATAGGTCATTTGTTCTATTATCCTATCAAATCTACCTTCCAAATCCCTCTTCTCAAAATACCATCCAAACACCTCACTAACAAATCCACCCTTCTTATGAGGTGGGGCCACCCTCATTACAAATCCACCTTCAAATTCACCCTCATTACAAATCCACCCAAAATCATCTCCGGTCGCCAAACGGGGCGTTAGATGCTAGATTTGGGGGGGGGGGGGGGCTCGCTAGTCTCGCCCATGCTAATGTTCGGTCTTTGGACTGCTCTCATTCGCAATAAAGTTCTTTATGTTTCCGGGAAAAAAATTTAAATATTTCAGTTTTATGATATTTTTGGGGTAATTAAAAAAAGATGGTATGTCGTTTTTGTACAAAAAATATAATTTATAAAACAGGGAATTAACTGTTATTCCGAAGAATAGTGGTTAAGTCCGAGATCGTCCACGGAGAGTAAAAAGCTAAGTTGCGGTACTTTCAATTAATTTCTAATTTAATTCTGAGAGCAAGAGAAGTTTGGGATTTGATTGGTGAAACTAAAATTAATACTAAAATTAACTAGGAAAGCAGTAAAGGTTTTGAAAGCAAAGGAGAGAAAGGACTAGGGCTTCGATTCCACCTTCCCCTTGCAATATAATCGAATAAAATCCAGGGTATTTATTCAACATAGAAAAAATAGGATTGTCGCTAGGGCTTGCAATCCCTATCGACAATCGTCAAGAGGATTCGCAGGATTTATACACCGTAAAGGCTATCTCAACATAGCGCGGGTCGTCTCACCGGACTTAACGGGCGGCACGACCCGTCTAACGTTGTATAACCCATCTCAGAGACTATCCTGAAACAGTGAAAACTATTGCATGACAATGCTTGATATCCGGAATACAAACATTATGATTAATAGGAAAATTATGCTCTTTCATAAAAATATGAATCATCCCAAGTCATACAATTATTGTTGAATAAAAACCCTAGAAATTAATCTATTACATTACTCGGAGAAAGTTTCCTCGTTACCCCAGTCGAAGAATTTAGCCGATCATCGCGGATGTGTTCTTCACAAGGTCGACTGTGGTGCTCATAACTCTATTGTGATGTTGCGGCTGTTGTGCTTCCTCTGTTATATGCCGCAACAATTCCTATTATCCGTCACTTTCGATACCCCCCCCAGAGCTGTCTGGAACAAAACCCTTGCTGCCCTTTTATACATGCATCTGACCGATTTATATTAAGGCCATCGTAAGACCTCGTGGAATTGTAATTACTCGGCCCCAATTTCAATTACCCAATACTTGGAAGCCCAGCTTGAACTTTTAAACTAGGCCCAGGTGCAAATCAATCCATTACTCTGTGACTTCAATAAACTAACAACAAAATTATATTCCACTCCACTGAGTATTTTGCTTTCATTTGCTGGGCTTAATCCAATTCCTTTGGTTGGTTTTAAATTGGACTTATCACTTTGACTACGCGGACCGTGCAACTTTACTTGGACACTATATTAAATCTCTGGCTTTGCACGTTAGCTCCAATTGTTATTCGCGAGTTCTCAGGTCCTGAAATAAGAAAAACGAGTATCAAACCCCAAATAATATAATAAACGGGCGTATCAATAATAAATTAGGAGCCGCTAATGTGCACATTTGCGCCCCTATCAAAAGACAAATTCTAAAATCAGCCCATGGGCTGTCGTTAAGGATAAAAAGTTTATTGAAATATATGAAAAGCGAATCAAGTATGTGAAAGTGTATTACAAATTGTAAAAAATGTGTTAAAAATAAATAAGGATACTGCAGATGAAAATAAAGGTTTATTCAAGTTTGAAAGAGTCATGGCATAGCTTTGATGTAGGAATAATATGATTATTTTTTGTCACAAGCCAATTTCACGCAAAAGTTTTGACAATGAGTTTACCAATTCATGCTAGCTTTCAAGTCTCTTTTACGAAAACGTACTCTACAAAAGTAATTACAGTACTCCTCCAGTCTTTTACTTGTAAGTTTTACCTCGTTCAACTTGATTGTTGGATGTTCAATTGCACGTGCTTTTCCGACCAATATTTAACAGTTTGATATATCATTTTATCGTTGGTGTATCCGCCATTATATATGAATACGTAATTTGTCTCATTCATGTGCAATACGTCTTTTTCAAGTCGTATAACATACATATGGTGGATTGCATCTTTATTATGAATGAAGTTCTTACTCTTACTGAAATTTAATTGTTAGATGTGTTTTTCGTTTTTAGTTGGTGCACGCTGGTTCATGGTACGGGTGATTACTTCGCATTGATACTAGCCAGCTCTTTTCCTCTTATCTTTTCAACGTACCCTCATTCATGGCCGGCTCAGGCCCCAGGCGTGGGCCTAGAGCACTCCAAAAAATGCTGATTTTTTGGGCACTCCAACATTTTTGGGGCTTTTAGAGGCCGGTGCTGTGAGCAATGGCTCATACTTCACCAAGTCCTGGTACAATTACACACGGAAAAATGCACTGTTAAAATTACACACGGAAATCCATTGCTCATTAAGTCTTCCCAATACTGTTAATTGTGGAAATGCACTGTTAATTGTGAATTTTGACAAGAATTAACAGTCCTAATTCCAAAAGTGCAGTGTTAATTGTTGTATCAAAATACTGTAAATTGTGAAAATGCATCGTTAATTGTTAACACTAACAGTGCATTTCAACAATTAACACTTTTTGTTTCAACAATTAACACTGCACTCTCGGAATTAGCACTGTTAATGTGTTAATTGTTGTATCAAAATACTGTAAATTGTGAAAATGCACCATTAATTGTTAACACTAACAGTGCATTTCAACAATTAACACTTTTTGTTTCAACAATTAACACTGCACTCTCGGAATTAGCACTGTTAATTGTTGTCAAAATCCACAATTAACAGTATTCTGAAAGTGCAGTGTTAACTGTTAAAACAAAGAAGTGTTAATTGTTCAAACGGATAAGTGGCAGGACCCAAGAATAAGTGGCAGGACCTGCCCAATACTCTCTCCCAAAATTGGGACCGGCCCAACATTTTCCGAACATTTTTTACAAATGGGCTAGACTATGACTCTTTTTTTACCCAAATAAAGAAAAAAAAACCATTATTAGTTACAAAATAGCCCAAACCATTGTGGTCCAATCTAAAAAAAAAAAAGGCTCAAAGATAAGTTAAAATAAAAAAAAAAGGCCCAACATGGATTTTGTTTGTAAAATCCATGTTGAATGTATTCCGAAATCAAAATCTATATTGTATCATGGCAAAGGTTTTTTTTTAATTGAAAAATTATTAGTTAATTGAAGGATGATTATGTGATTAATTAGTTAAAGGAAAATTAGAATGCTTTAATTTCTCTCAAAATCCGGAAAGAGGGAAAAAATTCATCTTCATAGTTGTGGTTTTACTGTTTCTTACATTTGATTTATGGATTTGTCATATGTCGAAGAGTTTTATACTCTTTGAACTTGTCTCAATGGATTCCATTTTTTTAGTGTAATAGCTTCATTTTTTGATGCCATAATAATGAAATTTTCTTTGCCGATGAATTCATTTTTCGATGCCATGATAAAATGACTCGGTAGAAGAGATGGATTATACAACTATACAAGTGTAATTATACTTTTGCTTCTAAAAACGCAACATGAGTAATATTTAAGTGATAATCGTGCGTTCAATATGTATTTGGAGACTTTGTATTTTGACTTTTTTGTTATTATATAATGATTAGTAGAACTTTATAGTGTATTGGTTTTGTCGTATTGTGATTGTTACTGGAAAAACAATTTAAGTGTTATACTCTTAGGGCACATTTTTTAGGCCAGGCCTAGGGAACTCCAAACCCTTGGGCCGGCCCTGCCCTCGTTGAGTTTTTAATAGGAGTAAAATTTTCTTTTGCCGATCAAAAAATCACTAAATATTCTACCAATTTATGTTTTGCCCTTGCAAATGATTTTCCCTGAAAGACCCTTTGTATAAAGGACAAACAGAAGAGTCTGGGTGACCACCCTGCTTAAGTTACAAATTTTCTTCACAACAATTGTAATTTTTTAAGGAACTTCGAAACCCGACGAATCCAGGGGAGGCGCTGTGCAGTATGTGTTGTGCGCTATGTTGTGCGACAAAACTACGTCGTTTTGCTCATTTTCTTAGTATATCCAAGGGCTTTGTTTGGAGAGTTAAGTGTGGGGTTTAATTTTGGAGTTCAATTTTATGGGATTTAGGCTCTTTAGGGTAGAGTATAGTGGGTTTAGGCACTTGGATTTAGGTACTTTGGGTTTAGGCATTTCAGGTTTAGGGTTTAGGCATTTTGTAATGGTTTTTTCTTCCTCCAAACAAGTCCCTTGGAAGCTTTGGAAGTGTGCACAAAAATCAAGCAAAATGACGTTGTTTTGCCGCACAACACCTACCGCATAGCACCCACCCCGGATCCAAATCCGACACACGTTTGTAATCCTACATGATCATGTTTTTGTTATATAGGTTTATTACGATAACTATTTTAGTATTGTTCTTGCAATTTGTATTACCAATTAATATCGCCTTGCAAGTGGCATATATTAATTTTATTTCCATCTTTGTCAATCTGACGTTGAAATCTCGTCCTGACTTTAAATGTGAAGGGTTTGAATCATCAAAATACATACTTTTGGGAGAGAGCCATACAAAATCTCATTTCCTCAGCCTAACTATTGATTGCACAATCAACGACCCTGTAGTAACGTAGTGCAGCTCCTGCACTACAGGATCCCCAATTTCGACTAACGGTAATTCACATGGCTGTAGTCTCCTATATAGTATGTTACTTGACTGATAGGAATCTATGTAACACTCCCACCGTCCCAATTTAATGATCCCTCGTTGTATTCTAACCAGATAAAAAATTAGCTATATTTTCCCTGAAAGACCCTTTGTATAAAGGACAAACAGAAGAGTCTGAGTGATGCAGGGAGGCGTGTTGAAATAAGAACTTGCAACAAGGACAATCAGGAATTTTGTCTGAACTAGAGGTACTCCCTCCTTGAACAAACGATTAGAGAAAAACTCTCATTTTCATTAATCAAAAAACAACTCCCTTGCCCTAAAGCTTACATCAATTATTTATACTAGTAGCAACCCTAAAACTAAAAAGGAAATAAAATACTAGCTAGAAACCCTAATTCTTGTATAACAAGAAAACATAAAATAGGAAATTGAATCAACCTAAAATTAAGAAACTAAATAACTCCATACTAGTAATCTCCTACCAAAATACTAAAATTGAAATAAGGAAAACTTCAAAAAGCTATTTTAAATAATATTATTTTTCCATTTTGCATCATTCTCTCCGGCTTAAAGAAACTCGTCCTCGAGTTTATACAGTAGAAGTCGTCGAATCTTGTCCGCATTGATCTTGTACTTCAAGTTGATTTTTCCGAATCCAAATTTCACAAAGGAATCTTGAAATTTTGAAGGAATAATTTTCATTACCAAAGCAAATTCACCTTCCTTCTCGATCGAAACAAATGGACTTTTAGTGTCTTTAACAAATTCTCAAAACGGATCAACATATTCGTTAGTGCTCTCGTCAACTTCACCATCTTCAAGCTTTTCGTAAGAATCAAATTTAATTGATTCTTCTACATCTGTTTCTAACAACGCCAACATAGAAACAACTTTTTTTGCAACTTTTTTTTATTTTATGTAATTTTCTCCACCGGTTCTTCGTAAAAAACTGGTGGCTTACTCCAATCCACTACTGGATCTGAAATAATATTTGAAGTGAAAGGTCACTCAATGGTAGCCCCTCTCTTGTCCTCCCCCTTGGTTGATAGTTACCCGCCAAAGGTTTGGTGATAGAAACGTCATCCGACACCTCCTCCTCTTTCGGAAACCGAGGTATAACAAGATGACGGCGAGGTGGATTTCCCCCAACAATTAGGGCAACAATCTGGTCGGCAAGGGCGTCAATCGCGTCCGACACATGTTGTTTTAATTTTTAGAATCGCGCATCTATTCGTGTTTCTCGTGCAGCTTTACTTCGTTCATACACATCTTCAGCAACAACATAACGACAATAACGAACTCCTTGTTGCGCCATGATCCGGAATCGAGCGCAGGCTCTGATACCAACTGATGCAGGGAGGCGTGTTGAAATAAAAACGCGTAGCAAGGACAATCACAAATTTTGTCTGAAATAGAGGTACTCCATCCTTGAACAAACGATTAGAGAAAAACTCTCATTTTCATTAATCAAAAAACAACTCCCTTGCCGTAAGGCTTACATCAATTATTTATACTAGCAGTAACCCTAAAACTAAAAAGGAAATAAAATACTAGCTAGCAACTCTAATTCTTGTATAACAAGAAAACATAAAATAGGAAACTGAATCAACCTAAAATCAAGAAACTAAATAACTCCATACTAGTAATCTCCTACCAAAATACTAAAATTGAAATAAGGAAAACTTCAAAAACTATTTTAAATAATATTATCTTTCCATTCTGCATCACTGAGTGACCATTTTATGTGCACTGGGACTATATGAACTGTATATGCGACTTGAGGGTATATTTTTGTCCGAAATAATGGGCCAGGACTAATTTAATAATAATATGCGGAAAAATAATATGTTAGGGACTAATTTAGGTAGGGATGAACCTAATAAGTAGGGCTAAACTCTAGGGATGACAATCTCAACCGAACCAATGGGTACTCGAATTATAACTGGGTTTTTTTCCGAACCATAACCGAAATATTCCCCATGAGTACGGGTATGGTATGGGATGTGAGATAACCGAAAGGGTTCGGTTCGATTCTGGTTTGAGCTGATAATCGAACTGTTCCTCGAACCGAACCGAACTAAATATGTGTAATTACAAAATTACCCTTCATATGTAGAAGTTTAGCATGTGTAAAGCTTCAATGCATTGAATTTCTACTTAGATGTGTATTAGTTTTGCATTTAAAATATCTAGATGCATATTTGCGTACCTTTTAAATTAACGGATCTGTGGCATTTCCAGTTTAACTAATTTTTATATTTGAATTTCATTCATAATTATTTCGTTTTTATTTTATTTTCTAATTTAACGGGAAATACCCGAACCGACCCCGATTGGTTCAGTTATGGTTTCAATTTCCCCTATCCGTTCGGATTTCGGTTCGGTTGTAGGTATCCATCTTGTTTCGGATAATTGATTTGGATATGGCAATACCGGAACTGACCCATTGCCATTCCTACTAAACTCTAAAAAGCCCTATAAAACAAAACTTGTTGATATCCGATCAATTTATGTTTTGCCCTTACGTGAATGATCTTCTTTGAAAGACCTTTACACAAAGGATGAATGGAAGAGGCTGGACGACCACACGACCTACGACCTGCTTGAGTGGAAGAGGCTGGTCGGCCATCTTTTTTAGGAACTTTGAATGTATATAAGTTTCTCCGCCTCATGTACTTGAAATCCGACACACGTGTGAAATCGTGCATGATCATGTTTTTCTAATTAGTGTGATTGCGATTACCTTTTTTGTAGTATTGTTCTTGCAATTTGTAGCTCCAATTAATATCACCTTGCAGTTGCATACACTGTAATTTTATTTCAATCTTTGTGTATCCGACGTAGAAATCTCATCCTTACTTTAAATGAAGGGGTTGAATCATCAAAATTCATTCTTTTGGGAGAGAGTCATACTACAAAATATCATTCCCTATATGTTACTTGAAGTGTCTGTGGAGCTCATACACTTATGAGTGTAGATGTGCACATAGGTGTGGTAACGTTGTATCATCTTTTTGAGAAATTATGGGTGCAAAAGTGCAAATAGGATAGGGTACACGTGGTGCCCAAGCGTCAATCTCTGCCGTCCAAAAGTGTTTTTGGACGGTTTAGATTTCTCCCTCCGTTCTCTCAAATCAGGACTATTTAAAACACTTTTGGACGGTCAAGATGTACGGTGGGTACCACCACCACGTCGTAGCACCCAAATTTTTGTGCATTTTTTTCTGGTAGCTAGGTAGACCATGCAGGAGATGAGAGGCAATGACTAGAAGATGCCCGGTAGAAAACATGAAAAGAAACTCAAAAACAAACCCATAAAGTGCATCCGACTCGTCGGATGCACTTTATGGGTTTGTTTTTGGGTTCCTTTTCCTGTTTCCAACTATTTCTCATAAAGACTAGAACCATCCTTTTAGTAGCAATTGTCCTTATCAACTCATTTTCACCAAAAACTTGTGTACTGTGAATTATAAATAGATCTACGGACACAAACAAACATAAAAACTTGCTACAAAGATCATATGTAGCTTCAATTTGCTGTAGTTCTCAATGCATAGTGTATGCGAATGAGTCCAGGGGCGGACCCACATGGGGCACGTACCCCCACTCAAAATGAGAAAATCTCACTTGTGCCTCTATATATTTTGAGTAATTGTATAAATAACACTCAAAATTGAAATATACCATTTATATATAAATTGAAAATAATTGGAGGATTTATCGCATTTCATGCATCAATTTTCTTCCATAACGTTGTTTGATTTACAATTGTCAATTTATAAATTGTTAGTGTGGTTGGGGTATAAACTTCTTAGTTCTTACTCATTGTTATTTATCACAAAGACTCTTGCTAATACCCATCCACCAGGCAGAAGATAATATGACAAACAAGTTCGGATATCAATACATTTTCACTGATATCAATACAAGTTTCTCGGATATCGGTATATTTTCTACACATTATCAACTACCCTAAGGGTTGATGTAAGCATTTTTTTCTATTATGAAACAAATTTTTTCGACATGATCAATCGAGTGCCCCCACTACATAAATTTTTGGGTTCGCCACTGAATGAGTTTAATTTCTTGTTTTTCTTTTTCGCACATTGTCCAAGCATGTTGCTATCGATTTCGTCAAAAAAGTATACATATTTTCTAACAAACGATTACATGTTCTAAGTTAGCAAATCAAATAGTGAAGCCATCGATCAAAAGAACAGACTAATAATGGAAAAATGATTCACGATTCACGAGCTTACAAAATCAATGGGTTTGATGTTTTACTCCTACAAGAGAACAGCTTGTCTCGTAAAACTTGAAAAGACTATAAAATAATGTTAAAAAAGACGGGTTATTTTGGAACAACCCCTAATGTACAATTCACGTTAAAAGATCTCTAATACTATTAGCTTAAATAAACATGATGGTGTTCACTGTTCAAAATTGACAAGTAGTATGTTGAAAAGTGAAAACTCACAAGAAATTTCTTAATCCTATTACTTTCTGTTGGAAAACAATATCACGTTCAAAGGTAAATTAAACAAAAACACACACACACACAGAGGTGGGACTTTTCAAAAAAATTGGCTATAAAATCTGATTCTAGCAGTCCCTGTTTTGGCAAAAACAAGCTCTTCTCTCTCTCTCTCTCTCTCTCTCTCTCTCTCTCTCTCTCTCTCTCTCGATCAATTAAACATGGCAAACTCTTCAATAGACCAAATGTTCGACCTCGACCTAGCTTTAACCATGGAGGACTATTCAAGCCAACGGATCAAAAGCCCAGAAGACTCTTCACAGACGCATGACCGGAAACAGAGTACGAGCAATTGTTTCCAACCGGAGGAGTTAATATTGGCCACGGTGATTGCTCCGGTGGGTGTTAACTGTACGGTCTGTATGGAAGGCTACCAATCGGGTACAACTGGTAAACAAATCCCATGTGGCCACGTCTACCACTCCGATTGTATTGCCACCTGGCTCTCTCTCCATAACTCTTGCCCTCTTTGCCGGTGCAAGTTTCCCGGCAACCGGATTACCGGAAAAGTTCTGAGTCTTAATTAGGTCGGTGTTCGTTCAATGTTTGCCATGAAGAGGACCAATATTTTGTCGTAGTATTGCAAAAAGTGAGGTTACTGATTTTCGTTAATGAATTTAATTTTCAAGACTCAGATTGAATTTTCGTTTTTTTTTTTTTTTTTGAGGTTTTTATGGCAAAACTTGAGTGTGTTCTATTTGCTCTTGATTGTTATCTTGGAAAATAATAGCCATATGCACAAATTCTCGCACACGGACCAAGGGACAAGCGACGACATACCCCTCATTATTTTGTGAGATATATTTACGAATTGGCAATTGCACCCAATGGCGTAGTAAGGAATCAAGAAACACTAGCAAAAAGCAACATATATATATAGAGTCCCGATCTCTTAAGGGATCCCTTAAACAAGATTCCGTGCGGACCAAGGCATTTTTCAACTTTCCGGATCAAATTTTGACGATCCGAACCGCTCAATGTTTTTAAAATGCATTTTCCAAGGTCCACAGGGAAAATCTTCAAAAACAAATACCCGGAAGGGCTTGATCCACACAGTTTTCGGTAATTGCACCCCTATATATGATGTGAAATGGCAATTGCACCCATATGATCATCTACAGGTATTAAGTCTAAAGATTTTGCATTTGCGACTGCGACGGCCTGATTTGGCTAATTTGAAAAAACTGATTTTTTTGTTTTTTTCGTTTTGTCCTCATTCAATTTTTTTTTTGCATTTGTTAGTTTTCGGTCAATTTTTGTGGTTTCTTGGCTTGTCTCCACGAGAGGAATCTAAAAAATATAAAATAGATAGTCAAACTTAAAGTTTTGTGAATAAAGACGATAAATAATCCAAAAAAACTGGTTTATTTTGGTTATTTTCGGCTTTATTAAAAAAAACTATTACTTTTGACCATAATTTTATACTCTTTAGATTCGTCTCGACGAGATAAATCAAAAAACCACAAAATGTTGACGCAAAACTAACAAATGCAAAAAAAATTTGAATAAGGACAAAACCAAAAAAACCAAAAAACCAATTTTTTCAATTTAGCCAAATCAGGCCGTACTAGTCAAATTTTTGTACTTCCAATGAAAGCAATTGATTAATGACGTAAACTCTCGTCATCCAATAATGGCATAAAGTAATAGTGGGTATTGTTTTCACTAAATAGTAGGAGTATTTTTGTAATGTGAGTAAGAATAATGATTTATCTTCACGCTGTAGATACCCGATAAAAGTACCAAAAATACCGTTTAGATGATTATAGAAACTCAGCGTCAACATTATAAGATCGCTTTGTTTTTTTGTAAAAGTTTCGTTATCTCTATCTCCCGGCATGAACGGGTCAACTCTCCCTCTACCTCTCCAAGGATTGACTCGATTATTTTCATACACAATCAATTTGGTGATTGGTAGGTTTGTTGAGGAATTCTCTATAATTTTTTTATTGGAAGTGATTGATCAATAATGCATAAAGTTGGTCGATCTCCAAATGAATAATTAACGAACATTCATAGTATTATTTATTTGTCGGGTATGCTAACAATAATATTCATATTGGTGGTTCTGAGTTGTTAGTTGTTTGGGCTGCATGTATTGATTCCTTTAGAAACATTTTCTATGAATTAAGTTCATTTAAGATATTCAGATTAAGATATTCAGAAATTAAATGAACTGTACAATACATATTCTTCCTACCACAGAAGAATTAGATGGTCAAAAAAAACAAATGCGATTAATCGAAAACTTGTCAATATTTGATCATTTTATTTCTTGCTCTTACATGAATTATCTTCTGCAAATGACCTTACATAGGCGACCGCCTTATCCAAGTTTCAAATTTGTATAAGTTCGTCTCCATGTGTTTCTTGCTAATCACCCATCCAATTAATTTTTTTTTTTTTTAATTTACAAATAATTAGTTTTGACTTTGGGTTCTATAATTTGTGGTTTGCCTCTACAAAATGACGTCGTTTCAGTGCAAATCAAGTGTCTTATTTTTCTACCTCAAAACTACTCTGTTTTGCGAGGGTAACACCATGCGGCGATCGAGCCTTTAGCGCTACAGGAATCCCGAGTGGAATTTGTTTCAAAAATTCAGTGTAATTTCAGCCTCACATCGCACAAAACACACTTGAAGCACCCACGACGTTGGCTTTATGGTACCCATCATCCATCCTTTACTCGAGTCACTCCCTACTAGCGCAAGGCAAGCGTATTAGGAGGACTGATCGCCTTCACCCGTCGGTGCTATATGGGCAACATTGTGAAGCGCCTCATGTCCGCATGCTGCTAAGTGCAGGGGTTCGTGCTGCCCTTTAAAATTTAGTTACGTCTTCCCCTAAAAACAATTGCTTTTAGGTGAGTTGGTTAGCATCTAATCGAACACGAGATTCCTTTTATGTAATCGTACAGTCAAAAATTGAAATCACACCCGGACAAAAGCAGAGAAGCAGATGAATACAAATTGATCACCTGGTCCGATGTTGCCATGTTACTTCTGATGCCTGTAAGATGTGTTCCACAAAATGGCTATTTATGTCCACAAAGACAGCAAATTGGACTGGATTTATATCAAGACAAGAAAGGGACACCCACTTGTGATCATAGTAGATAGGTGGACCACCTATTTAATACCAAAAATGTCCTTATCATTCATCAACTCATTTTCACCCAAAACTTCGGTGTTATTAATTAAACAGATCGATCGACGTACACAAACAAACCAAAAAAAAACTTTCAAAAAAGGTTCGTATGCAGTATGTAGATTAGATTCAATTTGCTGTAGTTCTCATGCATAGTGTACCACCCATTAATTTCTTGTTTAGCTTTTTCTAATATTTTCCTAGCATGTCGCAATTTTTCTTCACACTCGCACAAATCGCACGCACATGCATCGTATGTGTCTAGAAACGCTAGAATTTGACAGGTATATTTCAATAGTACAACGTAAAGGAATCATCCTAGGATTAGTAACACTAGGGATGAAAACATTTGGCTATCTATTTAATGGCGGCACCTTTCATTAAATAATTACTTGTCCTAAGCTAGCCGATGAAATAATGAAGCCATCGATCGCAGAAGCAGACCAATGATAGAAAAGAGTCACGGATGTATGAAATCATGGTATTCCCTCCCTCCCAAATTGTCGGACCTCCTTTCTTTTTTTGAGATGTCCTAAATTTAATGTCCTGGTTGAAAAATCAACAAAGGAATTAGTGTAACTTTACCCTTTTACCCTGACTTTTCTGACATTTACTCCCTTAATTTGTTCCTTAATAGACTCCAATTTCACTATCACGGAGCTCTCAAAAAAATATCTACTTATATTTTTCAATTATAAGGTTTTATATTTGCAATATGGACCTTGTTTGATGATCTCAACTAATTATATTCTACAAAAATTTTAAAATTATTTAAAACATCGTATATTTTGAAATATAGACGATTTTGTAAGCATCACGTACGTCCGAAAAGAGACTCTTATTTAGGAACAAATGGAGTTACTAACATGCCAACAAAGCATTAAAAATTCATGATCTCTCCTATCAAGGGGCAGATTGGTAAACTCATAACCAAATAAATGTCATATCATTGTCCCCTTAAAATTTAGATTGCCCAAAAGCTTGGGCGAGTATTGTGGGACGGAGGGGTATCATCTTTTACACGTGAGACTTTGAATGTGACCAAATGATACTAGTGCTCGATAACTTTGTTGGGGGTTCAAAATTGACAAGATACTATAGCATGTTGAGAAATGAAAACCCCAAGAAGTATCCGATACTTTTTGTTTAAACAAAAAAACTTCTGGTGGGCCTTTTCCAAAAGAAAATTGGCTCACTAATCCGGCTATTCATTTTGGTTTTAGACGATTCGGATTTGGAGAGAGAAAGAGGAGAAGGAGGATGAGAGAGAGGGTTTTGATTGGGCAGTCCAATACGCTTTTGGACGGCCCGAATATAGCGTTCAAGTACCACGTAAACTTAACTAATCGGGCAAAAGCCCAGATGAAAAAAATTAGATGGTCAAACTCTATTTAAAACAAATGTGATTAATCGAAAACTTGTCAATATTTGATCATTTATTTCTTGATCTTACATGAATTATCTTCTGCGAAAGATCTTTACATGAGCAACTGCCCTATCCAAGTTTCAAATTCTTAAAGTTTTTTTTGGCCAATCACCCATTCAATTAATTTTGTTGTTTTAAATTCACAAATAATTAGTTTTGACTTTAGCTTCTATATTTAGCAGCTTTGCCTCCACAAAAGGCCGTCGTTTCGATGCAAATCAAGTAGTACCTTATTTTTCTACCTCAAAACTATGCTGTTTTGGAAGGTTAATACCATGTAACGAGCCTTTAGCGTTACAAGGACCCCGAGTCTAATTTGTATAAAAAATTCAGTTTAATTTCAGCTGCAAATCTCAGAAAAGACACTTACGAATAGCCGGGATGTTCGCTTTATGGGGGCAAGCCAACATCCACCTTGTACTCGAGGCGCCCCCTATTGGCGCGGGGCAAACGTATTGGAAGGATTAAACGCCTTCACCCATTTGTGCTGTATGTGCAACATTGCGAAGCGTCTCATGTTATTCTCCCATTAAGTGCAGGGCTTTACGCTGCCCTGGCCCTTTAAGATTAAGTTCCGCCTTCTCCTAACAACAATTTCTTTTAGATCGGAGTAAGTTGGTTAGCACCTGGAGTTAGGCCCAGTTTTCCATAAGATTTTACCACCCAGGTGCTAAAATCATGATATTTCAAATAAAAAAATTAAGTGGTTCCGTGTATCATTTTTCGATTTTTTTTGCACCAAGTTAAATTACACGAGGAGTACTTTAATTTGGTGCGAAAAAAATTGAAAAACGATACACGGAACCACTTCATTTTTTGATTTGAAATATCATGATTTTAGCACCTGGGTGCTAAAATCTTTTGAAAAACTGGGCCTAAGTTGGTTAGCACCTGAATACAAGTGATCACCTAGTGCGATGTTGCCAGCCATAAATATCAAGACAAGAAAAGGTGATCATGGTAGCTAGGTGGACCACCCTTAGAGCAAGTGCAGCTGGTAGTCTAAAAATTTGGCCAAAATACCTTGTGTACAGTACATATAGCTACTCTGTCACCATCAACACTCCAATAATCTATCCATTTTACCTTACCTCTCATTAAAATATTGTTTTTCATTTTTTTAAATAAATAAATATATAAGTATATATATATATAGGAAGCCGATCTACTAAGGACTCCCTCAAACAAAAATTCCGTGCGGACCTCACCATTTTTCGACTTTCCGGATCAAATTTTGACGATCCGAACCGCTCAATGTTTTTAAAATGCATTTTCCAAGGTCCACGCGGAAAATCTTCAAAAAAAAATACCCGGAAGGGCTTGATCGGATCAGTTTTTGTTAAAAACGCTATATACCCCTTAAAAATGCATTTTAAAAACATTGAGCGGTTCGGATCGTCAAAATTTGATCCGGAATGGTGAGGTCCGCACGGAATTATCCTAAGGACTCCCTCAATAGATCATTATCCTATATATATATATAGACAGAGATATATATATCGCATACCCCTCGCCGTCGTTCATACACCTTGCCGTCGTTCATCGCCGTCGTCCATACCCATCGTCGTCGTTCATCGCCGTCCGTCGATCTCCATCTCCGTCTCTGTCGATCTTGTTCTCCATCTCCGTCGATCTCGTTGAGCAGCGGTCGAAGAAACCCACTACGATCGTCGCCGTCGATCGTTGTTGTGCCCTCGTCGCCGTCGCCCTCGTCTCCGTCGCCGTCGCCGTCGATCGTTGTTGTGCCCTCGTCGCCGTCGCCCTCGTCTCCGTCGCCGTCGATCGTTGTTGTGCCCTCGTCGCCGTCGATCGTGGTCCAGCAGTCGGGTAGGGAGAGAGAGAGAGAGAGAACAATAAAAAAATTGGGTAGCTGATGAACAGTGCCACGTTAAATATACCGTAGCACTGTTCAAATGTGGCTGATGAATAGTGATTTTCACTACCTGCTGCACCTCCATTTTCTTCTTCCTCTTGTCTATTTTGCCCAAATCTCTATTTTATAGTACCTGCTGGTGATGCTCTTAGTAGCTAACATCCTTATCATCAACTCATTTTCACCCAAAAATTCGGTACTACTTTTATTACTTTTATTGTCAATAAAATCAACGTACACAGAAAAACCAAACAACTTGCAAAATATAGTAGTTCGTATGTAGATTTGGTCTGCAAATTTACCTTTGCGTCTCCAAAAATAAAGATCACGCACATCCATTTTAGTCGCGAACGTATGCACAAAATCGTAGCATTATCTTTTACGCGTAAGGCTCAAAATGTGATCAAATTGATAGTAACTTTGTTGGGGCCTTGGGGGTTCAAAGTTGACCAAAATACTGTAGCTGGTTGAAAGATGAAAACCCCAAGAGGTTTCATACAGTAAAAAATAGTTCTGGTGGGCCTTTTCCATTCCTAAAATTTGGCTATAAAATCTGATTCACCACCTCCCCTGTCTTGGCACAACTCTCTCTCTCTCTCTCTCTCTCTCTCTCTCTCTCTAACATGTCAAATTCTTCAATCGACCAAATGTTCGACCTCGACTTAGCTTTAACCATGGAGGACTATTCAAGCGAAACGATCAAAAGCCCAGAAGACTCTTCATTGGCATCGTCACACACACATGATCAGAAACAGAGTAGAAGTAATTGTTTCCAACCGGAGGAGTTAATATTGGCGACGGTGATTGCTCCGGCGGGTGTTAACTGTACGGTGTGTATGGAAGGCTTCCAATCGGGTACAACTGGTAAACAAATCCCATGCGGTCACGTCTACCACCCCGATTGTATTGCCACCTGGCTCTCTCTCCATAACTCTTGCCCTCTTTGCCGGTGCAATTTTTCCAGTCGCCGGAAATGTTCTGAGTCTTAATTAGGTTCGTGTTCGTTTAATGCTTGCCCTGAAGAGATCAATATTTTGTAGAATTGATGAAGTGGTGAGCTTAGAGAGGTTCCGGATCCTCTCCGGTCCAAGTTTTGGATTTGGACAAGACGAGACAGTCAAGATCTGGACAGTCTGTTGGAAAAATTGATCGTTCGGAGTTGCTCCTAAACTTAACTTGTTCGGGCTAGAGTTTTTTAGCAAATTTAAATCATTAATTCCAGCAAATTGACAGTTCAAATTAGAACTGTCTCGTTTAGTCCAAAACTTACATTAGGACCTCAAATCCGGAAAGGATCCATCGATCTCCTATTTGGAACCCTCAATTAATGTATTGTTTTCTTTAATGAATTTAATTTCCAAGATTGAGATTGAATTTTCGGTTTTGTTTTTCGGAGTTTATTTTGGCTCTTATTTGCTCTTGATTGTTATCCAAAGGTGAATTAGGCTGTGCTTCCATTATATCGGCAAAAAATTTCATGCACAAATCAAGACACTTCAATTGACCGATCCCATATTATTTTGCGAGATTCACGTACATCATCCAACATTTTGTGACACTTCAGTGTTTGGATCTTTTTCAATTATCTAACCTAACGCCCTGTTTGGCAGCAGCATATGGAGGGGGGATATAAGCTTGAGCCGGATATATATATCCGGGTAGTTTTTATACTGTGTTTGTTACGTTTTTTGCCACCCGGATATCAAATCCAGGGATATGTATATCATGCTGCGGAAGGATAAAACATAGGGACCTCCCCCCTGTCTAAGCCATATCCGGCCTCATTATGACTCCATTTCCCCTTTGCCCTTTGGCCCACCACGTGTGTGATGACATAAAAGAGAGAGGCAGAGGACGCTGGAAGAGACAGACATGCAAAACTTGGGTGTGGCCCACCACTTTTTTCACTTTTTGTTTTTTTTATTTGGGGTAAAAAGGGTATTTTACATTATCCAACCCCTTATATCCCTCTTCTACAACAACAAAACAAACAAAGTTATTTTTAATCTCCCCTTTTAAAATAATACCCCTCCAACCATATCCACCCTTATATCCCCCTCTTATTATATCCAACTTCCTCCCTCATATACATATCCCTCAAACAAACAGGAAGGTCGGTAAGGTACCTATGATGTGAAATGGCAGTTGCACCCCCTGTACCTCTGTTCTAATGCATTTTCAACCGTCAGATTACGTTGCAGTTTTTTTGTAACACTGAAATTACAAGACACGACCTAACACGGCTCCGATTATTTGTTTATATCTCCATTAATATGGTCGACGACTAGACTATATGATTTCTTTTTCTATATTTACACAATTACTATTCGTTTGTGGACATCTCTTTCAGTTTTATGATCAATGACGTCCAGAACCTCCTTTTCTTCCAAAAGAAAGAGAATAGAATATAGTTGTCGGCCCAAAAGACCTGAAAAGTCGTCGGCCATTTTTTTTTCCAGAAAATTATCAGTAGGTCTAGAAAATCAATCATTAATTCCCACTAAGGATACACTCAATTTTTAATTACCACTAAGTGCAAGTTCACTAGTAAGATTACCCTTCTACCCTTCAAATACAAATTTACTCTTTACCCAACCTCCCACTCCCCACCTTCATCCACCATCCACTTCCGGCCGACGAACTTCTCCGACCGGCGACTTTTTCCGGCCGCATAATTCACTGCGGATTTATATACCTTCCAGCCAGCGACTTTTTCCAGCTGGTTATCCTCACAAAAGTCATCAGGCTTTGGACGAATTATTGAAAAAAAAAATGTGTTACCTTACCGATCTAATAATGAGATGGTAACAAATATATCGAAATTACGATTTCATATTTTTTTAAAAATGCAAATTTTATATAAAAAAAATTGCGAATTTTAAAAAAATTACTGCGAATCTGTAAAAATTATTGCAAATCGCTAAAAAGGAGGACAAAAACATGATCATTTCTCCAAAATAGAACCCTGCGAATTTTGTATAAAACACTGCGAATTTGTAGATCTGAAAAATTGGAGGGATTCCCTATCAACAAAAAATACCCTAGTTTACTGCGAATTTTTCTCCACGGGTGAACTTGGGCAAAACGAGACCTACTAGTAAATGAATGAGATGCAGTGATTTCTAGATCTGGTCTCTGAGCAACTTTCCGGTGAAGGCGTGGAGTGCGTTGAACGGAAAATTCCTCTTAATTCCCCCTGTCGAGGCACCCGAACCTGAAATTGGGAGGGAAAGTGTATCCAAGATCTAGGTGCAGCTTGCTGTAAGTAGAAAGAAAAATTCTCTTACGCATGGAGAAGCTTGAGGAGGTAGGGGTTGGGTTGTGGACAGGGCCTCATATCGCGCTGCCCTTGGTCACTGTAATCATGGCGCTGTTTACATATAAAATTAACAAATCCAATAATTGATTGACACGTAATCAAAAATGCCAAACATTGGCAATTACTTGTTGATAAAGATACACTGGATTAAAGGAATCCATTTGAGCAAATACGGTGTTGTATTGTTTCTCAAAATCAAAAGCGGTTATTGGCGGTTACAAGTCAAGGATAAAATGGAAACTGATTTCGAGGCCATGATGTTAACTGCTAAACACATAAACTCCACGTGTAAACTTGTGAAACAGAGTAGATGGCGGTTATAACACGTGGAATATTTCTTGAAAGGCAGTTATTTCCTTAACTCGTAATCATTTGAGTTAGTTTAAGTAACTATGCAGATTCAAAATAAAAGCTTCTGGAAGAAGAATTGGAAGAATTCAAATTCAAACGTGGAAGAAGGAAGAAACTGCCAACTCGAAGAGTAGAAGTTAGAGTTCGAAGCAAGCCAAGTTCAAATTCATTGGGCAGGAAGTTCAACTGCAAGCAGCGTTTATAAATAGAAGGAATTGAAGAGTGAAAACCCCCGGACAAATCTTCAACAAACAGCTATAAAAAAAACTGATGCTTGGTTTGTTCATTGGCAAAGTAGTTTAGGATTTCGAACTCAGTTCGAAGTAGATTAGGAAGTAGTTAGGATCAATCTCGATTGTTCTTGTAACAATCACCTGTTCGAAGTTCTTGTTCTTGTATTTGAAGTTGGAAGCAATTTCGAAGTAAGTTTACCTTTGATTTATCAATCGAAGTATCTTGTTTCTTTGTTGTTCTTTGATTTCCTAAGTATATTGGTTTGTATTTCTTCACTTGTTAAGAAAAAATCCTCTTAATTGAGGTAATTGAACCAACACAACACAATCGCCTGATTATATTTGGTTTTTCCAAGGTTAATCTGAGGGAGGAGATTGAAACTCTCTCTGGCACGCTCGCACTCGATTATTTTGCTATAAAGAAGTAAAAGAACCACGAAACAGACGCCCACCTTGCTCTTTGATTTGTCTTTTACTTGGGGAAGGAGAGGAATGGCACCAGAAAGGGTAATTTTGGGAGAAAGTAGTGTAAATTCCTTTGTGGGAAATTTCAGAATTGGGCTGGACCCAGAAGGAATGAACTCTACTTTTTACTTTTTTGTACCGGCCCGTAAATCCCTCTTCTTCTTCTTTTTCCTCTCATAGGCCCAAAATAATACTCGTAATCTCATCTCCAGTCCAGTCAAATATAGGTCATCCATGCTAAAATTAGATGATTCACTAGAAATTACTGTTTTTCGACCTGGCCCCGAGATTCGGACGCTGATGAATTAAGTGGAAAGAAAATTCACTAACCAACCGGACGCTTTTGATTAGCATTTGAAAGTATAAAGATGTTGTCAAGTGCGCAGACATCTCCCTTTGAGTCGTCACTCAAAAAAATGTAGAGTCTTTCTTCGACAAGGACATGATATAGGAGTTAATCATGGAAATAGGACACAAACTAATTCTTTAATGCCAAGAGGACAAATCACCTAGACATTCCAAAAATGCCCCGCTAGCCCATGAAAGTGCCTAAACCCCCCAAACCCTATGAAAGTGCCTAAACCCCCAAACCTAATGAAAGTGCCCTTAAACCCTAAGGTACCTATGAAAATGCCTAAAACACTAGGGTACCCTATGAAAGTGCCTAAACAACTAAAACCCTATAATTGAAAAGTGCACCATAAGTGCTTAAACTCACTATAACCTACCCCAATGAGCCTAATCCCCCTAAAAATTGACCCCAGAATTGAACCTAATTCCAAAATTAATTTAGTCCCACTCAAGACCCACACATGTGTGTGTGTGTGTGTGTGTGTGTGTGTGAGAGAGAGAGAGAGAGAGGGGCAGGAGAGAGTGGCGGGGATCAGCTAAGAAAAAGGAGACGTGATGCAGTGACTTCCCTTTCAAGGGTTAGTCACTTAAGTCTGTCAGTACTCAGTAGAATAGGGAAAAGTGACGGGCTACGGCCAGCCTTTGTTTTTGTAAAAAAAAAATTTATCATTAAGGGTATTTTTGTCTAATGTTGTCATTGAACCCTCAAAACATTCACATTAATGTATTGGAATTAGGGATGGCAACGGGGCGGGTTGGGGCGGATTTTGATGATCCCTGCCCCGACCCTAAAATTCCCTAACCCGCCCCTAACCCGACCGGGTAATTTATGGGTACCCCCGCCCCTGCCCCTATCGGGTATCGGGTTTACCCGCCCCGCCCCTATTTTTTTCACATATTAGTTAAGTATATTTTAAACTCCAATTAGTGAGTACAAATGATAAAAGTTAACAAAATAACTTTTACAACTTAACCAAAATCTACTATCTAATGTTGTATTTTAGTTGTAAAAGTAAAATTATAAGAATATAAATAAAATTTAATGCATATAAGTGAGAAAATATAATTTGATATATACATATAAGAGTATATAAATATAGTTATACATATATATGTATGTCGGGGCGGGGTGACCATACCCCTACCCTAACCCTAGCGGGTTTTTCAAAATCACCCCCTGCCCCTACCCGTTAACCCAAAAAAATCGTAAAAAATCCTACCCTATCGGGGCGGGGTAGGGCGGGTTCGGAGCGGGGCGGGTTGAATTGACATCCCTAATTGGAATCATTAAAATAAGTTAGGCTGGACTAAACTCCCCTTAAAGCCTCAAACTTGACTTTTAGACCAATTTTCTGAAAAATGTAACCGTATATCCAAAATCCTTCACGCAAGCAATGGTCGACTTGCAATTAAGAAAACAAAGTCAACGTTTTGCTCTTTCGACTTATCTTTTGCATCAATATGGAAAACTTAGGAAATTTATTAGTTGGGAAAATAAAACAATCCATCAGCATAACGGTGGTCTTGATTGTTAAAGGAGTTTTTCTTATTTGCTCTTAATTGTTACCCAATGTGAATTAGGTTGTGCTTCGATTATATAAGCAAAAAATTTCATGCACAAATCAAGACACTTCAATTGACCGATCCCATATTATTTTGCAAGATTCACATACATCGAACATTTTGTGACACTTCAGTGTGTGGATCTTTTTCAATTATCTAACCTAAGGTCGGTAAGGTACCTATGGTGTGAAATGGCAATTGCACCCTCCGTGCCTCTATTCTGATGCATTTTTAACCGTCAGATTACGTTGCAGTTTTTTTTTTTTTTTAACACCAAAATTATAAGACACGATCTAACGGCTCCAATATTTGTTTATATCTCCATTAATATGGTCGACGACTAGACTATGATTTCTTTTTCTGTATTCAGTTACACAATTATTATTCATTTGTGGATATCTCTTTCAGGTATGACGTCCAGAACCTCTTTTTTCTTCCAAAAGAAACAGAATAGTATGTAGTCGTCGGCCTTCCACCCCCCCTCGTAGGCCCAAAATAATTCTCATAATTTCATCTCCGGTTCAATCAAATATACGCCATCTACGCCGAAATTAGGTGATTCACAAAAAACTACTCCCTCCGTTTGACCTTTTTGGGCTTCCATGCATTTTGCACACAAAATCTAATGTAGTAGCATTCATTTTTTTTCAAAATTTTTTACAACAATTTAAAGATCTGATTGAGTAGAAAAACTTGGTGTAATTTTTTTAATTGAATAATTCTAGTAAACACATCATTTTTTGAGTGCAAAATGCACACTTCCCCCAATATGGGAGGGAGGGAGTACTCTTTTTCGACCTGGCCCCGAGATTCGAACGCTAATGAATTAAGTGAGAAGCAAACCCACCAACCAACCGGACGCTTTGATTAGCATTTGACAGTAAAAAAAAAGTAGTAAAGTGCACAGATTTCTCCCTTTGAGTCGTTGACCAAAATTGTTGTCTTGTTTGATCGATATCCCAGTCGAGTCATCACTTGAAGAAAATGAAACCATATGTACAAATCCTTCACGCAAGCAATGGTCGACTTGCAATTAAGAAAACAAAGTCAACGTTTTTGCTCCAATATGAAAACTTAGGAAATTTATTAGTTGGGAAAATAAAACAATATCCTATCAGCATAACGGTGGTCTTTAATTTGAGATTAGAAAATTCTCAGTTGACATGTATTTCTTGTGAATTACTGCACGATTTTGTGATGTGGGGTTGACGCGCATAGCATGGCCGGCCCATGCTGCATGGGGATTGAGATTTCCAACAATTTTTTTACGAGACAATAGTTTTGTACTTCGAGAATGTTATAATGGAATTCGACATTAACCTCAAGAATCAGAGTATAAAAGAGTTGGGAGCGCCATGAGGGGGGCAAGATGGTCGAGGGGTTGTTGAAATGAATGGTGGGTCGAGGATTGTGGTAATTGTAGACATCCTAATTTGGGCCTACGAAAATTCGTAGCATTCCCGATGATGAAAGCGGACTAATGAATACGTTTTAGAGCATAAATAAGTGTTTGAAATCCAACCAAAACCTACCAAAACATTGCAAAACCAAAAATCGAAAGAAACCGTCAAACTCATTTCACACACCTGAACCATCCTTAAGGCACCTGAACCACCCCCTTCAGGCGCCTGAACCATCCTTAAGGCACCTGAAGCATCCCCTTCAGGCGCCTGAAGGGGACTTTCAGACGCCTTAAGGGTTTTTCAGGCGCCTGAAGCTCTTTTTCCAAAATTTTAAAATTTGAGCGGGAATATCTGGAATGTAATCATTACGATCCGGTGGTGGCCGTTTTTGCAGGATATCGTCAGGAGGGAGTATGAACCTAAATAGACCCCTAAAATGGCCCCTAAGACACCTAAACTAACCTTTGAAGTGTTATTTAAACCCCCACGCCCCTCCTTTGAGGAGGTTCCACCATAATCTGAAGAAAAGCACCCAAGTCAGTCACTTCTCTCTCAAAGAAACCACTAAAATCAGCCAAACATCACCTCCAATCCATCCATCTTCCACCTAAAACCCATCACACTCAAGTTCTGTCATTCTCCTCTCAAAAAACCACCTAAAACTAGTCTTTAATCTCATCCAAACCACCACCCATCATCCATCCAAAACCCATGTCCATTGCCCAATCATCCACTTTAAAGCTCTAAAAGGTAGTAAACTTTGGAAAGTCCTTGTTGAGGGAAGTCAGTAAGTCCATATTGGTTCTCAATACCAATAATGGGCTTACAATGACTTAAGCATATCAAGAGAGCATTTTTCCTCGACACCTAAAGCAGCAGCTTCAGGCTCTGTTCACTTTCTTCTCTTTTGATCCTAAAATACTTTCTTTTGGTCCATAGCTATGTTAGTGATGATTTACATTTCAAAAACAAACTGTATACCTCCTGTTTCCCACTTCAAAAGGTGAAAAATCATGTTTTCAAGGGAACAAATGAACATCTATGGGGTCAAAACCATCTATTTATCTCAAAATTCCTATTAGAGGTCATTTTCTTTGCATAAAAGAGTGAAAGTTCTCTTTTTTGCTTTTTGAATGGATGAAAAGCATGTTTTATAAGGTATAAATGGTGTTTTATGGTGTAAATGAGCCATTAAATGAAGTTTTTAAGCTTGTTTTCCTCACAACAGTGAGTCAACACCATTTTCCTATTAGTATCAAAAGCAAAATAGAGGTGAAAGTGGATTTGAGCAAGCACCTAAAGCAGCTGTTTCTAGCACCTAAAGCCCCTTACGGGTGCCTAAAGCATCCTTTTAGGTGCTTGTAGGAAAACAGAAGGGTCAAATTTAATGTTACCAAAAGGGTCCCAAAAAGTTTTTGTTCCATTGTATTTACAGTTTGTAATTGCTGCTATCATTATTCATGTCATACTATCATCATGTTATATCATCTACACGATCACAAGCATCCACCTTCATATGTTAATCGTGATGATCTTTGCATACTTGTTTCCTTTACCTTGTTTATGTGGTTTGAGTTTAAGAAATGAATGTTTTCTAAAAATCATTTAAGTACTTAGTAGAGACCGGTTTCCATAACCGGGCAAGGGGGGTGCCTTAAAAACCTTCCCCCCTCATAACTTATCTCCCGAACCCGAGAAATCTTGGTAACGATGTGCCGGTAAAAGCTTTTTCCAAAATAAGGGCAAAAGAGTCATTTTCAAACCGATTTTTCGGGTACAGACCTTAAATCCGAGTGGCGACTCCAAAATCAAAATCATATTTTCCAAAACATTTTCAAACTTGATTGATTTTTCCCCGGTGTCCACAGTAATGCACCCCTGCACTACAAAAACTATGTATTCCCGCGCATAGATGTTATGCAAGTATTTGATTGTTGATTACTACAAATCTAAGGAGAACACAAAGCCACGCCTTAGATGTATATATTAAGCAATGGGTTTTTCTGGTCTAAAGAGCCCTTAAGATTAAGACGGGGCAGCAGTTTTTTTCTTTTTTCTTTTTTTTTGGTTTAGTTTATTTTGACAAAAAAATTATTCGGAAATCTTACTTAAATACTATTAGATATTGGATTTTAGAAGGAAGGGAGTCTTTCTTATTTATCATCTCTTCCATTGTGACTCAACTAATTAGATAATATCTATCATTTAAATGGCATATCAAATAAGGGCCAACTTATTAGCTACCATGAATAGCCCATGTGCGTATTGACGAAAAAAATTAAGAGTAAGTTCCACTTATCCATAATAGCTATACAATAATAATTTGACGAATTATGCACCAGCTTGTGTCAATTTAATTGTACTGCAGTTGTCAATTGTGAAGAATGGGTAGATAGATCATTCAAAAATGGAAAAATCTGAAATCAGTTGACTGGACTGTCACTAAAACTATTCTTTCACCTATAAAAATACAAAGAGTGGTCTTAGTAACAGCCCAGTGAGTTTACGGGTAAAAATACACTCTTACCAGTCAAACAATGGTCCTGTTCAAAAATTACAAGGAAAGGATGAAGAGATACAAAGTGAATTAAAAAGTCACTTAAGTTAATTTTTTATGATCAGTTGCATAAATTTGTACTAATCAGCATATAATTTTTTATAGGTAACAAAAGTTTTATTAAAGAAGCTTGACAAAAATTACATCGAGCAAAAGAACAAGATCCAACCAAAGGTTGGAGCACCCAAAGGGCAAAGCCCTTACACCTTTAGGCCTGAAAGCGTTGATAAAATATTGAAAATTACACCTGAAGCCAGACAAAGCCCAGATACAACAATAAAGCAAAAAAAACCTAGCACAAACAAGTGGGCTAGGCCCAACCTCTAGAAAACCCTAAGCCAAGTGCAAAACATCCTCTGCCACCACCGCCAAAGTTCCTAACAGCCACCATCACAACCCGACAGCCACCACCACCATTGGTACACCCACTAAATGGCGGAGCTGACGACAACCAGCCTAAGCTATCTCGGAAGCTCCACGAGTTGTTAAGCAAAGATCACGGAACCCACCAGCAACCATAGCGGGAGACCATGACGATCACCACTCCCACCGCACAGATCCTTACTGTTAAGCGAAACCGTAACTCCCTACAGAAAAATGGCCGAAGATGCACTTGGAATGAGATATCGAGCAACCATGGCAGAGATGAACAGGAAGACCCACCACAACCTAAGATCAGGGGGGTCAAAAAAATAGAAGGGGAGAAGGAGAAAAAAAGAAGAAGAGAGACCTCACCAGAAAATTGTTAAGGATGTCGCCCTCGTAGTCGACCGAGAGTCACATGCAGAGTCACTCGTCAAGAGGTAGAGAGACCCCAGAGAACCCGGAAGTGAGAGCCATGAAGCCAATGATGCATGTCTACCGCTCCGAAGCCGTCATCTAACACTACTAGCTGCCGATTGTTTTTGGATAAAAGATAAGAGAAGATCAAAGAAGGAAGAATGGTAGAATTAGATATGGAGAGGAGGGGGGGAAAGAGGAGGTGCATCAGTGCGCCTCCCCCGCCCAAAACCTAAACTGAGGCAACGGTTGTTTTAGATAGGTTTAGAGAGAAAGAGAAACCCTACAAATGGGTCCTTTACCATTCTGCATATATTATAGTATGCTTGGCTTGTTCCACTAACTTTAGCTTTTTAATTTTTTGGATTGATGTATGTGAGGAAAATGACCAGTCTTGCGAAGTGTGAAAAAAAAAATTAGTGGAACGGGGCAATGGAAACTGCATTTTACTATTTTATGGGGACTGGGGAGGATGAAGTAGTTTGTAGTCAAGAACAAAAGACAAAATGGATCTGAAACTGCTTGCTGCTATATGTTAAATATAAAAAAATGCTAACCTCAGCCCTTAAGGCTGAGAATAATGTGTAAAAAGTATATCGATATCCGAAAAAAGTATATTGATATCTGAGAAAAGTGTATTGATATTCATATAAGTATATTGATATCCGTATAAGTATATTGAACCCTTAATATAATACTCCATCTTCCAATGGTTTTGTTTAATGGACTTCTCAAAGTGGATGTGATTCCCCAAAGTAATCCCAATCCCCAACAGCTCCATTTAATATTACTATTAACTAGGAGTACTATTAAGTTAGGCAAGTCAGAAGTCGCTTCTCTCACTTCCATATTCCTTTTGTATAAAATTTAAAATCTATAATGGTAGGGCCAAGATTTCACCATCACTTTGGTCAAATGGTGCCATTATATAATCATAATTTGGACCCAATTGCGGATTGCCCCATTTGGTGTGCTTACAGCAAGTTTAAAGCAACAAAGCAATAAGCATCTTCTCCAATCACCTCCTTATTCAATTAAATGTGAAGCATATGAGCAGAATTTTCTTGTTCTTGGTTTTTTGTCACTTCCTATTACTTTCCTTTCCTTTCCTTTAACGAATCTAACCACCGGAAGCCATAGCACAAAATGTTCAAGAATGTTGTCTAATCTTGACTCTCGTCTTGTGAAACCCTTATTGGTTTTTCTTTGCTAGTCGTAAGTTGTAGAACTAGCGCATTAGCATGCCCTCAAAAATTTCTCGTACTGTTCTTTGGACTTGACAGACTCTTCCCAGAAATCAATTTAGTAGCACGGTTGTGTAGCCAATAGTGTTGTGCTACGCCAATGCTCTGAATGCTAAATGAAAGAAGCATGGTAATGTGCACATAAATCAAAATGATTTTTGGGTCTGCCCTATTTGATGCCTTTTGGCTTTGATTTGAGGGCATGATTCCGCAGCAAACGCAACGGTATAGGGGGACCACTGTTTCAGTGGTATTCTGTGAGCAGCCACTTTGTGCATTTATTGCCAAAGGTTAGGTCTGTCTCCTATCTATCCCCCGCCCATACCCCCCATTATTGGGGGCTAAATGGGTTATGTTATTGTTGTGGTTGTGTAGCCAATAGTAATCTTACCCCAACACAAATAGTATTCGCTAAAACTATGTAGCGAACTGTAATTGTGTGCCTAGAAACTTTTTTCTGGGAAAAAAAAATGCTAAGTACCCCGAGAAATACCCTCGAAATTACACTGAAAGTGAAATCAGTGGTTCAGATAAACACCCACGTGAATCGAAACCACTGATTTCACTTTCGGGATAATTTTCGGGATAAGTTTTCTGGATACCTCGCCTTTTTTTTTTCTTTGCTGGATACCTAGCAATAGCATTGCTCTGAAAAAAATGGTGGGAGCTGAGGAGCTTGGCGGCTCGACTTTCTTCCTTCACATTGCTTTTCTGTTTCTTTTTAGAAAGAATGGATATTGTGTGGCTCGCAGTTTTTGGAACACAGGCACTGGTTTGTTAAATCATACGTAGGCACTGGTTTGTTAAATCATAAGTACACAAACTAAATCTTGAACACAGGCACTGGTTTGTTAAATCATAAAACTGAATCTTGAACACAGGCACTGGTTTATTAAATCATAAATACACATTATTCCAGTATTACAATCACACGGGGAAATTACATAAAATACATCCTCAAAAGGGGAGACCTAGAGGTAGATTTCATAAAGAAACACAAAGGGCACTACTTAAAACCACAAATAAGTAAAACCAGCAGTGGTGGTTTACTTACAATTTCACCGGTAGGTTCTGTAGTTGGGAGTATACATGCAGCTTTCAGCATACTTCACCAGATTCTCGGGTCGAGGGAGTCTTGTTGCCAAACCTACGAAAACATTGTGCAATTTATCAGATACGAGAAACATTCTCTTCTTTAAAGGGAATAAGAAATATGGGAAGAAATGGTTTCTCACCGAGTTCATATGCTTTAGCAGCTACATTAGCAGCAATATGGGCAGAGATATTTCTGATGCTAGTTACTGGCGGATAGATCATACCCTTGTCAAGGTTCTCCTTTGTTAATTGCCCAGCCAAAGCCTCCGCTGCCAAAGGTAAAAATGTACATTAAAAAAGGAGTGCAAGCCAATACACCCTTCTTTTTTCTTTTTGGTGCGCAGTTGTATATCTACTCATTTGCCACATCCCTGCGTGGCTGTTACTCAACAGAACTTGCTTTATCTTTTGCATTATTCTTCAGACACGCGATTGCACATCAAGCAAAAAAAATAAATCACTAGAAACTCCCTGTTTACATTTTTTGTTTTCCAAGTCTACCTCTCAAACCATTTACCGGACATCCTGACTGTCTGTCCATTAGATACTCAACTTAATTCCAAAACCAAATCATAAATGCAGCGAAGTGTCCTCTGATGGACAGAAACATAGAAAATTAAAGCAAAGGAAAAAGATTAAATAGATATAATCACAGAAAAGGAGAAGAAATTATTTGGTTCTGTATTAGCAAGTTGTATTCAACATGGGTCTTATAAGTCTTAATGTGGTGTACTTACACGCTGCCAGAAGCATAGCATCCTTTACCCGAATGGCACCAGAAATGACCAAACCCAAACCCAATCCGGGAAAAATGTATGCATTGTTTGACTGTTTTGTTCAGAAAAGAAGTCGTAACAGTCAGTCAATGTCAAACCCAAATGTATTTTGGAGATGTAGCATCATAAATGACTTTATCAAGTTATATGACCTGGCCTGGTATATGAACTTTGCCATTGTATTCAACAGGGTCAAACGAACTTCCACTGGCAAAAATTGCACGGCCCTTGTGTCAAAACAGGGGGAGGAGCAAAGAAAAAGAAAATATGTTAGTTTGGCATACAAATATCTGCATTATCAAGAAAAATATGAGATGAGAAACTGCATATTGTTTTGTACCTGAGTCCATGTGTAAGCTTGTTCAGCAGTGCACTCAGATTGTGATGTCGGGTTAGAGAGGGCCAAAATAAGAGGTTTCTGCATGTCATTCGTTTATGATCTTACTTCAGCTGAAACACGAGAGAGAGAGAGAGAGAGAGAGAGAGAGAGAGAGAGAGAGAGAGAGAGAGATTACCTCATTGAATTCTGCCATGGCCTCAACCACCTCTTTTGTAAATGTGCCTCCTACTCCAGATGTTCCAATTAGAACCGTCGGCTTGATAGCCTGATGAAAATGGACAACGGAACCATTACAAAACTACTATCTTCTTGTGATGGAGTATGGACGTAATGGAAGTCATCAAACCTTGACAGCATCTAAAAGAGTCGTCACAGGTGCATGTTCATGAGCCCAAGGCTTCTTGAAGTGCTGAAGGGAATCCTTACGAGAACTAACAATTAATCCCTGCAAGAGGAATCACCAACTTATTTAAGGGGTAATTGTTCTAGGGTCCAGAAGTGTGGACTTATTGTGCCATTTAGTCCATGTTAAAGTTTTATAAGGTCTAAGGTCCACCAATTTATTTTTTTTAGAATTTAGGCACTTTCAAAGGATACCCTAGGGTTTAGGTTTTAGGGTGCACTTTCCTATTATAGGGGTTTAGTGGTTTAGGCACTTTCATAGGGTACCCTAGGGTTTTAGGCACTTTCATAGGGTACCCTAGAATTTTAGGCACTTTCATAGAGTACAAACTTTTTGGCACTTTCATAGATGTACAAACTTTTTTTGGTTAAAAAAAAAAAAAAAAGATGCCAGCGTTAGGACTGGATAGATTATAAACTTGTTTGGTGGATTAATGGGGTTACAAATTCTTTGCCTAGGACTTTTGAACAAGTTGCCCCTTATTTAAACGCAGACGCAAACACCAAAAGGGTAAAGTTTAAATTGGAGTTTAATCAATACATAGTTATCTAACAATATATAATCAACCGTTTAGCAAGAAACTTAGACTAGACTTACCTTGGAGTCCACAAGCCATATATTCTTGCGGGTCTCTTCCACTGGAGCTTTAGTCTGAAACAGAAAAACGGAAGACGAGAATCACCAACCACCATTTAGATGTTGCTCATATTATACCCACTGATAAAAGCCACCGGCAAACATACATGTAGTAGTAAATCAGTACCTGGTTTGACATCTCAAGAGCTATAAGTTCTGCTATTCCAGTTCCCGCCTGCAATTCCAAAGAATGAAAGTGAGATAAAAGTAAACTTAAAGAATTTTTCTTATCAGAATCATTGCACGGAAAAAAGTCTCCACACACAAAAAAAAAAAAAAAACGTCTCCCAAGGTGGAAGATGAAAAATGGTAAAGAATGAACAAGCAAGTTCCCCTAGATTACTTGTAATTGGCAGAGCAAATATGTTCCCTTAGAATACCCATACTTTATTGACTCGATTCTTATCCTCTCTCTTTTTCTATGTTTTTTGGGTAAAGATCGAGAAGCATTTGTTGTGAAAAAGAACAATAGGTTTAGCATTGTCATCAAACAAAATAGTTCTTTTCGTATTAAAACAGTAATTGACTGGCTAGTTATCCACTTAACTCTCCCACCTCCATTTATTTTGTTTTTCTGTTCCTCACAGGGTGCCAAAAATATACATAACATGAAGAAGGAAGAAGATTAGAGACTCACTTCCCCCGCACCAAGGAATAAAAATTTTTGGTCACCCAAGGTACCACCAAGTAACTTGAGTGCGCTAACAAGCCCTGCAAGAACCACAACTGCTGTCCCCTGCAAAAGTCGGGAAGAAATGTGAGAGAAGAATATTGGGTTCCACAAGGTTCAGGAAAAGGTTCACCATGACAATAATTACATACCTGTATATCATCATTGAAGACAAGATGAGTAGTACCATATTTCGCTAGCAGATCAAAAGCATTGTGGTTTGCAAAATCTTCAAACTGTAGAGTAAAGAAAACAAATCAGCCCACGAATCAAAATCAGGCAAGTTTAAGAAAGCAGTGAAGCCTACTCCACCTGAACGAGCACTTTTTCACCATAATTCTGCTTGACAGCACACATGAATTCATGAAGAAGGTCTGCATATTCCTGGAAAACCAATTTTACAAACAGTAATTTGGTAAGAGAGTTAAATAATGTGTTTTCATGCCTGAAACCAAGCACAATAAAATGCTGAAAAAATTTGACCTTCCCAGTTGCCCTCCTTTGTCTGAGCCCAATGTAAAACTCATCGTCCAACAACTGCTGATTATTTGTCCCCACATCAATAGTTATGGGCAGGCACTGCACCGGAAAGTTAAAAAGCCTTAACCAAAATGGTAAAAGGAGAAGATAGGGAAAATATCAATCAAGATTAGGCTGTCAAGCTAACAAGTAAACAAGGCCTCTGACTTTCTTCAAACAGTACCAGCTACTCACATGCCAGTGTGCGAATGGACGCGACCACGTGCATTTTATCATTATTTTCGTGTGTAATGAAGTGAAGGCTTAAAGAATGTGATAATGTGAATATCTTCATAGAAGAGAGTGTATATTAAGAGCGGGGGTGACACTTACCGAAGAAGGTCTAACTCCTCCAAGTGCTGTATACAGAGCCAGTTTGCCAACAGGTATTCCCATTCCCTGATAACGATGTAAGCAGTAAGCATGTCATCACATATAAATGCCTTTCTTGACAATCATATCCCACAAAAAAAAAAAAGGGCACATGAACCAAAACGGAAAACCCTAAATAAACGGAAACACTTCCCACTAATAACTGAACAAATGAATCTATATGAAAACATGGAAGCACTGAGAAATATGCCATGTAGATACTTCAAATTCCGGTTTCGTCAGTAATCATGCAGATAAAGAAAATGATAATGCACATTCACCTGGCAGCCAAGATCCCCAAGTCCCAAAATCCGCTCACCATCAGTCACAACAATAACTTGAATGCTCCTCTCTGGCCAGTTTTTCAACACCTCGAGAATCTTTCCTCTGCAGAAGAAAGTTACCTCTTATGTTGGAGTTTAAGGGTAAATATAAGAACCTCATGAATACAACTAAACAAAGTCATACTTCTCCTTTAAGCTAATGTAGAGGCCCTGAGGGCGTTGGAAAATGCTCCCATATTTCTGGCAAGCCTCGCCAACGGTTGGTGTATAGACAACTGGGAGAAGTTCATCAACATTGTCAATAAGAAGCTTGTAGAACAGCCTCTCGTTCCTCTCCTGTAAACGAAAACAATTAGCAAGAACAAAATAGTGACAGAAAGGTAGAAAATCTCCTTTCCCACAGCACTTTTGAACATTTCAAAACAACATTGAATGACATTATCTCAAGTAAACACGCACAGAGAAACACAGCCAAAGGGGGAAACAGGGTGAATCACACGAAAAGCAGTAGAAGGAGTGAAAGGGAAAAAAGTAGTGGAATGAAAATTGAAGGGTATCTCACAACAAATATAGTATAAAAAAATTAAGTAAATGCTCATCCTTGCCAACTAAGACAATAACAACTCATCAGATGCTATAGGGTTAGGTGGGTGGAAAAACATTCATAATCTAATCATGCAGAGCTTCTAAGCAGTATACCGACAACTGGGAAGCGATGTGGGTTAAAAAATCACCGCAAGGTCCATCAAGGCCGTGTACTTCTGCAGTGGGACTTGGTACTGGCGGAGATTGTGCAATAGTTTCTTCTCCTGATAAGTCAATTCGGAAAATTTCAACAAAAGGATAATAACTAGTGATAGTGTGAAGATCCGAAACACAAAGCTGATTTGCCTGACCTGAAGCTCCTGACTCGTAACCACTGGTGGCAGCAGACCGCGTATGTAATGAGCATCCCTCTCCTTCTCAGTGAATGCTAGTCCCTTGTTATAGTGTGGGTCTCTCAACAAAGAATACCCGCTGGAGCACACAATGAAGTGGAAAACTATCAGATAAATTTGCAATGGGAAGATCACTACAATCATCAGCAATGTAGTAATGTGGCATGCCCGACATACATATGTATGTAAATGCAAAGACTGCTCTATGAATTCATCAGTCTAATAGTCTCCCTTTTTTTCTCAAATCGTAGCCATTATTAATCATTTATTGGAAGAAATCAAAAGAACGCATAATAAGCCAGAAGTTAGAAGTAATGAAGTGTGTTGACCAGCACGGAAGCTGTACATAATCAGTGGATGGACACAAGCTGTGGGACTATTGAACAAGACAAGAGGGGACATTCAAATAGCGATAGCAGGATGCGTATGGGCATCACTAATACAGCCATACAGCCACGTATCGGCCAATATGAGACAGCAGTATCACCCAATATATCACACTATCAGTATGGAGGTCCAAATTTCTTATTCCTATTATCAGACAATATTTAAACCCTTGGTACTAGTACAAATAAGCAGAGACAACTTGAGGAAAACTGAATAGCTATCAAAACTAGCAACCAATTCTAACGGTTGAAAATACTGTTCTTAGGCAAAAGTCCTCGAGACTAAGGGAAGAAGACCAAAATGCTCCAACAGTTTCAACAACAGGACCAAATTCACTAAATTCCAAAAATTAGGAGAAGCTTTTGTTGCAACCATGACTTGAGATTGTGTAACCCAACTACAAAACTTCACCAAAAAAAAAAGTCGTAACTTGCCAAAATAATCATAAAATTTCAGTGTGTGAACCGTAAACATTCATTTGTAACCAACCAGAAAAAAATCGTAACATTCAGTGGGCGAACCGTAAACATTCATTTATAAGTAATAACACATCCAACCATAAAAAAAAATGCACAACACATATAGCAAAATAATCATAACTGACCATAAGATTTGCACCTTGAGAAAAATATGCAAAACTTTACTTTTTACGCTACATGCTTATTTGTAATTACATTTAAAAAATCTACTTAACAAAATAATGATAAGAAAGTAACATCGCTATTGTCCAGCCCATTTACACCATAGCTTTCTCCAATAACATAGTAACATGCCACTACATCATTTCATAACAAAATGAACCATAAGACAGACCGAGGGGCGGATGACCCCGGCGATCGTTCCAAAGTTATACATGTTTTTTTTTTTTTTTTTTGATCGGCAAAGTTATACATGTTTGTCCACCCAACATTCTTTTAGAAACAATTTAAAACAATTCAACATCCGCCCAACAATATTGAGAAAAAAATCTTATTTGTACCAATAGTTTTACATTTATAGTATTATATTAATTTTAAAACCCAAGAAAATTACTTCCCTTGAGAGTAAAACTTCAGATTTGTACCAATACTTTTACTTTTATGGTAGTAGTAGTAGTTTACTTTTTAAAATGGATAGACATTCACAAGGCTATATCTATTTATATGGCCCGGCCCTTAAAATGCTAGTGATCACTGATCGCGGTGGTGGGTCGCGGCAGCAGTGGTAGTTGTAGGGACGGAATAGTAGTGGTGATGTCAGATGTGACTCTAGTACTGATGATTCCGAAAAGCTTTTTCAGAAGTAGATAATACCACTCCCTCCGTCCCATAAAGTTTGGTCTCTACGAAACTACGAACAATTTTCAAACTAAAAAGTTTTCATGTTTTGGTTCAAACCTCTTTTTAGGAAAATTTCCTTTTCCTAAACAAACCAAGCATAAGTTAATTAGTCGAGATTTCGTTTGAGTTTTCAATAAAAATGCTTTCCGTATTTTTTATTTTTTCGGTATTCTCGCACTCACAATTGATGAAAATAGTGAACATCCTTAGTCTGTGCCGATCTAAAAGGAGAAGGCCGAAATCAATCGAAATAACATCAGTTAGAACTTTGATCTTCTTCTTCTTTTTTCAATCAAAAGTAGTTCGATCTAAACAACCAGCAAATATATAATGAAGAACAGGAATCGGTTTAAAAGTAGGAACTAGGAAAGCAGGATTAAAACCTAGCAACGGAGATAGTCCAGGGAGTGACGAGTTGATCCTCGGTGGCACGATCCTCGCCGTAAGGGTCCTCAACGCCGCCGCCTACGGTGGATTTGGGATCCAAATCCATTACCGACTTCCCACCCCTCAATTCCTTCATCGTACTATCCATCTCAAAGTCCGATCAACTGATACAGTCTTCAAAATACACTCCTACTGAAGTGATCCTTTATCCTCTTCTCTGGTTCGTTGTGTGTGTATATATATATGTATATATGCAGAATATCCAAAACTGATAAGACATAAAGAAGTACAATTATTGGTTAATCTCTTTCCGTTGTGTCGGAAAATAAAATAAAAAAAAATTTGTCGGAAATAGTACCGGAAACAGGTGTCGATGGTGGATTGAAGGAAGTGGAGCAACAGAGGTGTCCAGATTAAACAAACTCCACCAATTCCCCCCAAGGCACAGCTGTGTGTGTTATCCTTAAATTTGAAGACATCTGTACAGATTAGGGATTTTGTATTGGTCCTTTTGCCAGCACACCAGTCAGACAATAAGACAAGAAAAAAAAAAAACGCATACATGCATACACGAATGTATTTTTATATTTTTTTAAAAATTTTAATACACTTTTTAAAATTTAAAGGGTAGCTTGGGGGGCTGATTTTATGATTTTTCTTTTATATTTACTGGAAAATGAATTGCCCTATAACCGAGGACATGTTTGTGGAGATAATCTAGAGAGAGAGAGAGAGAGGCTTTGACTAAAATATTTGATAGTTTTATACGCTTGTTTCATATTTCAATACACTTTTTAAACTTTAACGGTAACTCAGGGATAAACCTATGCGTACAGATTGTTTAGTGCACAGAAAATGTAATTGCTTTTGGGGCCCACTTTTGGATCCTGCACGAATAAACTGTATGAATGAAAAATTGAAATTTTGGATCGATCAGTTACACATATCCAATTGAGCTGATTTTTTACAGAGCCCTAGGAGAAATTATTTTGAAATTATTTAACGATTCGGATTATTCATGAGGGCCCTAAAAGTGGACCCCAAAAGTCATTGTACAAAAACTTCTGTACCCGTAGTGCCCTCCATAACTCAGTGGTCTGATTTTATAAATTTTCCTTTTATATTTACTGGGAAATGAATTGCCCTACAATCAAGGAGATGTTTGTGGAGATAATCTAGAGAGAGAGACGCTTTGACAAGTCGTACCAGGCGATATTGAAACCAGACGGGACTGGACTGGACACTACCAATGTATTGTGTTGCCCATCTAAATTCAATATTTATGGGCTCGCCCTGAGCCCTCAATAATAATTGAAATTGTTTATTAATAAGCTCGCTAAGTATTCTAATAATAAAAAAAATTGTGTTCATTGAATACTGATCAATATCGTACCCAAAAACTTTTACCTTCTCACACTGTGCCGGCCCCACTTGTTTGAAGATAATTTTTTTGTGGTAAGGCATAGATGTGTATTATATTTATGAACATATTATTTTCACGGTTGAAATATTTGACGAACTCTACAAGATGAATGATTTTGATAGTTTTTGTGAAGCGAAATGAGCACATGAAATCGAAACTAGGCTGGAACGAACAAACGTATACTACTGGACGGACACGGGGTGGCTGCTGTGCAGCCACCGCACAGCAGCTGTTGTGCACCATCCGAGCCGTCCGTTGCTCGGATGGACGGCCCAGATTTCACCTCAACACCTTTGCATCCGAACCGTTCGTTGTTGTGCGTGCAAGATGAAATCTGAGTCGTCCATCCGAGCAACGGATGGCTCGGATTGTGCACAGCAGCTGCTGTGCGGGGGTTGCACAACAGCCACCCGAAATCCCTACTGGACAGGAGCTTAAATCCAAGGAGGCAAGGAGCTTAAATCCAAGGGGGTTCCAAGCTGTCCACTAGTTCTAAAATTATTGTTTAAGTCATCCAAAAATAAAAGTCAAGTTAATCGTATAACTTTAAGTACTTGATCCAGTTGTCTTACTTTCTTTCAAACTTTTGTCAGAATTCAGGATCCTAAATTGTGAATGAATAGTTAGAAGATTGATCAACCATTTATAGTTTTTTGAATGAGCTGATTTTTTAGGAGTTACTCAAAAAAAATATTTTAAAAGTAATGAACGGCTTAGATCATTTGTGTGGGTCTTCAAAGTGGGTTTTACGGACCCATCTCGCACAATGTGTGGACTAGAGTAGTGTTCCAAAAAATGTAGATGAAAGAAAAAAAATTGGAATGACTTTGAGGGGCCCACATAGAAAAGTGAGAACCGGGTTCTCAAAACCCAATCAGAACATGGTGATTATTTCCGCGCTTGACTTTTGATCATGATACAGCGATTTATGATAAAAACAAGTTAAAGTACATCCTCCGTTTCAATTTATTTGAACATAATGGTTATACATATACACATTCAAATTTCCAATGTTTATCTTTCAACTTTTTTAAAAAAGCTATATAGTATGGGCAGAAAGAAATGGACAAACATTTAAGAAAGTGTAAAAGTTTAAAAGTGAAACAAATAAATTGAGATGAAGAGAGTATTTGTCAATACTACAAATTTATGAAGCATAAAAAAATAAATTCCACAATAAATAATCAATTATGACAAATTACTGTAGGATGCAACGTTACGCAATTGAACAGGGATGACACTATGACAGTCGGGCGGGAGGGAGACAGATTTTAGTTACTTATTTTTTTCAAATGTGGAAAGTGTAAACGTGTACGGTACGTGGCATTCAGCACTTCTTGCGGGGAAAAATTGAAATTGAAATTGAAATTTGGGATGGATTCGATAAATTATGGGCTGCCATGCATGGTCATGTTGGTCGTGTCTTCAAAAAAAAAATAATGTAATTGAGCATTTACGAGTATTATTAATTTTCGACAGCTTTGGGTTTTTTTTGTCATTCGTTAATCCTAATCTACTCTATCCTAGGGGACTGGGGGAGGGGGATGGGTGCTTACGGGAATTGAACCATGCCCATGTGTATGGGAGTATAAGGGAGACACCAACCGCACTCCACTCCACTTGCGGACAGCTTTGGGTTCACTACAGGAATTTTCGCCTTTGCAGGCATTTTTTAAATGCTGGAAAGGCCACTAAGTGGAAAAGAGTATTACCGGCATTTTCATAAAAGGCCGGTAAAAGTATTTTTGCCGGCATTAACAAAAATGCCAGTAATGTTTTGGCTAGAAATTTGACTTTTGTCAGCATTATTTTAAACAAAGCATTTCTTGAAATGCTAGTAATAGTGGCTTTTTCCGGCATTAATTAAAATGCTGGGAATGCCCCATTTTGGTGTAGTGGTTAGTCCAGTTTTCGTGAGTTTTATTCTCTACACAATTGATCAGGGTTCGATATTTCGGCTCAAGCGGCAATAAAGTAATTTCTCATAAATCTCCTACTCTCTGAGTGGATAGCATACATTTGACCAGACCGAGAAAGAGCATAGACGAGTGTGCGTAAGTTGGTCCGGACTAACCTCGCCGTAAAAAAAAATTAAAATTATTAAGTGTTGACCACCATAGTATATAGTACAATAACAAACTGAAACACTAGATATACCTGCTTTAGCTAGAAGAGGATTACTTGTCGTGGCAGATCATGTAGCTTTCTGGTGTCGGTCAGCATGAAAGTTTGTAATGTCGTTTGTGAGGATGATATTCACGTATTCGTTGCACGTGATCCGGATTTGAGATACCGGGTACTGTGCAATATATTTTTAACTAAATTTCTTTGCAAATTAAGCATATATATCTTTTTTTATTCTTCTACATTTGTCCTCATTTGATCTCTAAACTATCGCCTTTGGTATCGTGATTCGTAACATATAGAATAATTGGCTGACATGAAATAAATTGGTAAATGATTGTCCCACGGGGAGTCCTGAGTAGATTTTACGTGGCCCAATTGGCACACGAAGATTTAACCTAGAGGGTACTTGACCTGTTACCGAGATGAGTCAAATGCGAGGCTACAAATACTTTAGGTACACAGCAAGTTAGTAGCAGCCGACTTGGAGATTAAACGTTATAGGAACTTAGATTTAGAGATTTTTGGGAAACGATTTTTTTTTTAATTTTTTAATGAAGGTTTTTAGATAGGCACATCATGTATATTTCTTAGACAGTGTAAGAAATTTGGGTCGTCAGAGTACTCTAACCCCTCTTTTTTCTTTGTTGAGGCAAGAAGAGAAGGAAACCTTGCCAGCAAATTCTTGGGATATTAGGTTTATATACGCTCGTTACTTTCAGGGCTCCAGTATTAGTACTCGAGCTGCTCGTAAACTAACCTGGACATCTAGTTATCAGAAGAAACAAAAAACATTTGGATTAAATCCGAGCCGTTGGGTATCGTTCGCCAAACCCCGGTTCCGAATAATTGGGGTGTAGAGAGTCCAATGAGTCTCCTCACTACAGGTCCAGAACCCCGGTTCCGAATAATTGGGTATCGTTCGCCGCTATGATTTGTGTAACTTTGCTTTCTTGACATGGATTTCATCTTCTTTTTCTTTTTCTTTTTTAGGGGAAACATGCGTAGCTTTAACTAGAAAAAAAAATAAAAAATTGGCGAGTTAGAAAGAGTATGGGGAAAAAAAAAACAAAGAACTAAATTTTAATTTTTTATTTAGTATTTTACTCGTATTTATATTTTTAAAAAACAAAATCCATTTATGCACAGATAAAATTAGTCAATTAATATAATTAGAGACTTTGCACGTAAAGCGAGAGAGAGGATACAAATAACATTCTCACCCGTTATCTATTTAGGGGTGAATTCGCTGGGATCTTGACGAAGATGGGGCAGATAAAATTGTTAGCAAGGACACTTCACCACATACACCTACTACAAATTCAAACATATTTTTATTTTACAGCCAACACAACAGACAAATAACTTTTACTGCAACCGCAAATCCCTATAGTCACATCGTTTTATAAACCAAATTTAGGGGGTGTTCCACTAAAAAAAAAACCAGCTTATTTTTAACCCAAAAGCTACTCCATTCCGCTAGCAAAAAGGCCCCTAAAAAACCAACCAATTTCACTAACTTTTTAAAAAAAACTAGGGCAAATTGGTAAATTGTTAACACAACTCAAAAGGCTAAAAAGCAAAAAAAAAAAACTAAGTTAGTGGAACAACTTGGTTTATTTCTAAAACTAAAGATCCAAAAAAACTAAGTTAGTGGAACACCCCTTACTTTTGCTTGTATAAACTGAATTTCTCAATTTCATGTCTATAGATGGAATGACCGACAGAGCCCAAGAGGGGAGGTGGCACATGCCACCTCTGATTCAAAAATACCACCAAAAAAAAATAAAAATCCGCAAAGAATAATAATATAAAAATAGGAAACATTTAAAAAAAGAGTGCACTTGCCTCCATGGTCGAAGTGTGCAAAAAAGAGTTTGGAAAAATAGAATATAAAAACCCTAGAGTTTGTGCCGAAGCACTTACCCAATACTTTCTGAATAGTGATACACACACTCAACCACACACACATGTGAGTGTGTGTGTGGTTGTGTGTGGCCGTGGGTCCCACCGCATGTGAGTGTGTGTGTGGTTGTGTGTGGCCGTGGGTCCCACCGCATGTGAGTGTGCGTGTGGTTGTGTGTGGTTGAGTGTGTGTGTCACAATCATTATTGATACTTTTAAGAGGGCACCAGATTGTCAGGAATATTCGTGATTAGTCATTTGTTTTTTTACTTCTCTTGACTATGGAGGTTGTTTCTTGGTTAGGTTTTAGTTCTTAATTTTCTAAAACCGGTCAGAATGATTCGATTATTGAATTTCTACAAATCAGTTTAATCCGGACTGTGTGCACAGCTTGTTCCTTAACCTCACAAATCCTTAGGTTGTTCCTTGTCGCTATACAACTCCCATTTTTAAAGGACTCAAAGGGAGCTGAGAGGATAAGAGGGGGGGGGGGGGGGGGGGGGGGGGCATGTTGTGTATTCGAGCTGGACCTTAACTAACCCATACAGTAATGCAGGTGAATAATACTACTTTACAAAGTAGTAAGATGAAGATGCTCTCGACTTGGACTTCCTCGAATAATTTTATTCAATGCCCGGTGCTCCAGACCTCTCGTCCACCACACAATTCTGTAAATTCTAAGATTAAATATATGAATCCCACATAAATTTGTAGTGGGAAGAGACCTCGGTGGGCACTGAAAAATGTCTCTTTTGGATGAGTGTGAGCTGGCCTATTTGGACTGACTAGTAGTAGCAGCACTGTACTAGAGGATTAGCTTGTGAATTCCAAGTGGTAATCACACGTTATCTAAAAATATGATGTACAAATTGAGTTTTTCTCTTTTCTTATCATCGGTGTTTCATTATTGCTAACATTATTCATGTGAATTTACCATATCATCCATTCATATTTGATAAAGTAAATTGCTAACATTATTCATGTGAATTTACCATATCATCCATTCATATTTGATAAAGTAAATTACTGAATACAAAATACCGAAATTTCACATAAATACGAAAAGATTGAAGTAAGGTTCGTAAAGAAGAGATCGGAAAATCACTTTCGCAAGTTTCTTTCTTCAATATTGGGACCATCATTCCCCGCGACTCCTGTAATTTATATGTATTTCTATGTGTAAATCTGCCGGTGACTTCAACCTCGCTTCGAAATAAAGTGTCCGGATTTACCTATGTTCCTGGAATTTCAGTCTATTTCTCAATTTAATTTGGTTCTTTTGAGGGGTGAGAATTTACCTTAATTGTAGTAAATATTAAACCCAGCAAAGAAAATGAATGCATGCCTTACCCTTTGCTCATCATATGACCATAAAATACAACACATCCCATATATTACATTAGCTCAACACCAGAAAAGAAATACATACACATATACATATACATACCCAACTCTACACAAACACCGGGTATAGTTCTTCTCAATTAAACACCTCCCGTAGGACAGCCGATGAAGAATAAACGAGTTTTGAGGTGTGTTTCATGACATAGAGTTTTAAGAGGGCCTGACCAGCCACTTTCCAAACAAATCTACATTTCCCGACATCTCGTTTGTTGTTCTCCGCATAATTATAAACGACATTATATAGCGCAACAGCCTCGTTAAATATTTCTCCTTCGTCTCTTGCACTTTCTTCAAACTCCGCGGCATGATACAACAACTAAATTCAAACAATGCTAATCAAAAAGGAGCTGGAGGTAAAAAGAGTAATGCAAAAACATGAATTGACCATCACCTGTTTGTATTTATCGATTACTGCATTCGCAGCAGCAGTTTTCTTTGCTCTATCGTCATCCTTCTCCTTCTCCAATGCCTTCGACATGTCTTTTCTGTATTCATCATACTTCTGGCCCCAAAAGTTCAACAAGGGAGTTGGGACTTCAACATCAAAGCAAGGTAATTTCGAGACCTCGACATCTGGAGCAATGAGAACATAGAGGTCATTCCACTAAACTACAAGGCATGAAAACACATACTGTAATGTTCTGTAGGACTCTTTGGTTGTGAGGAGGATGTTTAAGGCATGAAAACAAATAATCCGGATCCCGATTAACTAGATGTCCAGTGATGGAACCCGGGATAAATAAAAAAAAAACGTTATCTAAGGAATTTAAGCACAAGGACAATTGGCATAACTCTCACCTCCCGCTGGGAGTTCTTCAGATTCTAATGACTTCTCCACAAAGTCGTAAATAAGTCCCAAAACAGAAGCGGAGTGATAACTGTTTGGCCTTCCCATATAGTGGGGAAACAGTTCCACCTTCAATTCATCTGGAATTACAACCTGTTTTGAAAGGAAAAAAGAGGGCTTAGGGAAAGAATTGCTCACATCAAGAATACATTCAAAGCAATCTTTTTAAAGGGTAATTGTGTAGTATTGTTAATCATAACGCAACTCACTCCGTTGCAAACACCCTCCCGTGTCCTAGCCCAAAGTAGCCAATGTTGGAGCGAACCATAAAAACTGTACACGGGGATTAGAGTTACAGCCGTTGCCTAGACACATGGTCATACACAACGAGGGATTTGTATACTTAATATACTTTAGCTATGTTACATGGACTCTTCACAGTAAATTAATTAGACCTTGTTCGTTTTGGGTAAGTTCCCTCTCTAGGAACAAGGTGGTAGGATGATATCTGTTTGATCCTTTCCTTCCAACACCAGTTGCATAATTAAATTTAACATTGTCATTATAAAAACCATATATACTCTGCAGCAGTGTTGCTGTAAACTAGTTAAGCGCCTTTCTTAAAACCTATACATTTAAATGAAACACCATTTTAACATACAATCGAAGACGACGAGTATCAAAAAATACGATCCTTTTGGCGGAGTCAACATTCCCTTCAACAGGATTTGGGTGGGTAGCTCTAGATGCACTTTTCAGTGGAATCTACATTCCCTTCAACTGGATGTTAGTGGTTCCAACATCTAGACACAGTGATACACACCTAGCACCCGCACACCAGTCAGTGTAACATAAAAAATTAACTCTAATTTCCATTACTGCTAAATGAAAGATGGACTAAGCTGTTTTCAATCTTCCTTATGTAAGGAGAATCAATTACCAGTTTATTCAATTCCTCTTATCAACTAAAGGCAACCCTAACTACAGATTCCCGATCCAGATCTCATCTACCTCTTTTACCCAGCTAAGATAAGTCCCAAGTACTCCTTATTCCTTAATAGGATCCCATCCACTATGTAATGAGCTTCTTTTCTTTCTTGAATCTTCACACATGGAGCGTCTCAATTATGAGGATTCAATACAGAGCAGAAGAAAAGAAGGATCATACTCCTAAGTCCAAAGTCGAGAGGGAAATCCTCCAGATCCTTAGAAGAGGGACCTATTAAAGAGAAGATTAAGTAGGAAAAGAATCAGTAAGAAACATAAAAGAGCGTAGGATTCGAATGGAAAAAGGAGCGTGAGAAACTAATGTCTAAAATTTGGACTTGGCAAAAAATAGAATTGGGCAAGACGCAGAAAGGTACACGTAAGATTGCAGGGGATGATATAAGTTTCAAGACTCGCCTTTTTTCCACTTTTTGGAGCGTCTAAAGCATCATAGTATGTGTCTACCAATCGATGCATTGACACTTTCATGCAGTCTTTCTCCTCTGTACAATCCTCCCCAAGAGTAAGAAGTCGGTCCATAAATGCGGTCCAACTATCAGCAGCCACACTCATCGGGTTACTGGAGAAACAGAAAGTACATGGAAACATTAGCAACAGGGATAAACTCTATGCCCCGTTTGTTTTATTGGAGTGTTAAAGCATCCAACTCAAAACCAATTGGCAATGAGTGGAGAGGCCGCCCAGGCTCATAAAATAGTTTTCGAGGTGATAATTAATCGATGTGGGACAAATTCCAACATGGAGTAATAGTAAAGGGACATATAATCCGATGAGTGACTAATCACGCAGGAATAACTGATAGGATTCGAAAAAACAAATCTCACACAATGTGGGGCATACAAAACCTTCGGACATAATGTATTGATAATCCCTTTGACAATCATATCAACTGAACCACCAACGGCAAAGGTTAATAAATATAACCCTCATTATATTCTCACCAATCAAATGTGGCATTATGCTATACCTACCTACATACAAATGTTTTCTTAGAGATACTATGAAGTATACACAACATTTGCATACCTTCGCTGAAACATGGTCCCTTTGAACAACTGAAAAAGCTCGTGTTCTAACTCATCCTCCAAAAGTTCGCTGGGCTTTTTACCAGGAACACTTGGGGTTGAATAGATACGTCTCCAAGGTTCACTCTCTTTGAAATTTTTCAACAGCTGAATAATGAAACCAAAACGCCGAATAGTGAACACAGTTAATTTTTCAATTTCAGAAGAAACTCAACCAAAGATATGTACTTTCCACACGTGCAGAATATAAATATCAACCTCAGGGTTCCTAGAGACCCAGTACACATCCCCATCGAAATCGCCATTCGCTATTTCACTGGCTACCGATCTCTCACCCTTGGTCGAGAAGAATATGCCGTACTTAGCATTTCCAACAATCTCTTCCAAGGCCTCCACATAAACAGCTTTCAAACAATGAATGTCTCCAAAGTGAAGACCAGGGTTGCGATAGACTAACAAATCTCCCGAAATTTGGCCTCTGTCTCTGCAGATTACATTAGAACAGGAAAAGAACAAACTATCAGCTTTGTGTAAAAGAGTTGCAAGAGTTTCAACTGTAACTACTCGCATAAGAATTTAAAAAAATCTACTCTGGTATGAATACGTGTCATTGATCAACTATTCTACCAACATTTGTCGCCAAAAAATCGACATGTGATAGCCCATAGAAAGTTTATTTCATTTAAGTATACCCATTTTAGTCCCGAGTAATGGGTCTCAGGAGGGCACATTGGGTGCACAAAGTGGGAACCATCAAGTTAAACTCTACAGCCTCGAGGTTAACTGCCCTCAGGACATCCAATTGTTCTGTTGTCTCACCTTCTTATTACCCTAATTATTTTGGTCAATCAAATTAGATAACAGATCAATGAATATACATACAGGATAACACAAACTTCACCCCTTTCTAATGATCCAGTTGGATCAGTTGTGCCCATCAAGTAGAAGCTTTCAGGGATAGGAAGCCTGCCGCCTTTTAGCGCCTTTCTTTCTTCCTTGTTCAACTTAGATAAACGATATTGCAAGTATGGTTCATTCAGAGGAACTCCAGCTAAAATCATTCTTGCCACAGTAAAATCATCATCTATTTCTCCATGGTTTACGGCAACTGCATCGAGAAACAGATAAGCAAAAGGCAACTCAGAAAGGATCAGCCATTAAAGTGAAGTGGGACTAACAACAGAATGAAGCAAACAGGGGGCAAATTATCTTTAATGGTCATTTGGCAAAAATAATCCAAATGAATTATTTTTTTGTCTTTATTCCAAAAAAAATTGCATTTGTTAGTTTTGCATTGATTTTTTATGAATTATTGATTATTTTCTGCCCAAAAGGGGGCAGAAAGGATTAGAATGTACAGCAACAATACAACAGCAAATGGGATCCTGAAAATCACCTCTGAATGCTACACCTTTGTCAGAGTACGCTGTTCTAGAATCTTCCAAAGCTTCTGCCACTAAATTTAAAAAGCACTCTTTAGGGACCCCGCCATAGCTGAGAAGTGCAATCAAGTTTTTTGACAGAAAAGTTCTCCTCGGTTTATTGCTGAAATGAAAAGTGAAAGTTGGAACTGTGACCTCTAACAACAGGAGGAAATTTTTACCGCTCATGTTAAAATGATGTCATCCTAATCATGTACTAGAAGTATATAATGGTAGCAATAACTGTCATGTAGTTCCTCAGCCCCGAATGGATAATGAGATAGATGGTTGAACAAATTAAAGTAAATGATATTTCACCGAAACAAAGGACCGATTTTAACATATTGGAGTGATGCAAATTGGAAATTTAATAGTATTACTTACAAATAGTGTTTTAAGTTTTCCTTACTTTTATTTTATTAATTTGTTAGAAAGTCTTGCAATTTTAGAAATAAGTGTTCTAGAGTATTTTGATTCCTAGTTGGATTAGGGTTTGTTATTTGATTCCTAGTTGGATTAAGGTTACTTTGGCCCTATAAGTATCATTGTAAGCCTAATGGCAGAATTCAGTTGTTTATGAATTAAAGAAAACGAGTTTATACTCAAAATTGGTTGTTCAAGGAGAGAGTATCTCCGGCTCAATCGTTGTTTGTGATTGTCCTCGTTTCACGTCAATCTTAATCATACGCTTCGCTGCATCAGTTCACAATGCAATGCCTCCTTTTAGTGGCAGTCGGTCAAGTTGGAACTTTTCTCCGTTTGGGATCTTAGATGGCTGGAATTCTTTTTCCAAGCTAAGAGGTCAAGGGTTCCAGTGTTGCCATAGGCATAATCCCCATGCTCAGGCTATGACCACCTATGTACGAAAAAATGTACCAACTTTTCCCATAATCCCCGCCCTCAGGCTATGACCGCCTATGAAAAAATGTACCAACTTTTCCAATAATTTGAAGACTAATTCCATAATATATAGGCCTACCTCCAGCACATCATTTTACTCTTCGTCAAGGTGGGATTCCCATTAAATGGGGAAAAAAATCCCAGCTGACTTTGGAGACACCATTCTTGCTAGAAAAGCTTGACAATTTTTCCCACAAGAAACTACACACATCATTTTTAAATACATAATGGGACATATGCATGTTTCATGTATGCATCATCCGAATATTGCAAGTATACAAGAAGCATATTGACTTTACATTGCGCCCCTTACAAAAATGCCATCATGCCAATATTTCAACTGAACATTGTCAAGCACTTTCGTAATATGCATGACCATGGAGAAAAGTCAATCACAAAACTTCAAAAAATAATTAACCAGATGTTTCAAAGGGTACCTAATTCCAACTATCTCCAGGGAGTTAAATGTTTGTACATCATGTAGTCTTGAATCAGTTTTAACCTTTATCATTGAGGGCCTAATGCAAATTGTGTTCTTTTCAAGCTGCAAATATCAAGAGACAGGAAATTAAACATGAAAAACTGTACCGGGAACTTAAACAGAACTTAAGGAGGGAGAATAAAAAAGTAAATAGCAACAATACAACAGTTAGCTACAGGAATTCTACAAGCCTTTCCTTCTGGGACAAAAGGCAGAAACTAATTTTTAAAATCTTTACTGCATGAACTATGAGTCCTCTAACAGATTTCGATTTTCAGCCTGGTCGACGTCTCCCGTACCCTCCACAAACAGAAACTCTATTGCACCTCGTGCTCCCAAAAAATGCCAAAAAAGGAATAGTTGGATCCCTGAGTGGGTTGCTATTTGGTGTGACAATCATCTGATTTGAGTTTCACTCAAAAAAACCCACACCCGGCACTGTTGCACAAATACGACTCACTGAAATCCGCCTCTGCATAAAAAGTAAGGGGAAGGCTGCCTACTACTAACTCTCCAGACCCCACTGCTAGTAGGAGCTTTATTAACTGCGAATGATCTTTTAGCAAAGTCATATTCAAAACAACAAGGAGGATAACGCATCCATGTTATACAATTTTTTAGTTTGGCTTGAGAATTTTGGTTCAGCCTTTTTTCAGTTTGAAGTCAAAGTAAGTAGAGGTGCTACAAAGCAATCATTCCGAAATTGAACCCTTTTTTTAGTTTGGCTTCCGAATTTTGCTTCAGCCTTTTTTCAGTTTGAACCCTTATTCTCAACTTTCATTCACATTCAATTTCACAGAAGGGATAGTTCTGAAAAAGTAAAAATTATAATTTGACTTTTTAAAGAGGGCAAACAGTTCAGGACATGCCAACATGGAAAAATGGACCAAACATTTATCGCAAAGGGATAATTATTTTAAAGGTGAGAGTTCTTGTCCTTGTACGGAGACCTCAAGAACATCTCCAAGAGAGGAAGTAAAAAGTTCATCCCAAATATAGAGTTCGTTTACATGTCTGCCAAGTTGAAGTGACACAAGAACTAGCACATACCATGAGATCTTCAAATTTTTTATTTATCCTTCCTTTAGCTTTGAGGGACCCACTTTGGTGAAGGATTAAAGTCTTCATTGTTATGTTGGAATGCACTTGTTGGGATGGAAATTGAAGAGTACTTGTCTCTCTTTTCAAACTTGAAAAGAGAGAAAGTTAACCAAACCAAAATAGCGTAATGTTTTTCCTAGTTCCCCTGGAGTGTTTTTTGGTGATTTGATTCCTTTGAATCTCATTTCACGACTTCCTTTGAATCCTTTGAATAGCTCTAATAGAATCAAATAACAGTGAGGATATGTTCCCTTCTATACTTTTTGGGGTGGAGCGTGGGATGATATGCTTGCTTTGAATAGGAAAAATGTAAATGTACCTTTTTATTGACAAGAAGAGTTCCCTTGACAGCAAGCCCATTGTAGAACAAGCGAACCTGCATCAGCAAAGGCTAGAAGAAAGGGGAAGAGAGACATCAAAAAACATGATTAGGACGAGGAAAAAACAATGATCCTCGAGAGCATATACCACCAACAAATCTTATAGACACGTACCGGATCCCTGGTATGAGCTTCAGACCCTCTCAGTACTGGTGATATATCCTCACAGTTGGCATGATCAAGAAATCTCTAAAGATTAAAAAGTTTGAAGCCAGATAAGATTGCAAGAACACAAGACAAGTAACCTGAGTTGATACAGGGAAGGGTAGATGGAAACAAGAGAACATATACTAGACTTGGTGTGATGCCTTTCTGTCCATGGTGTTTCTAAACTCCACCTTTATCTCAACTAATTTACAAAATCACAGTTGTTATCAACTGTAAACTTTGCAGTTCCTCTTTTTTTTAATGTTTTAAAATGGCAGTCTGGCGTCACTTAAACCAACAGCAGAATATCGATCTAGGAGTGTATTTTTTTATGAAGCTTGATTCCTGCTATTAAAAGTTAGTTGTATGTATTGCAAAGATGCATCTCCAACAATTGGCGAGAAATAGTGCCTCTTTGACAGAAATGAAAGTTGAAGGTTGGCTTATGGTCTAAGGCGTCACCATTCACCATGAGCAAGTGGCGATTTCAAGTTTGTGTCCAATTCTTCGAACACAATAACGAGATAAAAAGTTCATGAATTCCCTATCCACTTGTAGCAAACTTAGATGCATAATGAATGATCAACTGTATAAATTATGCAACCAGTAAACAGTCATATTCAAATCAGTAATAAAAAAATGGCCAACACTGTTAGAGAGCTGTAGAATATACTAATCAACAGATTTAAAGGAGTGGCACCAAAGAGGGATATCCACTAGACGTACTAATGGCCAAATACTGGGTTAAGAAACCTTTATGGGAGTGGTTAAAACTATATTGATAAACTAAATATGTACTAGAGCCTCTTATGAGCAACTCATAATCGAAAGAAGCTCCAACTATTTATTTCTGTAGATTATTAGACTTCCATACAACTTTTCATATGTAAGTTATTACAACAACTTACAAGTATATGCTCAAAAAACAAGTACAAAACATTACCTCAAAATTTTCATCTTTTATGTACTTAGCTCTGGTAAAATCTTTTGGAGTCTTCAAAGCTAAATCTTCTGAAATAAAACCAGTTCCATCTGTATGTATGAGGGGTTCTCTATCTTCATCAAGTACAATATCACCATTTTCATACTGCAATTCAAAGAGGAAAAAAAAAAAAAAAACTCGATCTTCATGGAAAATGGAATAATCCAGAAAAAATATAAATTAATAAGGTTGTGTGGATGAATATCAAAGGGGCAAAAGATAAAAGATCATACACGGCAAAGAATATCTTCATCTCTTTTAATTGTTACATTAGCAAGATCAACTTGAAGCTTTATAGTCGTGGACAAAATCAAGGAAAACCTGCATTTGCAATAGTAAACAGAAGCTCCATAACTCCAAAAAGGGAGTCATATTGAAACAACAATCGCAAAAAAAAAAAAAAAGGAAGTTCTTGATGGTTTAACCTCGCCATATATTTCGCCATGGTAGAGACCATGTTCACATGCATGAAAAGGGACCTCGCTTCAGAAATTTTTTTGTTCGCCAATATGTACGGTTCTCCCTCCTCGCAAAGGGCAAGAGACTCGAATCGTACAAAGAAGCCTTTAACAGAGGACAAAGTCTGGCTTCTCTTCTTCTCTTCTTTGCCTCCATCTTTGAACGCTGATCAATAACAATAGATAGATAGGTATGCCATCAATATAGGAATCTCATAAAATTAGCATGAACATGCATGCTAAAAGGCAGTAAATCAACAAAATAACTATGAGCCTATGAAGTTATTAACAACTCAGCCACAGCAATATAACTCTCTCCAACGAAATTTCACTTTAGTAAAGCATCCAACTCAAAACCAATTGGCAATGAGTGGAAAGGCCGCCCATACTGATATACTAGTTTTTGAGGTTATAATAAACCAATGTGGGACAAGCACTGACACTCCCCTACACATGCGACTGCTGACTCGCACGTGATGAGGTAAACAAACTATTCAACACATACGACAACTATCTACCATCAACGACGAACAAATGTCCCAACCGTCAATGGCATAGAGTCTTGTCCAAAAGCCTTCGAAAGCCTAGCTCTGATACCATGTTAAGCATCCAACTAAAAACCAATTGGCAATGAGTGGAGAGCCCGCCCGTGCTCATATACTAGTTTTGGAGGCTATAATTAACCAAAGTCGGAGAAGCTCTAACAACTTTCTATTTCCATTCCCACTTTTCCATGTTCCTAATAAGACAACCTACTAAATATTCGAAGTAAAATAACGGAAACCAGGGTAGACTACTTTTATACCCTCCTATGAAGAGCTCTAGATGGGTTGCTACCGTTGCTCGGGGTTTGGTTAAATACAACAGTTCTATTTAGGTTTGATTATAATCAGTCAAGGCTTCTGTGAGCACAAGGACCACACGGGCTTTCAGAGGCAAAAGGCAATAATCGTAAATCTGACAGAGTAGCTTAATTATTGATCCCTTGATAACCTATGCATTTATTCAGGCAAAACACTGAAAAGTGGAAACAAATATTAAACCATCTCCTCAGGTAAATTGAGAACACATAAATCAAACAAGTCTAAAGAAGAGTGCAAAATCACTAGTCCACAGTACGGTCCCAGCATGTTTGCAAAATGAGTTCAATATAAAATCTAAAGGTATCCCACCTCGATAATATGTTGCAGTAATTAGGAACAAAGATGGTTATTGAGAGATAAAGAAAAGTAAGACTGAGGATTCAACGTGCTTAGTACTAAGAGCATGAAAAGAAAAATCACCAAATAACCGATAGCGCCTCAGGCCAATGAGAATTCCTTCTTCATAAATCCTATTCAATACAGCTTCATAGTTACTTGAACCAACCATATTATTGGCAGAATCTGCGGCGTCTACTGCAAACTTAACAATTAAAACATTGTCATCTCCTAACACCCTTTGTAGGTGAGTTCTCGTGTTGCCCAGATATGGTCCCTGAGTTACAACAGTCAATGAGTGTGATGATTGAGATGTTAAATGCAAAACAAATCAGAAATTGATCTATTAAAATGAGAACTATTTCCTCGAAAGCATGCTCCACAAAAAGTAAATGGGAAGTAATTATTGTGTTGGTCATCACAGACTAAAGCCACAAAGAAAAACACATCAAACACCCTTTGTCACTAACAGTACTGAAACTAAGAAAGTAATGTGATTCTATCCTGTCAAAGTTAAGTAACTATACACAAATGTTGTCTAATAATTTACTAAAGTAACTATGCACAATTAAACTCCAATATTATGATAAGGGCCATGAGAAACTATCAGAACAACTACTGAAACAGAAAATCAAGATCCAAAACCAAGAGTAAAGTATGATCACGTCACCATTAGAATCCAAAGAGAGAGACCAGTGGTAATTGTACTCAACGAGATGAGAATATGTTATAAAACCAATGCTTGGTTATATAGACAATAACCTTAGACAAACCATAACAACCTTTGTCACTAACAGTACTGAAACCTAAGAAAAGTAATTTGATTCTATCCCATCAGAGTAAAGAGTCAATTAACCATGCACAAATGTTGTTCAATAATTTCAAAAAGTAACTATGCACAATTAAACTGAGAAGGGGCATGAGAAACTATCAGAACAACCACTGAAACAGAAAATCAAGATCCAAAACCAAGAGTACAGCTTGATCATGTCACCATTAGAATCCAGAGAAAGAGGCCAGTGGTAATTGTACTCAACGAGATGAGAACATGTTATAAAACCACTGCTTGGTTACATAAGGAACAACCTTGGGCAAACCATAATTAGGCCTAGTTTTCCATTTGATAAAATGGGAATCTCATAAAATCAATGGGTTGATTTTAGCAAATGGTTTCCTCATTTGCTAAAATCAACCCATTTTCATTGTACTCAACGAGACTAGAACATGTTATAAAACCACTGCTTGGTTACATCGGGCAACAACCTTGGGCAAGCCATAAGTCAGGAAGACTACACTTACGGACACAATCTCTCACAAACTAAGGATAGGAGCACAAAGAACATGAGTCCGAAGTCAATTGCATGTATAGTGGATGTGATCACTGATGATTAAGGTGCCTATAAAGCTCCAAGAAACAACTGCACTCTCTATGATGGCCTCAAAAGGAGAGCAAAGATTAAAAAACTCACATAGCAGTTTGAGTGATGAATAAGGGCTAAAACAAAGGTACTACCTTGAAAGTATAACTGCCATCTTTAAGAATAACATTGCAGTGGTATAGATGAGTCTTTCCAGAATCCCAGTTCAGATACTGCAATACAGAGATAGAAACAAAACAGAGTCAATGAATTTGATACCAGAATGCTCACCAGCTGATGCTCTACATAGAAGCTTATGGTTTCCTTTTTTGTTTGATGGAAAAATATATCAATCAATTAGTGTTGGTTATTGTCCTCTACAATTTGGAAAATCAAAATTTAAATACACAGATGGGATCATGAGATCCCCAAACAGTTAGGTTCAATCGAGAAAATACAGAACCATCTACACGAGATTTAAACACTACAAACAACTGAATGAAAAAAGTACTTCCAAACAGAGACTAGAACTAAGTTTTTCTATATATATTCAAACAATAGCAATATGCTACATAAAAAATAAGTCACAAGTTTGTGGTGCCATGGGGGGTGCAGGAGAGTGCCAAGCGCAAGTGCTGCACTTGGGACAACACAATTTCAATACACAAAACACAAAATCAATTGCAAATTGTAAACGTGTCAGTGCAATGCTTGGCCCAACGTAAAACTCGTTAAAACTCGTCCAAAATGTGAGGAAACAAATTAGTTGACTTTACTAAAAACAGGTAGGGAGTTTAGGCAGAGTTCAACTTGGATGCTCCAGTTTGTGTTTGAATGTTGGTACACTGTCCTAGGTGAGCGAACTGTGTGAAGAAGCTTAAAAGCATGAAAGCCTTAATTGCTATCCCAAATTGAATCTCAAGATACTTGCATAAAGAAGTCAGAACCACATAATACAAAAACTTCATCAATACGTATGTGACACTCTTTCCTGATTGTATTTAGCTATACTTACATTCTACAAAAATCTATAAACAGCGGTGAAGTTTCTGTACGGACAAACCCATCAATAGCCTGGTTAGCAACTAACACAACCAGTGATTGCAATAAAATATGGGAAAGGAAACTTCTTGAATTTTACATTTAAGATCTTGACCAGGAAATGGTATCTAAGTTTCAGAAAAGGAAATCCTACAAGATCCAAATAGTAGTTGAAAACATATATACAACTCCCTCCTGTCCCATAATTTTGGACCACATTTTCTTTTTTGGATGTCCCAAAATCCATTTTGACTAGTTCAGGGGAAAAAATTGTGCCATTGCCTTCTATGCCCTTCATGTATTCAAATTTTAATTAAACAGTGGAGGAAAAAAATGAATGGAGTGTAAAATGTAATAATCGCATTTCAAAAAGAAGGGTATCTTCCGAATTTATACATTTGGAAGAGTAATGATAGTGTCCTTAAAAAGTTGGAATCCAAAGAGGGACCAAAATTCTAACCGACATAAAAAGAACACAAAATTAGTTAAACAAGAAAATAATGCAGGGAAAGGATTCAAGGAGAAAAAACAAATAGAGTCATGAAGAAATTACGATCTAAATTAGTTCCCAGACAATTCTACTGGCATGTTCCACTTAGTAGGGTTATCACGACTTACAAACCATGAGAATAATCCACACAGAATTCTCGACTGATTGCTTGCTTGACACAACAACGTTATCAGGGTAGGTTATCAACTTAAAAGCATCAAACTGAGAGAGAAAACCATCATCAGATGAAATCAAAGCGTCACCTTTATCCGGTCTTTTTCATCCATGACGCCCTTAACGGCATCCCATACTTTCATCTCAAAATCCCTCATTGGAAGATCTTTGAGCCTCATAATGTCATCGACTGCCATGAGCTTATCCAGCTCCCCCCTGTAAACAAAAAGCAGCTGCTCAAACGATATCAAAGATAATTGTGAAACCAATCTTCTCATGCCATCAATATCTTCTACAACCTTTCTTGAGCGAATATCTATGGAGCCTCATAATAATCAGTGAACTGAAACTGAAAAACATTACCTCCCAGTGTAACTCAGTATCAAGAATGCTTTCCTGAACTCGAGATCACTTAAGGCCAATTGGGGACTATATCCGCTAATGCTTGCCTTCCCTGAATTCGAAGAGGGCGACACTAACGGAGGCTTTGAGATTGGTGAGTGAGGACTCGAACCATCTGTGCCCATAGAAACAAATGGAAGAACAACTTGATATAAATCCCCTCATCACAAACTTAAGTAACATTCCCTAAAAGGAACAGATAAGAAAAGAAAGCCTCGTCATAAAATCCAGATTTTTCCCAATAGAGGAATCGGAATGTTGGTTTTTCCAAATTGACCATCAACTGTTCAAAAAAAATTTAAAAAAAAAGGAGTCCAAAATTTTATGAAACACTGAAACAAATTTCTTTATATACAAAACATTTCTCGAGAGAGAAGGAAAAAAAAAACCAACACGGTTTTAACTTGAACAAACACAAAAAAGAAGAGCATAGCATCAACAGAATTTCCAAGAACAACACAGTAGAAGAAGGGGTTTTTGGCCGATATATACCAAAATCTGAAACAATTCATCAAAATATACCATTTCTCAAACTATTTTTAAAAATATGCCATGCCGCATGTGTGAAATGCGGCATTCTACGTGGCACGCGAACCCCGTATCCAACGTGGCCGAGCCGTCCACCTAAGCAAATGCCGCAAATTCGATATGCGGCATTTGACCCTAATGCCGTAGGTGGCACATGCGGCATTTGACCGTAGCCACTGAAATGAGGGAGGGACATGTTGAGAGTTTCACACTATCTTACCACTGTATCCCATGAGATTTACTGCTGCATAAATTTCTGAGTTTCCATGCTTTGATATGATGCTCACATGTGCTCACAACCAGCAAAATTAACATGTGCTCACATGCTTTTCATTGTAATTTACCAAAGACCCTCACAAAGCAGAAAAATGAAAGGGTAATAACGTAATTTCAGCAGGGACCATGGAGAAAAGTTTGTCCACCCTCTCCCTCTTTATATATTATTGTAAAGGATTTTTGGGGATTAATCTCATAATAAATTAGGAAATTTAATGACATACTTGTATTGATCCATCACACGTCAACTATTGAAATTTTTTTTTTGGGTGAATTTTAACCCAACTTTATTTTAATCAAGTGCTACAACAAAAGCCATCGGAAAAAGTTGAAATAATTTATGGGAACCCAAAAACAAAACAAACATAATTAAATACAGGCATTGCATGTAATACCGCATTTTTGACCTGCGGCATTAAGGTGTAACAAAGAAAAGTTTTGCAGAGAATCTGGTCCGTAACCGCACAGTGGACATGCGGCATAGTAATAATGCCAGGCGTGGCTGCGGCTTTTTTTAGGATAAATCTCATAAATCCATTATGCAAACCCCTCCCTCTATACACCCTCGTACTTCCGATCCTTTGATGGTACATTTCTTACAGGGAAATACAATGGCGTGATGCTATTGCATTTGCAATCGTGGAGAAGGGGGACACTGAAAACTGGGATGGTTTCTAAATTGCATTAGATGTTTTTTAGGTATTTTTGACAAATTTGAAATATTTTCATTGCACTTCCTAACTATAAGTCTGAATTTCGACATCCTTACTATAAATCTGAATTTCGGTAGACTTATTATTTTTAATGTGCTCTATAAGATGAATGGTTCGGACGTTCGGATCATAAAACAAATATTGCAACGACTTTCATTTTAAAAACACATGAGAATTGTTTTCATCTTGAAATAAAAAATTTAACATAATTAATTGTACTCACTTTACACTTAACCTTTTTTATTTTTCATATTTTGAACAATAAAAAGTAGACTCTGATTATGAGTTTGAAACCTCATCTTCGTGGCCATGTTGGCAACCATTTCCTTATATATCTCCACCTTTTTTTTTGTTTTACTTTGATTTTTCTTTTGTAATCATGTCGTACTCCTTTGGCTTTTCCTTGAAGGACAAGAAGAAAATTCCCACAATTTCGTCACATGAGTGCATGAGTAAAAAGAACTAATCAGTATAACTTAATATACCATTTCTAAGTACAGGTAAAATTAGATGAGTTTCCGAAATGTTAAACTCAAAATATAGATCAGATCAAAGCATGGAAACTCAGAAATTTATGCAGCAGTAAATCTCATGGGATACAGTGGTAAGATAGTGTGAAACTCTCAACAAGTCCCTCCCTCATTTCAGTGGGCTACGGTCAAATGCCGCATGTGCCACCTGCGGCATTTGCTTAGGTGGACGGCTCGGCCACGTTGGATATATAAAAATAGTTTGAGAAATGGTATATTTTGATGAATTATTTCAGATTTTGATATATATCGGCCAAAAACCCGTAGAAGAAGCTTAAACACGCCCAAAACACACCAAAGCTTGAGGAAACAAAAAAGAAGGTTTACTACTTATTATAACTTACTCGATGAACTAACGGGGCTAGGGCTAATAGCAATCCGTTTCGAAGGAGACGAAAGGGTAGTTTCAGTTTCTAATTTCTTCACTACGAGCTTTCTTGGCTATGAACTCTATGTCCGTAGTTTTAACTTGAACAAACACAAAAAATAAAAGCATAGCACTAAAAAATTTCAAGAACAACACAGTAGAAGAAGCTTAAACACACCCAGAACACACCAAAGCTTGAGGAAACTTAAGAGAAGGGTTACTACTTATAACTTACTCGGTGAACTAACGAGGGTAGGGCTAATGGCAATCCGTTTTGAAGGAGACGAAAGGGTAGGGCTAATGGCAATCCGTTTTGAAGGAGACGAAAGGGTAGTTCCAGTTGCTTCACCACGAGCCTGCTTGATCATGTGCGCTATGTACCTGCTCAAGTCTCTGATATTTTGGGCAGAGATCTTTTTGAGTAGTTGAAGAGAAGCTTCTTCCCCTAGCTGGCCGAGTTGCCGTCGGATACCAGCGTCCGGCGGCGTCTGGCATTGCTCCGCACATATTCTTTGGATCAGTTGTTCGACGGAGGGGGGGAGAGGGGGGCGAGTAGGAGTGGAAGGGGAAGAGTTGGACATTGTCGGTTAGATTTTGCGGTGGAATTGGAGGGTTTTGCGGTGTTTGTTTGGTTTGGCGGTGGGGTTTTCCGGTTGAAGAGTGGTGGTTTTGTTGGTTTATTATCTCCGGTGATCAATTGAAATTTCCCGCTTGAGAGTAGGTGAAGAAAGGGAAAGTGGTGGTGTTTGTATACTTTCCTTAACTGGGACACGGGGGTCTGCGAGTAGCCGAGTATATATATGCCTATTTTGCCTTGTTTTCCAAATCTTTCCCGTTTGATAAAATTAAGAGGTGATTTTAGAAAATTTTATCGTTTAAAACTGGTGACTTTAACAGATTTTTTATCATTTTGAAAACTTACCCTCGTTCAAACTTACTCTTAAAATTTGCCTTTATTATAAAAAAGGAAAATGATAGGCACTTAAGATTGAAAAAATATGTTGAAATATATGAAAAGTGTACAAGTGTAAATTAATTGAAAAGTATAAAAGTTTCGTTGGAGTGTGTGTTTGTTTTTTTGTGCACTTATTGTATGCCCAGTCTACGCACTAGCAAGGCCCTTATAAAAAAAATTGTGTCGCTTAATTTTCAGTCAAACTTTTGTGACTTGTTGTTTCGCCTTGACGAGAAAAATCAAATAATTAAAAATTTGATTATGATTTCTTCTATTTTCCTTGGAAAATGGCCGTTTAAAGTGCTAAAAGTTTATCACTTTTCCAAAAAAAAGACAACAATTAAATTTTTTAGTTTTTCGATTTTTCTGGTTGTGAAGAACTAATAATAAGTCACGAAAAGTACTCCAAACACAAATTTAATGAGTTTTTTTTATAATAATTCACAGTGTTGATGCGGGAAAAAACTGAATAAAAACAAATTTCGAAAATAATTTTTAACAATGTGAATTATTTTGAAAAACTCATCATTTTCCAAAAGATTTTAGCAACTCAGTTGCTAAAATCATGGTGATTTTAGCAAATGAGTTCAGCAGGTGTTAAAATCATGGTTTTGAAATCAAAAAATGAAGTGGTTCCGTGTATAGTTTTTCGATTTTTTTTCGCACCAAATTAAAGTACTCCTCGTGTACTTTAATTCGGTGTGAAAATTAAAAAAAAACTCATCATTTTCCAAAAGATTTTAGCAACCCAGTTGCTAAAATCACCATGATTTTAGTAAATGAGTTCAGCAGGTGCTAAAATCATGGTATTTCAAATAAAAAAATTAAGTGTTTCCGTGTATTATTTTTTGAATTTTCACACCGAATTAAAGTACACGAAGAGTACTTTAATTTGGTGCGAAAAAAAATCGAAAAACGATACACGGAACCACTTCATTTTTTGATAGTGCATTTATTCCTAGACATGAGTGATAGTGCGTTTATTCCTAGACGCATTTCTAATATGTAAAATTATAAAATTAGTCAACTAAGTTGTTGTTAAAATTAAAAATATATAATAAAATATGTGAAAAGTATATAAAAATATGTGAATATATATATAAAAAAAAAAGGAAATATATTGGAGGGTATACTTTTTTTTTTGTCTTCTTCTTTCCTTATTACCATAAGGACCCCCTATATTGCAATGTCGAACATATCAGAAAATCCAGTGGTGCTAATGCCATGGTACCGACCAAACGATTGATCCGATCGGCATTGGAGACCCTGTTGTGCGTCCAAACGATTGATCCAAACTGTTCATTCGTCTCAAAATCAAATTTCGAGTGTGTCTCGCGGGAATCGATGCAATCAGACGGCTTTAAGATCTCGATCCAAAATCACCCCATTTCCAAAAAAATTGGAATGAGATGAGGTGATTTTGGATCGAGACCTTACAGCCGTCCAATTGCATCGATTCCTATGCGGCCCACTCGGAATTTGATTTTGAGATGAATGAACTGTTCAAATCAATCATTTGGAACCCATAACGAGGTCCCTAACGCAGGTCGGTACAATGGCGTCCGTACCTGTAGCACGGCTCAGAACATATACGTAGTAGTGTACACAACAAAGAGGAGTACACAAGAAGTTTTCCTTTGTGTACGTAAGAAGTTTTCCTTTGCCCCATGGCACGAAAAAATTGATGGAGTGGATATTTCCGATTTAAAGTACGAAAGGACGATTCTCTGCGCACAAAATTTCCGATCCACGTCCACTTGTGGAACTTGTGTAAAAGTGCATTTCCATTGTTGCTTTTGCCAAGTCAAGATCAGCTTTGATTTCGGACAGGAAATCTTTTGTCTTTTTTGTTTAAAAAAATATAAGCCAGATTTTTGGAAAATACAACAAAACATCAAAAATAAAAAAGACAAAAGAATGGCTAAATTAGAAGTGGAAACTTAGGGGGTGTTCCATTGACAAAAAACTGTTTTTTTCAAAAATTGAGACAGATTATTCTCTCACAATACATCACATAAAAAATCGTGAAAAACCAATTTTTTTAAAAACTGACTTAGTGGAACACCCCCTAATTATTACATGGAATATGCCAAAATCAGCCCACTAGGCTGTCGTTAAGGTTTAAAAACTGTATTGCAACATGTAAAAAGGATTTTAAAGTGCGTGAAAATATAGGAGTAAAAAATGTAAATATTACACTGAGATATGTGTTTTTTGGGATCCGGGGGTGATAAGGACCCATCATTGGAGCAATGTTACAAGCACTTGTAAGTTACTTTTTAACTTATTACGTTTTATGAAACATGTCATTCTCCTCACATATATTAATCTATAACGCCGTAAAAAGCTAAAAAAAAACCATTAGTGGAAGTGTGGAACATACACATGATAAACACCACATTAATTTATGCCTGTTATAGTTATACATAGGTAGGCCTATAGTAAAAAAAACTCACATGCACATGAGACATGAGTGATAGTGCATCTATTCGAAGACATATCCCCTATATGTAAAAATTATAAAATCAGTCAACTTGGCTGTTGTTAAAACTAAAAATATATACAAAATTTGTGAAAAGATGTATAAAAATATATGAATATATGTAGAAAAATACGCGGGAGTGTATTTTTTTTGTCTCCATCTTTCTTTATTAGCAGCCTAAAGAGCCCCTGTATTGCGATGTCCAACATATACGTAGTACTGTACTGTACGCAAGAAGGAGGAGTACACAAAGAAGTTTTCGTTTGTGTACGCAAGAAGTTTTACTTTGCGCCATGGCAGGAAAAAAGCTGATGGAGATATAAAGGTTGTATGGTCCTTGCCCAAAGTAATGGAGTGGATATTACCGATTTAAAGTATGAAAGGACGATTCTCTGCGCACAGAATTTTCGATCCACATCCACAGAGAGACTTAATGGAAGAAAAAGAATCACGTACAAGATGATCATGATTTCCATGGGCAAATGTTTGTTAATTTGGATTATTACTTCTAGGTCTAGAAAAGAGATGTCTAATTACAACTAAGATAAGTCTTTTTTTTTAATTACCATTAAGATAAACCACTCTTTTTTGGGGTTTAGGTTTATGGTGCACTTTCTTATTATAGGATTTTAGTAGTTTAGGCACTTTCATAGGGTACCCTAGGATTTTAGGCACTTTCATAGGGTACCCTAGGGTTTAGGTTTAGGGTGCACTTTCCTATTATAGGGTTTAGTGGTTTAGGCACTTTCATAGGGTACCCTAGGATTTTTGGCACTTTCATAGAGTACCCTAGAGATTGTGCCCATGCGGGAGTGCATGACTCACCCCGTGCTGCACCGGTTGAATCACAACTGTTAGATGTCTTTCATCTGTTTTCTAGCATGTTTTCCTGTTTCTTACATTTTTCCACATCGACTTTGGTAAAAGAGCTTTTTTCCTTTATTGCTAAAAGTGCTTTTTCCCTTTGTTGCTTTGTGCTTTCGCCAATTTTGCCAAGTCTACTTCAAGTCGATAATTATATGGGTACATAATGCAACACATAGAAAATGTACAGATTGAGTTTGGGGACCCACTTTTGGGTCTCATACGAACAATCTGAACCGTTCATTCATCTTATAATGAAATTTCGAAGGGCCCCGTGAAAAATCAGCTCAATTAGAAGTCTTTAGATGCTTGATCTAAGAGCCTCCAGTTTCAATTAATTTTTTTTTACGGAAACAAGGGGCTCGTAGATCAAGCATCTAAAGACGTCCGATTGAGTTGATTTCACATAAGGCCCTTCGGAATTTTATTCTAAGATGAATGAACGGTTCGGATTGTTCGTGTGGGACCCAAAAGTGGGTCCCCAAGTTCGATCTGTACATTTTCTGTGTGTTGCGTTCTATATGCATAGTCTGGTCCACTTAAAGTCAAGATAGCTTTGATTTATTTTCATGTCTGTTTTCTAGGTTTTTTTTTTTTTGATCTGGTGTTTTCTAGGTTTGTTTCTTACCTTTTTCCACATCGACTTTGGTAAAAGTGCTTTTTCCCTTTGTTGCTTTGTGCTTTTGCCAAGTCTACACCAAGTTAAGATAGCTTTGATTTCAGGACAGGAAACCACGTCAATCTTGTGTGTTTTTGTTTAAATGATTTTTTAGTTTTCGAAATTTTGTTTTAGTTTTTCGTGGAATTTTTTTTTGACTAATTTTTGGTAGTGATTTTGACACCTCCAAATTATTGTTCACACTCAAATTTTTTTGTCTCTTTGTAAAATTTTATGTGTAAATATTTCACTAAAAGACAAAAAAAATGGGTGTAAGTATCAATTTGGGGGTGTGCAAATCAGAATAGTAGGAGTATACAAAATTTAACCAAATTGAAAAAAAATCATATGTGAAGACATTTTTGACAAAAAGATAGTTATTGGTACTTTAGTGAGCTTTTTTTCTTCTTTTGATCATATTTTTTACTTTTAGACTCGTGTAAAAATAGAAGATTAATCAAAAAAATATAAGCCAAACTTTTGGAAAAGACAACAAAACATGAAAAATGCATCAGTGTTAGTGTTAGAAGTGGAAGCTCACATGTAAAATGCTAAAATCAGCTCACTAAGTTGTCGTTAAAAACTCTATTGGAATGTGTAAAAAGGGTATTAAAGTGCATGAAAAATGTATTAAAAAATATAAATTCTACACTGAGATGTATGTTTTTTTTTTGCTATTTTCTGGGTATTCTTGGACAAGGGGTTAAAATCTTATAACCACCCCATTCATCCCTTCCATAATAGGCATCAGTGTTAGTGTTAGTGTTAGTGTTAGTGTTAGTGTTAGTGTTAGTGTTAGTCATTCCTACACACACAAAACAATTTACACATAATTAGCTTGCTATTATTTATCTTCATCTTTTTTTTTTTACTTCACCGAAACAATTTACACAAACAAAACATATTAGCTTACTATTATTGCTATTATTTATCTTCATCTTTTTTTTTTTACTTCACCGAAACAATTTACACAAACAAAACATATTAGCTTACTATTATTGCTATTATTTATCTTCATCTTTTTTTTTTTACTTCACCGAAACAATTTACACAAACAAAACATATTAGCTTACTATTATTGCTATTATTTATCTTCATCTTTTTTTTTTACTCACTACTCATTTATCCTTGGCCGTCATCTCCGTACTAGATAGTGTGTGCCTCATACTTTGGAGTTTTTTTTTTAAATATAATAATAATAATAATAATACGTAGAACCATTGCTCTAATACCACCTATTATGATAGTGATTTAAGATTTTAACAACCCGTATGTTTAGAATCAGTAATTTATTGTTCTTTTACCGTTTGGAACAAAAAGACAAAAAAAGAGAAAAGAGATAATAGTGGTGGTGGTATTTACTTGCCAAATTTTCGGTGCAATAAAGAAGAACTAGCATGAATACGTGCTATGCACGGAGATTGCAATACGCTGGATAAAAACAATACTTAAGAATATATTTAATCAAACTATGTATGTTTATTTCTCTTATTTGAACATAAAATATATTGGTGTTTAGCATTATGTATCTGTTCTTTTAAATTGAAAAACGCTGATAAAATTGCCCAACATAAAGCATTTACACTCCACCAAAAAATTACATTTTACAACTTACAGGCCACTACATCTTAAAAGTAAAGCAAAATCAACATACTACTTTAGTTTACTATCCACTCTCTTTTTTGTGATATGTTGTTAGTGAAATGGTTCTTTTTTTAATTTTGAATTTTATTCTTTGAGTGTGACTAATTAATTTTGAAGAGCATAAAAGTTTGTCACCACTTAGGTTTTACTTTTTCTTTTCGTTTTTGGTACACCAAAGAGAAGGAAAAAATGATTTCTGATACTTAATGAAAACAATGAAAATATCTGTATAGTAATTTGCTTCTTAACTAAAAGACCTAAATTAAAATCTTTATTCAACTTATCTCTCAACGAATAAGAGTAAAGCTAGAGATTAAGAACAAATTTTTTTTGGCCAAAAAAGGTGGTAATTTTAACTTTACGAAACATTATATTTTAAATTCGTAGGCAATTTGTGTTTGTTGCCGATTGCCATTGTTAGGTTATCTTATGGATATCGCTTAAGATGTACTATAATGACACATAATTATATGTCTATGACTTTGTGAAGCATTTTCTTTTTCAGGATCGATCATCGAGTCTACCACAATAGAGAATTCCATTTTTGCCCTCGGGTCCCAAAAGATCTTGAGCGATCAATCCGGTAGAACAACTCAAAAAATAAAGAAGTATTGTTAATTAGTTTATGTTCATTCCAAGTTTGAAGTACCATTTGAACACTAAAACAAATGATGAAATACAAATAAAACAACGTAGATAGAGCAACTTCTAAGCATCCGTAAGATATGAAATAAGTACTAAATAACATAAAAGAAACTCACTTCTTCCACGGTAGGATAATTCTCTCATTTGGAACAATACAATTTGTTTGGCGCTACTGTCACAATTTTGCACCAAGATTATCACTTGTAGAATACGAAAATACATAGAAAAATATAACAATTATATAAACAAGCACAAGATATATATCTTGATTCCATTAAACAAGAGGAGAAAGTATAATTTGAAATAAATTATTTACGTACCGAATCTGATAATGTTTTCGTACTAATTCTCTACAACACACCATCTTTCATTATTAGCGCTTTGAATATTTTCCGCTTAATCTGTCAAAGCCAAAAAAAAAACCCACAAAATAATCAATTAATCACCACAAATGTGCAATTTTCTAATTAAAAAAAAACACACACACACACACAGATTGTTCAATTAACCCAAATCCTGACTTTAAATATGCAATTCTCGAATTCAAATTTCTTATTTGAGCAGGTGTACATGTAAATTTCAATTCTATTTCATCTTAGAGTTGACCAATATGGTATTTAACTTTGGATATTTATTTATTGGGATAGATTCATGATTTTGAATTTCAAAAAAGATTGTGTTAAATCTAATATGAATAGGCCACATGTCTCACTTCAAAAATTGAATCACAATCAAATGAATTACTGCCACTTGTTGCGTCCATGTTCCTCCTCACTAAAAGTCATTATGTAATAATATTTAACTAGCATGAACTCGTGCTATGCACGGCATGGAGGCATGAAATAAAATAATGTATTTTTTCTTTTTGTGATGAGATAAAAAAATTATATCTTTAACCGAAAAGTGTATTGAATTACTCGATCAATTAAATAAAAAGAGTATAAACAATTTTATTTCTTATCTGCTCCTCTTGATTTTAATTTCCCATGGTGATTGAATTGGCTATAAAAACATAAACCATGCATGTGATATTGTGATTGAATTGGCTATAAAATCATAATCCATATATGTGATTGAATCGGCTATAAAATTATAATCCATATATGTGACTTTTCAAAAAATAATTGAAGTCAACATCCTAGAGGGAAAATGTGCCATAATTTTTTTATGATGCATGTAATTGAAAAAAGATAAAAAGTTTCTCTATACTAAGGAAGAGCAGTTTTTCAATCCCTTGTAAATCCTAACATTTTCTTTTCTAATCTTACGGTTAGAAGAGTGTTTAAAGTTTTTATAAATCTAAGCCGTTTATTTTTGTTTCCAATAGTAGTTTAAGGAACGGCTAGGATTAATTTTCGAAGTACAACAGAGATCATGGCCACTTATTTTCTTCTTTAACGTCTCTCTCTCTCTCTCTCTCTCTCTCTCTCTCTCTCTCTCTCTCTCTCCCCCCCCCCCCCCAAATTCCACAATCTACTCCACAATTCTTTCACGTTCGTTTGAATTTTGAAAATCATTTGTCCATTTTCTACAATTCTTCTCTTATTGACTCTCTAACTTGTGTAACCCTCGCATTTCAATTGTGTCAGAATACTCCATAGTGATTCGCCTCACTCCCTAATCATGTCTGTGATATGCCCTAATGTGGGAGTTTAGAGACTGTGTATATTCACTATGATATAAACATTGGTGAGGTTTCTATTTTGCTAATTATTAAATTTTAAATTTATATAAAATAAATAATTTAATTTTGTTGATTATAAATTTTTAATTTATATAAGCCTCATTCGGAAAGTTATATTTTCATAGCAAAAGTTATATTTATCTGATCTTAGCAATTGAAATTGAGCTAATTTGAATTTTGTCAAGTGATCCAATTTTGCAAGAATTTATTTTCTTCCCAAACCATAGATATCTGATTTATTCTTAATGATGTTATACTTTAATTTCGCTATATACACCGATTACCTTCTTTAATAAATTAAATAAGAATTATCATAATATATTCAAACTCTCTATTCGTGATTTTCCATTTTACTTTTTATTTTTCTCGTTGATAACTCATTGACTGGAATAGAATATAGAATCAAAGATTCTTTGTTTTGTTATTTAAGGCAAGATATATGGGTTTCAAATTTAAATGAGATTCATAACAAATCTTTGATGCAGGTAATTGAGTCACATGCTTCTCTCAAAACCCTAAATTGCAAACCAACCAACTCATGCCACTTGTCACATCCACATTTCTCTTCACCAAAAGTCATCCTGCAATAATATATAAAATTTAAGATGGGCCAAAGGCCAAAGCTGTGAAGCATATCCTGTTGATATTATATATTGGTGCATGTTGTCTTCTTCTTCATAACATATTTTTTCTCTAAGTAGATTTGCTTTGAGGTTGATAGAACACTTGCTGTATTAAAGAGAGTGGCATCTTAAAAGGCCGGTGACCTTTCATTCTTGAAATTTTATACTTAAGAGGATGGATTTTGGCAAGATGTGTGTTTTTTTTGCCATTTTTTAAAGTGAGTTGGCAATAGAATGACCCTTCTTACAAACCTCTCTCACACACTTTTAAGAGTTTGTTTTACAAAACTGACTTATTCCTAAAATTGACTTATTGTGATTTACGACGCAGATCATCCTCTAGCGATACATTAACTCAAAAAATCAAATTTTAAGATAATTTGTGGAACACCTCCTAAAGGGTAGTTTCCTATTTTACTTTCTTTTTTTTTTAAAAAAAATTTCAGGATCTTACTTTCTGAATAAAAAATGGACAAATTTAACTAAACATTTATAGTTACTAATTTGATTGAGCTGATTTTTTACTTGGCCATCTCGAAAAAAATATTTTAAAATCAATGATTGCTCGGATATTTGTGCACATTTCCTGGTCTATGCACCATCGGTACATTGGTTCCTGTGGATTTGTTGTTAACCCTTCTTTCATTTGTGGTGCGTTGTACTTTTAAATACAGAGACATTGCCTAAAGGGGTTCTCAAAGGGTAACATTGTCATTCTAAGAGCACCTTTTATATTTTAGCTAGTCTCTTTTTTAAAAACTCACAAAACAGGCTATTTATTCTAACTCCACTCTATTAAACTATTATTTTCACCAACCAAACAACCCCACAAAAAGACTACAATAATGAGGGGAGAAAAGTAGAAAACCCACGGTGAGGGGTAAGAATTCCTTGTGGGACCCTTGTAAATTGATAAAATAAAAAATTGCTAATAAATAATAACTCACTTTCTAATCGAAGGGAGGAACTGTAGCAATAGCTAAATATTGTTGTATTTTACAAAGGATAATGTGGGGTGGTTTTGAGGGTTTCAGTTGCTACTTTACCTAAAAGTAACATTTAGAGCATCCACATTTTTGTGATGCACTTTTGTGTCGAACGGATGCATGCTCGTTGTGGCTTGTACGGTAGCCAACTCCAAAACGTGGTGAAAGAAGAGAGAGATAGAGTGTAAGGGGAGAGAGAGGTATTGACAATACAGCTAAAGCGCAAGATAGAGAGAGAAAGAGTTAAGGAGAGATAGAAGAGAGAAAGAGGGGAACAAATATGGATAGGTCCCACTACAATTCTTTTTTTAACTTTAATAAACACTAAAAACACCCCTAACAATATCAAATGGACCCCTTTTTTCACTCTTTACCTAATAACCCTCACACAAATGCTGGGACCCACTTTTAACACTTTTTGTCAAATAACGCACATTTTTAGCCAGCGTCAAATGGCGATGCTCTTATAATAACCCTCTAACACACCAATGATGGGGCCCACTTTTAACACTTTTTGTCAAATAAAACACATTTTTAGCCAGCGTCAAATGCGGATACTCTCAGCAAGCCAGATGATGATGCTCTTAGAGCATCCCAACAATGAGAACACAAATCTTCCATAAAAAGATTGGTGAATAGTGTATTACCTACTTAGAGCATCTCCAATACTACTAGGCACTTTAACTAGTCAAAAGTACAAAACAAGGTACACTTATGCTTTGTCTAGGCACTTTTTCATCAATGGTTCCAACATCACTCTCTACTTTTGTTCTCCACTCTCTACTTTTAGGGCAAAAGTAGAAGGAAATGAAGGAAAGTAAAGGAGAAAAATGAGGGAAAAGTAGAGTAGAGAGGCAAATAGCTTGCTACTAGTAGCAAGCCAAAAGGAACAAAGCTAGAGTAGATAGCTAGCCAAGTAGCAAGTCTATTGGAACATGATTTTTTGGTTTGGCTAGGCATAGTAGCCAACAAGCAACAAGGTGCAAGTAGCATGCCTCTTGGAGATGCTCTTATATCTCTTTCAACACTCCAACAATCCTCTCTATTACTTTCTCTATACCTATTAAATAATACTTTATAAACTAATACATATAATATATATATATATATATATACACACACACACACATAAGAGGAGAGAGAAAAATAAAAAAGGATTTAAAAAACAGTTTGGGAGTGAATAGTGGCTCCCTAAAAAAGGGGTGATATATGGAGGCACTATTCACATATGTATTTTACCAACCCATTTGTGGAGGCTCTTGGAGCTCAAATTTGATGTTTGGCTCGGTAAAATAGAGATGGGAGGAGATTTAGGGAGTCTCTTGTGCTTGCCTTAAGTAGTGGAAGGGAGTACAAGATCATTTTGAAAGGTACAAATAGGACAACTGGCAAGTCCACCAGAATTCTTCCCACCAATTTTACCTACCAACATTTATTTCTTCCACACCTCAGCTTTGGTCCAATGCTATTCTCTATCCCTTAGAGCATCTTCAACAGTCTCTCTAAATTTTTCCCTAAAAAAAGTAATGAACAGTGCACATTTTTCATTTTACCAATCCATGTCTCCAACAATCCTCCCTATTACCCTCCCTATTTTAATAAAATATGATATATGGGGGGGAAAGTGGGAGAGAGACAAGAGAGAGAGAGAGAGAATAAAAAAAAGAAAAGTAACGGCAGAGAGAGAGAGAGAATAAAAAAATGGGATCGGGAGAGTGAACAGTGCCTCCCCAAATGGGGAGGTTTTTGGGGAGGCACTGTAGCAATTTCTATTTTAGGGAGGGGTTTAGGGAGTCTCTTGGAGCTGAATTTCGGGGTTTGGCTCCCTAAAATAGAGATGGGAGGAGTTTGAGGAGCCTTGTTGGGAATGCTCTAACCATGCCGCATTGGCCACAATTGAAAACCAACCCAATGCCAATGTCCTTGGAGTCTAAATTGTTTAGAGCAAATGTGACGTGATTTAGGATAGAAGTAGTGAAAAAGGTTTTCATAGATGTCAACACAATCAAGTTCTCTAATAACGATGAGACAAAAACCAACAACAATAAACTATTCCATGACATATTAAGCATTTTATTCATTGAGAATGAGTGCGAGACACATTAACAACAACGTAACAATGATGCAATAAACTAGGTCATTTGTTCGATTCCTTGATTGGGCATGCATAACAAGTATTCAGTTGATATACCTTTAGGGAGGATTTCGATGGTTGTGGTTATAGAGAAAAGTTGAATGACTTGTTCTATTATTTGGCCACATGAAAAAAGTAGAGGACGAGAGGACTATTTATGATATGAAAAGATAAATAAGGAGAGGGGAAAAGAAAGCACTAATAGGTAAGAACATTGTGAAGTATAACAATATGGTGAATAGGGGAACTATACAACGATGAAGTTGCTCTCTATGTGATGAAGAAGGAAAAAAAAGTGGTAAGAACATTGTGAAGTATAACAATATGGTGAATAGGGGAACTATACAACGATGAAGTTGCTCTCTATGTGATGAAGAAGGAAAAAAAAGTGGTATGCAAACAAAAAATAGATGCGTTGAAAGGATTCGGGGTGCTGCTTTTCGCCCCTGCTTGGCACCCTGCTTTTTATTCAAAATGACGTCGTTTTACTCATTTTCTTTTAGTCCACTTTCAAAGCCTTCAAGGGCACTGTTTGGATAGTTAATTTCCCAAAATGCTTAAAACCTAACCCAAAGTGCCTAAATCCAAGTGCCTAAAGAAACTATACCCTTCCCCAAAGAGCCTAAATCCCCTAAAATTGAACCCCAAAATTAACTCTCTAAAAAGGGCCCTTGGAATTGTGTTGCTACTGAATTTGGGGATCTTGTAGTGCGGCTGCACACGAGCCGTTGACCTCAGTAATCAACGGCTCTGATTTCACTCTGCAATGGACGGTTCGGATCGGGCAAGTGCGAAGACGAAATCCGAGCTGTTGATTGCGTGATCAACAGCTCGGATACCGCACTACACCCCTTTAGTGCGGCAGGATCCCCAAATCCATTGCAACTTGTGCATGTTCTTGTTCTTGGCACTAGGTGGTGCTTCACATGTTAACCCTTGGCATCAATTTAGATTACTATTTTGTCCCTAAGTTTTGGTCCACTACAAAACTACGTGTAATTTTTAAGCTTAAATTGTATTTACCAAAAGAATTTTATACGCAATATGCATCTTGTTTGATAGATCTCGATGAAATCTATTGAATGGTGCAAAAAATCAAAAAAATTACTTTTCAAAAATACTGAAAAAAACTTATTTAGCTAAACACACGATTATTGAGCAATCACAGAAAATAAACAATAATCTACAAACACGCGATATACATGGAAAACCCTGAAAAGGGTAAAAACCACGGGAAGGAATCAAACACTAAAAAAATAACGTTGTGCGGTTACAAAATGACCGTAACTTACAATTATGACTCCTCACAATTGACCAAAGGACGATTGCCGAATCCTCGTTCACCACACCAAGTGTTTAATTGCCACGTGCCTTGACTCACTCAAGCCTTCCGAATAATCCCAGAAATCTACTGGAATAGCAACTCAATAATTTGAATCAAGTGTTGAGAAATTCTTGGAGTAATTGAACATGAGGCTCAATGGTTCATGATGGTAGAAATACTCCAAGACCAAAACAAATTTATGCCCGAAAATTCCTGCTCTCTCTTTTCTCTAAGTGATCGACTGAGGCTCCAAAAAGTTGATATTTATATATGGTTCAAAGTTGCAGCACGCGTTGGAATATTGTAATTCCCCAAATCCAATTTCACTGTCTTGCCATTTTAAAAGGAATATTGCCGTCAATCTTCCTTGAGAGAATCATGACCCAGCCATTTAAAAAGATTGCCACAAATTCACTTGCTAAGTAACAATTTCCTTGATAGGAAGAAAAATCTTTCCAAACCCAAAGTGATACCTTAAATTTGCAGTCAAGTTAGAATTATGCCACCAAAATCACGTGCCTTCTAAATTCCCCTCTTTGCTGTCTTCTCCCTTTTAGTGACTGCCAAGACAGATTTCATATCGAGGCGGTCCAACTTGATTAGCTCCCAACTTATCTAAATTGATTAGGCTCCATACCATTTCTGTGCAAATCCTTCCAAATATTGTGCCCATCCAAATTAAAGCCGTACACTTTGATTGGCTACACACTCACGGTCTCTCATTACAAGGCACATTCAATTCCTTCCACAACCCTAAACAGATGCATCTAAAAAAAGAATGAAAATAAAAAATACAACTCGATAATATGGATACATGTAAATGTATATTATGTCATGGAATTGCCAACCAAAAAAAGGAGTTCGGCTTATGGAGCTTACAATCTCCCCCTTTGGCACTTCCATGACAAAACACACTATGGAAAAAAAAAACTATTGATGCCCACCTGTAAATCTGCAACACAGCACTGAAACAACCAATAAAATTTCTCCCCCTTTTTGTCACGGAAGGACAAAGGAAGAGTTAGATAACTCAAGTAGCATAAAAATGAATAGGGCAGTGAAATTATTATGAACAGAATAATGCATAGGCCAAAAGGAAACCAATAGAAAATAACCGGTCACCATCTACCAGTGAGTTGAATAACATTATCCATAAGTCAAAATAGCAAAGTGCCATCTAAGCCCGAGGTACTTAAACTGGAAAACCAACATGACTAGAGAAGTAATAGGAAACAGAATCAAACTACCCCGTGGAGAGCATTACGAAAAAGAGGTACCAATCAGCAAGCAAAAAAAACATAGTAAAAGACAATCTTGAACTCTTTTGAATGAATCCAAAAATAATAATAATAATAATAATAATAATAATAATAATAATAATAATAATAAATAGTTTAAACAAGAAAAGCCCACTGTGTATCCAATATATATATGATTTTTCTACGATTATGATTCCAAAATAAATAAATAAAGAGGACGCAAGCAAATTTCAAATGCTGTTAAGAAAAGAACACAATGGATTGGCCCATAAACTTGCTCGAGCCACTTCTGGAAGCACTAAGACCGCATATGAAAAGGAATTGAAAATGCCATTGAGTATGAAACAAAAAACTGTACTCTCCGAAGTCTCAGTTTGCAACACACCATCTTAAATCATGTTTCGTGGTTATGAAATTTGATGGACATGCATATTTGTAAACCAACATGGACAAAATAGAGAAATTCATTCATGGATATATCAAGAGGACAAAATGCTCATGAGACACGAATCCATGACAGAGGTGTGTGTGTGACACGTGAACGGCCTTCAAGCTTATCAAACCATTAGCCACGAAGTTTCTCATATACGCTTGGGCTGTTACATTTTCTTTCTCCCCCTCACGAAGTCAAACCACGCCCAAACAATAAGACAAATCAAACCATAGAACAACGATACTCCCCCTCAATCAGTAATACTCCCCCCAAACCAATTTTTTTTTTTTTTTTTTTAAACATGGTATTCTCTTTTACCCCACTGCTGTTTGACGTGAATATTCGGACTGGATAGAGCCGGATGATCCGGTTACTAAGCAAGTGGTCCAATACAAAAAAAAATGCCTTCACGAGGTCTATTCACCTTTTGACGCGAACGCTTAGGGGGAGAGTACCTCACCCCAATTGTCCAGTTACTCAATGAACGCCCGGATAAGCATATATATTATTTTCTCCCATCAATATTTTAGTTATCCCTAGCATTTTAGTTATCACACTCTCATTGATATGTATTTTTTTTTATTATTGTTGAGCCATTGACCTTATTATTTATTTATTTGGTGGGAGTACTATTTGTTAGAAAGATTAAAAAAATAAGAAAACAACGAAATAAAATTTTGATTTTATATTTAGTAGTTTTCTCGTATTATACTTCAAGAAAAGAAATTCATATGGATAAGCACAAAGCGGGAGAGATGATACAAATACCAATTCTCACCCCGTTATCTATGTTGGGAAAACTTGATTTTTATCCATTTTTAAATAATTATTTAAGTGGGTTCCACACGTCCACGTGGCCGGACTCACATACCGTTGTGTTCGTCTTTGATAGGAGAATAAGATCAAACCATTGGATGGCTAAAATCAAGTTAAAGTGAATGAGAAATTGACCTTGAAAGTGCCTACATGAACATTGGTAGGAGGGGGAAAATTTGTTGTCCCACATAGGTGAAGCACAACAAATTCATTGGGTATATGTATCCCAAGTTGGGCATTAAGGGTTTGCCCCTTGGGTCATTACAACTTTTGTTGGGGGAGAGAGCATGGACAAAGTGGGCTTTGGTCCATATAACACGCGCGCCGCCGCCGGCAGTCCGACCGACCGGGTTGGGTTGGGTCATTAGATAAGATGGACTTGGCCCAAGAGTTGCTAAAATTTTACACATGGACTATGTCGGGTCGAACCGGTCCTACAACTTTTGTTGGGGGAGAGGGCATGGACAAAGTGGGCTTTGGTCCTTATAACACGCGTGCCGCCGCCGGCCATTTGACCGACCGGGTTGGGTCATTAGATAAGATGGGCTTGGCCCAAGAGTTGCTGAAATTTTACACACGAACTGGGTCGGGTCGAACCGGTCCATTTCAGTTAAATTTAATTCCTTCTCCAAATGTTTTCTTTTTCTCTTTCATGTGCGTCTGTTCACAAACCAGCAACAGTCATTGGACATGACTGTTCGTTTGCGACAAGGTGTGTCCGTTCGGTTCCAACAACCACGTCTTTTCGTTTCGTACATTTCCGTTCGGGTGTCTATCTCCTCTTATGCATTTTACGTTTTCATTGCATATCATTCTGCACTTTTGCATCAAAAGTTCAGAGAGTTCTGCGTGGTTTTCCTGTTTCGCCTACCGATCAGATTGCAGTGCTGCTTCCGACCAATGAAAGTCGGGTATTCCTGGGAGGCAAACGCCCAAGTTCTCCATCAGCACCGTAGTGGAGGGCGAATTTGCCTTAAGGAAAGAGTATTTTGATATTCGCCTCGACTCGAAACGTCTTTTGCCAATTTCCGGTGTACTGAAGTTGGCCCAGTTCATTTCTGTTTAATCTTTAATTGTGCTTTCGTGTTTATTTACAGTATTTTTGTAACCAAGTTTCCAACAATCTATTCAAGGGAAATTCGCATGTGGTGTATTCGAGCTTCTTCCTTAACTAACCTACACAGTAATGCAGGTGAATAATACTTTACAAAGTAGATGAAAGATGCTCTCGACTTGAACCCCTTCGAAAATTTATTCAATGCCCAGTGCCCTAGACCTCTCATCCACCACACAATTTTGTGAGGTCTAAAATTAAGTACATGAATCTCGCATAAATGTGTGGTAGGAAAAAACCTCGGTGCTCGGCACCCAAGGGACAATAAATAACGTCTCGTTTGGATGAGCGTGAATTGGCCTATTTGGACTGACAAGTTGTAGTGGCATTGTACTAGAGGATTAGTTTGAGAATTTCAAGTGGTTATCACAAGTTATCTAAAGATAATGAAATATAGACTGAGTTTTACTCTTTTCTTATCATCGGTATACTTCACATTATTGACACTAATCAGTTATGTGACTTTACCATATCATTCATTCACATATGCAAAAATAAATCATTCAAAATATAATAGTGAAAACTCACATAGGTACAAAAAGAATGAAAGTGCGAAGATTATAAAGAGAAATTGAAAAATCACTTTTGCATGTTTTTTCCTTTAATATTGGGAACCATCATTTCCCGCAATGCCTGTAATTTCTACGTGTAAACCTTCCGGTCCCTTCTAACTCGCCTCAAATTAAAAGTTTCCGGATTTACCTATATGTTTATGGAATTTCAGTCTAGTCCTCGATTTAATTGTAGTACTCCAGTTTTTAAACCTAACAAAGAAAATGAATGTGCACATGGAACAGGCGTAAGACTGCATTAGATCATCATATGACCATAAAATACAACATCCATTACATTTGCTCAACACCAGAAGAAAAATACATTTATACGTACATACCCATAACACATATATACCTTACTCCACACGAACACCAGGTATAGTTCTTCAATTATTCAACAACTCCCGTAGGACAGATGGTAAACAAGAAATGGGTCTCTCGAGTTTTTCGGGATTTTTCATCATATAGAGCTTAAAGAGGGCCGGACCAGCCACTTTCCATGCAAATCTACACTTTCTGACATCTCCAATTCTCTCCGCGTAATTATAAACGACATTATATATCGCAAGGGCCTCCGTAAATATATCTTCTTCGTCTCTTGCACTTTCTTCAAACTCAGCGGCCTCATACAGCAACTAAATTAAAACAATGTTAATCAACAACGAGCTGGAAATATATTAAGTCATGGAAAAAAAAAATTGAGTTATGGGAAAAACAGGAATTGATCATAACCTGTTTGTATTTATCGGTTACTGTATTTGCCGCGGTGTCCTTTGCTTCGACATCCAACTTCAATGCATCCGACATCTCTTTTCTGTATTCATTATACCTCTCGCCCCAGATGTTCAAGCAGGGACTTGGGACTTCAACATCAAAGCAAGGTAATTTGGAGACCTCGACATCTACAGCAATGAGAACATAATGTTTTTGTAGGACTCTTTGGTTGTGTAAGGAGGACATTTAAGGCATGAAAAAAAATAATCCCACCACCTCAATCCTATCCCATTTGTAAGGCGGGCATTTAAGGCATGGAAAAAAGTAATACCACAACCTCAATCCTATCCCACATTAGGTATATGTTGGAACCCGGGAATTTAAGCGCAAGGACTATAGACATAACTCTCACCTTCCGCTGGAAGTTGTTCAGATTCGAATGATTGTTCCACAGTGTCGTAAATAAGTCCTAAAACAGAAGTGGAGTAAAAACTGCTTTTCCTTCCCATATAGTGGGGAAACCTTTCTGCCTTCAATTCGTAAGGAACTACAACCTGTTCCAAAAGGAAAAGAGAGGGCTTAGGGAAAGAATTGCTCATATCAAGAACACAATTAAGCAATCTTTTCACGAAAATTCTAAAATCAGCCCAATGGGCTGATTATAAGGCTTAAAAAGTATATTAAAATGTGTGAAAAGTGTATAGAAATGTGTAAAAGTGTATCCATCTTTTTAAAGGGTAATTTTGTGATCCTTCCCATCCGCAGGGTCGGCCCTATCATTTGGGTTGCCCACTTAATATTAAATTATTAAAAAAATCAAGCAAAAAAAATTACAAAAAATCAAAAAGTTATTTTTGGGGCCCAAAGCAAACTCCCAATATTGTGCCCCTACATCATTAGGAGTTCTTTTAATAATATACAAAATTACAAAACTTCAAACTAAAAGGATACAATTATAAAAGATAAATACAAAAAAATATAATTGTAGGAATTTTTTTGAAGAAAATAAGAAAGTATCATCATATTAGCTCGCTCAATTTGTTTTCAATTTTCCACCATTGGGATAATTTTTTTAAATTAAATATAAGAACCTATCTCATGTACATTATTTGTTGTGTATGTTAAAAGCTAAATTTCTAACAATGTAATTGAGTAACGTAATTTCGTAATATTGTGGATTGATAAGGAAAAACAAAAAATCAAAAGTCAAAAGTACCAGAAAAATATAAAATAAAAACTAAAAAAAGAAAGAAAGAAAGAAGGTAGAACTCAGCCCAACAAAAAAAGAAAGAAAGAAGGTAGGCAGAGGTGCCCCATTGAGATTTGAACTCAGCCCAACAAGGAGATTTGGTGACACCCATGACCATCAGGCCAAACCTACAACTTATGTTTTAGTTGGAAACATTTTGGCTATGTTTGTTTAGATAATTTAGTTTAGTTTTAATGATGTCAGCAGGTGTAATAAGTAGAGAGAGATAGAGAGAGAAATGAGGAAAATGATGATGTCATCAAAACTAAAACTAAAACTAAACAGAGAAACGAACAAGGCTTTTATATTTATACGTAACTTACGATTTATTTTTTTTGGTTGCCCCAGCCGAGGTGGGTTGCCCAAGGCCGGAGGCTTGCTCGGCTTACCCCAGGGCCGGCCCTGCCCATCCGGCACCAGTTGCAAATTGTACTAACAATGTCATTATAAAAACCATAGATACTCTGTAGCAGTATTGCTGTAAACAAAGTTAAGTGCTTGCTTAAAAAAATAATAATAATAATAAATTTAAAAAAAAAACCAATTTTACCACACAAATGAAGATGACAAATATCAAAAATAGTTCCTTTTGGCAGAGTCTACATCCCCTTCAACAGGATTTGGGTGGTTCCTCTAGATAGACTTTTCTGTGGAATCTACATTCCCTTCAACTGGATGTGAGTGGTTCCAACCTCTAGATAACACCCATACCCAGCACCCGTATATGTGTCAGTGGAACATAGAATCTTAATACTAATTTCCCTTACTGCTAAATGAAAGATGGACCGAGCTGTTTTCAATCTTCCTCATGTAAAGAGAATCAATAAGCAGTTTATTCGATTCCTCTTGCCAACTCAAGGCAACCCTAACTACGGATTCCCGATCCAGATCTCATCTACCTCTTTTACCCAGTTCACATATTATTATTTGTGTGAGTTTACCATAATATGAGTATAAGTCCCAAGTAATCCTTCATAGTTAATAGGATCCCATCCACTATGGAATGAGTTTCTTTTCTTTCTTCACACATCAAGCCTCTCAATCATGAGGATACAAGTACAGCGCAAAAGAAGAGAAGAATCACACTCCTAAGTCCAAAGTCGAGAGGGAAACCGCCCAGATCCTACGCTAAGGTCCCTCTTCTCTCGTATGTGGAAGATTCCATCTTGATGGGGCAACAACAGTTTGACAGTTTAATCACCATTCATTAAGATGCATAAACATTTTCTTTTATGTTTCTTACTGATTCTTTTCCTACTTAATCTTTTCTTTAATAGGATTGGAATGCAAAAAATGAGCGTGGGAAACTAAAGTCTAAAATTTGGACTTGGCAAAAAATAGAATTGGGCAAGACGCAGAAAGGTACAAGTAAGATTGCAGGGGATGATATACGTTTCAAGACTAACCTTTTTTCCACTTTTTGGAGCGTCTAAAGCATCATAGTATGTATCTACCAATCGATGCATTGACGCTTTCATGCAGTCTGTCTCCTCTGCACAATCGTCCCCAAGAGTAAGAAGTCGGTCCATAAATGCGGTCCAACTATCAGCAGCCACACCCATCGGGTTACTGGAGAAACAGAAAGTACATGGAAACATTAGCAACATGGATAAACTATACGCCCAGTTTGTTTTATTGGAGTAATAGTCAAGGGACATATAATCCCATAGAATGACTAATCATGCTGGAATAACTGATAGGAAAGAAAAACAAGTCTCACACAATGTAGGACATACAATACCTTGGGAGACAAGGTATTGGTAATCCCTTGACAATTATTTCGACTAAACCACCAATAACATGGGGGGTTTAAATATATCCTCTCATTACAGACACCATGAAGTATGCACTGCACAACATCTGCATACCTTTGCTGAAACCTGGCTTTTTTTAACAGCTCAAAAAGCTCGTGTTCTAACTCCCCCACTGAAAGATCGCTTGGCTTTTTACTAGGAACACTACGTGTTGAATAGATACGCCTCCAAGGTTCACTTACTTTGAAATTTTCCAACAGCTGAATTATGCAACCAAAAAGCCGAATAGTGAACACAGTTACATTTTTCAATTTCAGAGGAAACTCAACCAAGGATATTATAATTTCCACACATGCAAAATATAAATGTCAACCTCAGGGTTCCTGGAGACCCAGTACATGTCACCATCAAAATCGCCATTCGCAATTTCACTGGCTACTGATCTCTCACCCTTGGTCGAGAAAAATATGCCGTACTTAGCATTTCCAACAATCCCTTCCAAGTCCTTCACATAAACAGCTTTCAGACGATGAATGTCTCCAAAGTGAAGACCAGGGTTGCGGTACACTAACAAATCACCCGAAATTTGACCATTGTCTCTGCAAGATTATACATTAGAACAGGAAAAGAACAAATGATCAGCTTTTCTATAATTATGAATTCTCATGCACTTGAATAAAAAAGTTACAAGAGTTTTCAACTGTAACAACTCACATAGGGATTAAAAATCTAACTCTTGTATGACCATTGTCTACCAACATTTGGATGCAAAAAAATTTGATATGTTACGGCCCATGGAAAGTATATTTCATTTAAGTACACCCATTTTAGCCCCCAGTAATGGGGTATCGGGAGGGTAGGTTGGGTCGAGACCTATCATTGGCAATTAATGCAGAAAGCAGGTAACCTCGCATTCAAACCTACATCCTCAAGGTTAACTGCCCTCAGGACATCCAATTTTTTTTGTCATCTCACCTTCTCATTACCCTAATTATTTTGCTTAATAAAATTGGACTACACATCAATGAATGTACATACAGGATCACACAAACTTCATCGCTCTTTAATGATCCAGTTGGATCGGTCGTGCCCATCAAGTAGAAGCTTTCATCAATAGGAAGCCTGCCACCTTTTAACGCCTTCCTTTCTTCCTTTGTCAACTCAGATAAACGACATTGCAGGTATGGCTCATTTAGAGGAACTCCAGACAAAATCATTCTTGCCACAGTAAAATCATCGTCTATTTCTCCATGGTTCAAGGCAACTGTATCAATAAACACATAAGCAAAATGCAACTCAGAAAGGATCAGCCATTACAGTGAAGTGGGACTAAAAATAGTATGAAGTAAACAGGGGCCCAAATTATCTAAACTCTGAAGTGGACTAGAGTGGATTACTTTCTGGAAATGTAGTATAGTTCTCACGGACGAAGGGAAAGGAAATAAAAACAGAAGAAAAAAAGATAACATTACCCTATAAATAAATAAACCATTAAAGAACACATCAATCAACACGAAAGTCTTCAGTCTCATGTCAAACAAGCAAACCAATATCCATATATGGTTTCAGAAAATGGGCAGAAAGGATTACAATGTACAGCAACCATACAACAGCAAATGGGATCCTGAAAATTACCTCTTAATGCTGCACCCTTCTTCCGGTAAGCTCTCCTAGAATCTTCCAAAGCCTTTGCCAGTATACCTAAAAAATACTCCTTAGGGATCCCTCCATAGCTAAGAAGTGCAATCAAGTTTTTTGAGAGGAACGCTCTCCTCGGTTTGTTGCTGGAATGAAAAATGAAAGTTGAAACTGTCACCTCTACCAACAGAAGGAATTCTTGTGCAGGATACTTGACACTGCTCATGTAAAATTGATGTCAATCCTAATCATGAACTACAAGTCTATATTAGTAGCAATAATTGGCATGTAGTTCCTCAGTCCTGAATGAATAATAAAATAGATTGTTGGCCAAATTGAACATGTGGCTTCCATGGAGACAAAAGAGGACAGGTTTTAAACTATTGGAGCAAGATGGAATTCTTGCTTCCATGGCTTACATGGCTGGAATTCTTGTTCACTAAGAAATCAAGGGTTCCGGCATTGACATAGGCAAGATCGCCATCCCCAGGCTATGACCTCTTATGTGCAAAAACTGTACCAATTTTTCTAATAATTTGAAAAAAAATTATTAAAAAAAAAAACAAACAAACTTTTCTAATAATTTGAAGACAAGTTCCTAGCATATAGGCCTACTTCCTGCACATCATTTTACTCTTCGTCAAGGTCCCATTAAATGAAAAAAAGAATTCCCAGCTGACTTGTGAGAGACAGCATTCTTGCTAGAAAAGCTTGACACTTTTCCCACAAGAAGCTATGCACATCATGTGATGCAGGAGCGTGTTAATGGTTATGGGAATTGGCATATTATTTTTTAGTCTAGGGTGTCTTTTTAGTTTCTAGTCAAAGTGTCTTTTTAGTTTCTAGTCAAAGTGTCTTTTAAGTTTCTAGCCAATGTCTTTTAATTTCTGGTCTAAGCATTTACGTGCCTTATCTATCTAGTAAGTTGTGTATTTGTTCTAATAGTGGTCTAGGTATTTGAAAGGTTTGTGTTGGAAATTGTCTAGCATTTAATTTTAGTTTTGGAGAGTCATCTTATGTAATGCCTATTTATAGGCCATCTAATGAAATGAAAGGGAAAGAGTTTGAGTTTATGAATATTGCAAGTGCGTCTTGCTTGGAGTTGAGTGATTCCTCCTACAATCAAGCGTGTGGCTTGGTCGCGTCGAGTGGCATCCGCGATTAGTAGCGTCGAGTGGCATCCGCTACCCCCGGTCGAGTGGCATCCCGGGACTATCCCTACCCTTGCGGGTCTTGGCCTGCATCAAATTTGGTATCAGAGCGGTGATCCTGTCCTGCTGAGTTTTCATCCCGTGGAATTTGATGATAAAATGTTGCGCGTGAGTGAAAGACCAAGGAAAGATCATTCATTGGAAGGAATATTTTCCAATGAGGATTCAACAATTTCACAACCACTTGTGAATTGGAATTTGCCTCCAATTTACGATGAGTACACAGAGGAAGGGTTCTTAATCCCAAGAGATCAATATTCTAGTTCAACACCAAATGTGACGAGTTTAATTGAGTATTCTGAACCTCCCAGCTGCAATGAATATCTTGAATGCATTGAAAAGGGGCAGACAACGAAGCTATCGATTCCAAAAATCCCACAAGGACTTCCATTGGAACCAACTTCCATTTTGGGAACAAGAAAAGTTGATGGCGTTAAAGTTGTTAACCATGAAACGATTAACAACTTGGAGTTTCATGCAGCAAAACCATCCCTACAATGCAATGATGCCTTTTGGTTAGCATTTTCAAAAGAAGACATGGTCAAGGAGGTCCTGAGCAAGCTGATTTTCTCGTCTAGAAATATAAAAGATTATGGGAGTAGAAAGGTAATGGCAAGTTCAAGACAAGCTGACTTTTGGTTTGGCTTCACAGTTTCATTATTGCAGGTTGTTAATGGCCAATTTTCTAGAGTCATGAAAGTGTTCTATTTGATGAGTGGTCGCAAACCTAAATCCAAGCAACATCTTGCAACGAAGCAAAGGATGGACAGGGTTGTTGGTCAACCAGTGGACCGAGGAAAGTCAAACTCGAGGACGAGTTTTTTTTTTTTTTTGAAGAAAGGGAGAATGATGCAGGAGCGTGTTAATGGTTATG